>OZ024856.1:55209008-55386508 GCA_964017155.1 Oasisia sp. SBJ-2009 | reverse complement strand
TACTTGAAGTCTACACGACTACACGCTTAGAATTTCGTGCACACATTGTTTAACGGTTTTACAATTGTATTCTTATCCAGGGCAGACGATCCGAGAGTAGTCCCGTGTTGAGAGAGGTCATTTAATGATACTAATTGTACGGAGTCTTACTGTATGGCTCAGATTGCTGGCGAATTATAAGTAAAGTAAGTAATTGTATGGAGTAGGCCTAGATAAGAACATAATCTTTTACGCCTAAACCCTCGCAGACCAGAGGCGCAACGAAAAAGAATACCGTTGGTCAATGTCAAAATCGATTAGCAATATATCGCGGTTGTCAACAGACGCATAGAAAGGCCAAGGAGCTATGGAAGATAGCCAATATGACAAACAAGGTTGTCAATGTCATACATTTCCATGACAGATGAAACGATGGGCTTGAATTCATCTCTTTCTGTTTGCTGCATTTCTCTCGGATGTAGTGCGAAAATGTGAAAATATGGCGTGTTACTTTTACCAAGGCGACTTTCCAGAGACTGGATCAAGGAATCCATGTATGGGACATAGATGGTGCGGCGATAGTACTCCTCAATGGACCCTCCCACATTCGGCCGGTGGACTTGGCGTGCGCATCGCCGAGGCATAGTCAAGTCTATGCCAAGTTCTTCTGCCAAGGTTTCCACCTCAGGGATGACATCTTCTGAGAACACACGATCTGCACCATCCCGGTGAGCTCGGAAAGCCTTCATCAACAGGTGATCTCGGACTCCCATCATGTCCATGTCGACTGCCTGTAGCTGTTGGGTCACTGGCTCCAACATCGCTGAGTAATTCGCAATGATCTTCAGACAGATGAGGAACACTGTGATTCCTGCAGCACACCTCAGCTGATGCGCCGTCTGACGCGTACTCTGTGACTCATGCTGGTTTGCCTCCAGTTGCTCCAGTTGTGCATAGATATCACAAAAGTTCTCTGAAAAGATGCGGATGCTTTTTGTACTTTGCGCTCCATCTGGTTTCACACAACAAAGGTATATTTGGAACCAGTATCCTGCGCATGGGACTGTCACGGAAGAATTTAATGATAGATTTCACAGTTCCAATCGTATTCCTCACATCTGCGACAGAATTCAGATCATGAACCACCAAATTCAGTCGATATGAAGAGCAGTGCACGAAAACAGCTTTGGGATAGGTGTTCCTGATACGGGCCTGTACACCATTGTCTTTTCTTGCCATGATTGAGAATCCATCGTAGCCTTTGCCGTGGAGCTTGTCGAGATTAAGACCACATTTTTCTGCTTGGTCGATGATAGTATCTGCAATTGTTGCAGCGTCCATCCTCTCCAGCGGAATGAATCCAAGGAATTAGAACGGAGCTTGGAAACGAGACTATACTCTCCAGATCAGAGCCTCCATTTCCTCTTGCGGCCAAGTACTTGGTGCTTACTGACGATGTGTTTCGGATACGAAAGTTTCATTTCCGTTCCGAATGTAAATAAAATCATCTTGTTTTTAGAATTCGATGATAAATTTGCGCAGAATAGGACCGATTAAAATTAAGGAAGTAGTTAGATGTCGTGCACTGGTTGAACTCTAGGCCGTGCATGGTTAAACTGGCCGTGTTTTTAGAAAACTGGCCGTGCAAAACACGGCTGCAGGGCTCGCTGGCTAAGCCTCTGATTCAGGATAACATTCCCCCTGCATTTTTTTTGCGGACGCCCATGAATATTCATTGTCTTAGTACGGGGGACACTATTTCTATGATATACCAGTTACAAAACGCCGCTGGTGCGTCAGTGTTGACAGTTTTCAAATACTCAAGATCACTGATAAGGATCAAAATTGATTGTAAAGTTCAAAATCGGGTTTACGAACTAGTGAACCCAGTTCCCAGATGTTTTCATACGCTCTTTAAATTAACTACACACGTCATATTCCATAATGTACCGATACGCACGCATGCACAACAGAACTAATGACGTACACGTTGCAAGGCACAAGCTTTTATTTGTATGAAACAATAACACAAGTCTACACACTACAATCGACCACACCATTCTGGTGTAGTAGCCGCCAAACCTCCGTCGGCGATCTTGCCCCGCAGGCGTCCACGTCTACTCTTTGGGTAAGTTCTCAAAGCGGACAGGTGTCGTTGCCACCGAGCCAACATTGGGCACATCTGGGCAAGTTATCAATACGGACATTCATTCTCTCCTTCAAAGCACTTGGTAACCCTTGCATCAACCAACCCCCACTTACTCGTTACTTCCAAGATTATCTCATCCACCTCTGATATGTCAATAATCTCCCCAGCGTTCACAGAGCATCACAGTGTCGATGGGCAGGCAAATAAATACGATACAAACACAATTAAATCGGCTACTTTGACTAGCAAATTCTGTACACGATTCTCCCAATATTGAAAATGGCATGTCAAGATAACAGTCTTAATATAATAATCGTAACGGCTGTTATTATAAATTATGGAGCAGTTACGTATGAAAGAACATGAAGATGTCGACGTTTCATGTGTCAAGTAGTTGGCAAAGACGTTTGCGGGCATATTCGTGCAAACTATCGGAGAAGGAGGGCATTAGTTACATGTTTATGACACACGCGATATTATCGTTAAAGGTATATGGCTTGATGTTTGTAAACGATATAGTTTTACAGGCATTGCAAAATATACATTTGTAAACAACTGGAACTGTAATTCGCTGGTATGCCTCCCCAACGTCACTCTTATCACATTCAGTAGTAACAATTAATAGTATACTGGTGATTAAATATGATTTAATGCCACATTGTTTCTTGGAAATTCGTCACTGTACAATACTGTACGGAATATACAGCAATTTATTTTACAAAATCCCTACTCGGATCACATTATAAACAGTCCACCTAGCATGCAGTATTAAACATCTGTTTTCGATAGAACAGAACCTTCAGTCATCTGCCAACGATGTACGCTTATTGGATCATTAGCTTTAGCATAAAAGGTAATATGCATTCACACATGCATGCTGTGCTGGTTTCTGCGAAACACCCGCGCAAGAAGAATCGGCCGGACACGTGGTACCATAACTGTAATATCTGGTAATCGGGTATATTGCAAGCGTTTGGTGGACCGGAAACGAACCGAGAACGAACACCAGTCGGCATACATAATTATTTACACGTATCTACACGCGCACGCGCACACAGACATCACCACGCACGTCTGCTTTAGCAATAAATACGGTTTTGGTACATGGGACGAATGTACAAGACGAACGAATACGACAGATCTATACGAGGACATTGCAGGAGCGACGACGCACTGGCAGAGCCCGTACGTACGACGTCACTTCCTGTTGTGTTGCAGGATGATTCACACCTCCCCATGTCTTGTTTGGCGACTGTCCGTAGGCGAACTAACAAGCGACAGGTCGGCAAGACAGGCGTCAACTACACCGTGGTGCACGCACGAACGCACGCACGACACACGCACGCTAAATAACGAATACAAAAAACATCGAAGAACGACAGCCTTAATGATTTAAAGTAGACTACTTTAAACACTTCCACTGTGTTCCGGGCAGTTAATTACGCATATTACTTCAGCATAGAATCGGTTCTAGCGGAAAGAACTGTTTTATGGAGCACATAAACAGTTACTTTTAATTTGTATAGGTTCGGTAATTATCTTGTTCTTCACCCGACAGGAAACGTATTCATAAGCAGAGGTAGAGCCAATTTAAAAAAAATGAATCATACACATTATTTGAAGTAACACACCCATAGACGAAATACTTTATAAGAGTTTTAAAACAAACTATAATTTTCGTTTGTAGGTAACTTTAAAACTGATTTCTAGTTGTGTGAAACTGGATGCATGCCCAGACAATTTGATTTAGGTTCGTTCATAAAAGAAGAACGTGTAGCATTTACTGCCAGGTACTATTTAACCCATACCTATGCACAACATACGACATTATATCAGCTGCCTTTGAAGTAGGACTTTGATATTTAATTAGAAATATTAAAACATTGCAGAAAGTGGCTGCCATACATACTGGTCTTAATTCTAAGTTTGCTCTATTGTTCATGCCATAGCAACAAATATTAATATATTATGTGACAAATGCAATGGCACACCTTAGCTAACGTTTTTGATAGAGAACTATAATGTTATTTAACTCAAAAGAACTTGATTTGATTACTGTCTAGTTATTTTATATAAGCAATTTCTAAACTGTTCCATATGAGCCATTATGTTTTCGTACAATGTTCGTCATTGCAAGTTATATACAGATCTTGTTTGAAAGATATGTAAATTGGCAATTTTTAAAACAATGATTGAATAAAAGTTAATATTAGCTGATGTTTAACTGAATTTTTTTTTTTTATTAATTAATAAAGCATAAAAATAGGCAGAAATTTAATGCAATCCATAAAATATTAAGAAATCCGTTGGACTAGAGCTACAGGTGTTTTGATTCAAAGGGTTCTTGATGCAGATGACAGACAGGGCAAGGATTTTTGTAGAAATAAGAATCGTCGATGGCAACATTGTTTCAATTTGAGAAAAACTAAAGTGCCCCCACTCAGGAGATCTACAAAGCGACGAGTGTAATCTACCATAGAAGATGCAAAGACAATCAGCATGCAAGCACAGTAGTAACAACATTGACATCTTCAACGCTCTCTCCCAGTATCTTTCTTTACATGTCACTTAATAAACAGTTCCCCCACAGCATTCACACCGGCTTTGTATTCAGGGGGGCGGGGTGGAGCATGTCTACTGTTGGATCAGGGTCACCCACTGAGCATTGGTTTGAACAATGTCGCTGGAGAATTAACAGAAATTAAATGAACACAACACAAGCTCAATGCTGAGTCGGTGTGGTTCCTTCTCCTGGCCATGTTCATTTGACATGGACAGCTGTTATTCTGTGAAGCCAACAGATTACGTAAAGAAGTCATGGATGCTCTCGTGAATGCATTGTTTGCCAATATTTAGTTTTGACCAGAAAAATTACTAGAAACCTGTCTGGTTGTAAGACATATTGCTGGAGAACAGAGGACAATTGTGCAATTCTCATAGTGACTTAAAAACAATTTAAAGACTATCCATACAATTTTGTGTCTATACAGAAGCGTAGACCGTGAAAATGAAGGCATATGAAGATGTCTTCATGCAACAGTCATGTCCTGTCCATGCTTCTAGTACATCAGAATTAAATTATTTTGCATGTTACAAAACAAGCGCAGAAACTTTGATTATTAACTACACATTTTGGCTTTTAGTAACTACATTGTGCAAAAGTATCCATTTTGCCACAATTCCACTGAAACTTTGTACCCAAAACAATCCCTGCCGAGTGAAGTGAAATCACAATTTCATATGGCAAATAAAACAAAACAAAAACGTGTCTTCTACACTACATTGGTAACATGAGTGCCATATCTCTGCAGGCTAAGTAATAACAAGTTAATCAATTATTGCAAAGTGAGGGTTTATTTTGACGGCTTAAAGGGTCTCAACGTGGGGTCGGCACGATCGGCTGGACCCGGACAGTTGTCATAACAACGAAGCTACACCCGTAAGAGGATCACGTCAACACCAGTCTGCCAGGCACACACACATGTACATACAACACACTTAGGTAACGCCGATTCCAAGAATGCGTTCCAGTGGCGGGCCAAGTGTTGGAGGGCGCACGTCTCAAACTACACTATCATTAATAAATACATCGTAGATTTATACAAACTATGCCCAACTGGCAAAGGCGGCGATCCCCATTGCCTGTTGCTGTAATAGTTATTAGTAATTACACGTGGGTTGAAGTAAAACAACTCGAAACACGCAAGCACGGAGGTGGCGTGTCCCTCAGTGTTCGATAGATACGAGTTCGTCAATGACGTAGATACACGATGTACAGTTCAGTTTTCCCACGCCCTATGTACACACAGATGAGCTGATATGAATGAACACTGCGGCGGCTGCGGCGACGAGCATGCACTCAACTGTCGTGTGTGAATGCGCACGTGCGCGCGTGTCTGTGTGCACACGCGACGTGCACGCTCAGAAAGACGGGTCGTAGGTCGCATGAGCAAACACGTAATACTTGGCTGATATTTATGTGGTCAGCGTGCCCACACTCGAAGCTCCCCCTGGACAGATTCCCGCCTGCGTCCAAGCAATGAGGGAATGAGCCACCTAGCAGTCACCTTTCTCAGCACACAGTCTCGTGGCGGCGGCGTCCCTCAGGTCAATTACGACCCCGGAGTCACCAGGGTCCGACGACGACGCCGTCACTGCCATTTGGTCGCCGTCACTTGAGTCACCTGACCAGCGATTTAACCGGTGCGGGAAATCACCGTCCACACTATCTGTTTGCGCCGGAATATTCACATACAGTGACTTTCCGTCGTCTGACGTCCGCATGTCGAGTGACGGCGACGACGTCGTCGCTAATGTGTCACCTGACCAACATGGCTGCAGTTTGGGATGCGATTTGTCGAGCGAGAGCAGGCTCGACCGCTCGGTGACCGGCTTCTTCGGACTCGGTCGGCTGCGTGCGATGCTGCTCGGCAGCGTGGCACTGTCCCCGGGAACGTAGTTCCCCCCTTCAAGGGTGAGCCGTGCCGCCGAGCCCATCTCCCTCGGGAAACTATCGAGGGAACCCTTTCCGCTGTCCATTGTGTTCACCCGCCCGGGGCCGCTACAACTCAACTCTGAGTCCGAGTCGTTACACCGACTCGCTCCGTCCGCCGACATCCGATCCTCCGCCTGCTGTTTGCCACTTTTGTCGCAAGGCTGGTCTTTCGCCGTCGCAAACTGCACCTCTGCGGGCCTGCCACCTGGTGGTGACAGACAAGCGTCGCTGATGAACGAGTCGTAGCTGAAGACATTGCCGTACTGTGGACTGCCAGTGATTTTGTCTTCGTGAAGGAGCAGTTTATCGAGCGATTCTGCACTGCCGTTTCCGTTCGCTTTCTTCAGCTGATGCATTGATGGTTCGGTGGGAATGCCCTCGCGGTAGTCGGGGCTCTGTGGACCAATCAGCTGCATGAGGGAATTCGGCGAATCGGGTTCAACATATTTCCTCGGTGGCTCCACAGTGAGCACCATGCGATCGGGATCACGAGGTCGCATGATGGTCGTGTCTCGTTCAACTGACGGCGGCCGGTGGAACACCGGCAGGGGCGAGTGTATCACACCAGGGTCCTGCAAACACAAGACAACATGACAGTACATGACAACCACAAGTGTATCACACCAGGGTCCTGCAAACACAAGACAACATGACAGTACATGACAACCACAAGTGTATCACACCAGGGTCCTGCAAACACAAGACAACATGACAGTACATGACAACCACGAGTGTATCACACCAGGGTCCTGCAAACACAAGACAACATGACAGTACATGACAACCACGAGTGTATCACACTAGGGTCCTGCAAACACAAGACAACATGACAGTACATGACAACCACGAGTGTATCACACTAGGGTCCTGCAAACACAAGACAACATGACAGTACATGACAACCACGAGTGTATCACACTATGGTCCTGCAAACACAAGACAACATGATGGTACATGACAACCACGAGTGTATCACACCAGGGTCCTGCAAACACAAGACAACATGATGGTACATGACAACCACAAGTGTATCACTCCAGGGTCCTGCAAACACAAGACAACATGGCAACCACGAGTGTATCACTCCAGGGTTCTGCAAACACAAGACAACATGACAACCACGAGTGTATCACGCCAGGGTCCTGCAAACACAACATTATGGTACATAGCAACTATGATTGTATCACATCATGGTCTTGGAAACACAAAACAACATAATGGTATATAACAACCATGAGCAACTAAAAAACACTGCGTTACAAGGTAACAAAATATTAGTTTATGTGTCCCTTCTACATGAAAACATTATTTGTCATTGTATGTTAGGAGTAATCAAATATACTTTTGTGCCTTAATTTCTCACATTATTTGATCAAACTGGAACTTGTGTAATATTGTAATGTTTTATTGTGTCTCAACCATTTAAAAATAAAGATCATAGCAGTCTGTCTAAATGAACTCCCCTTATATCAATTATAAAAAACGTAATACTGTAGTGTCAAGGAATGAAATAGGATGAAACTAGAATCTCTCACATGCGTATGTGACTACATGCACATAAATATGTGCATCCACATAATTAGTAGATCGCTTTGACTTATGCACAAAGCATTCGATGCTTGCAGCAAAAGTAAAACTATCACGACATAGACAGATTCTACTACTTAGTTGATAAAATAATTTTTTGGTCACACAAGCATTTTTCTTTTGCATGAAAAATGATAAACGTTTTATACCATACAAGCAAGTAAACTACTGGTTGTTGGAAAAGTAACATATTCTACATAGGTAAGCAGATTACTGTTTGCAGAAGAGAGCCTTGTTATGCATGAGCAGATTACCTCTTCGAGAGTTTTGCTATGCATCCGACTCTTGAGAAAGATAAGCATTTTGTCATGCATAAAATAGTCGATCAATAATCTATAGCCTTACTTACTGAAACAATTCATATCAGACACGCTCATGGCAGGTTGAAAATCTTTACTCTGCCAAATAAATAACGACAGAAACATTTCTACACCTGTACGTGAACAACAAACAGGACTGTGGATTATTCAGAGCTAAGCCTAAATCAGATTATCATCTCACAAAACAGCGTACTGTGGCTGTTTGTATGGAACTATGGTAGTTACCCCGGTAATTGATTGCAACATGAGATTAAAACACAGTTATTATCATAACAAATAATGTCAGAGAGCTGATATGTAAACATTTGTTTACCATTCCCTACAAAGTTTAATTATAGCACCAATCTATATTAAAGTACAATAAAAATATATTGTTTGAAATGTTTGTCTATGTAGAAAAAAATGTTTGCATGAATATCTCTTTGACATCAAGTAAGTTGGCAAGTCTAAATAGATATATCAATGCAGACACCATATCTATGTACATCACAGGGCTATGCCCTTTGGAGGAAAACTGCAAAATATACATTATCTGTTCCCTCAAATCCCCAGGAAAACCCAGCTCGGTGGTACCAACCTGTAGACACGCTTGCAGCTTTTCTATCATTGTGCTGAAGTTTGGCCGTCTCTCTGGTATACCATGCCAACACAAGCCCATGATGTGATACCTGGAAACAGAACTCTTCAATGTAGGAGGCATTATTTACAGCTGCTTCCTGTCTGATAGAGGAATGTTGCTACAACCTAGAACAATGCATGCAATTGTATTAGATTTCGGCAACTATCAGACAGCAAACTTAGTTTGGCATAACATTTAAAAGGGCAAATTTAAGTGTGAAATAAATATCCAAACAGCTATTCACATCCATTTATCAGAGTATTCGATTGTACAATGATATTTATAACTCAGATTAATTTCAACTAATCTTATCACAGCACAATTTATCAAAAATATTTAACGAAACTTCACACATTAAATAATTACGACACAAACACATCCAATATCATCCATTTCTATGGCGAGGTCAGAGTTGACTTACACAGGCGAAGGGCAGTTCTTTGGAGGGTCAAGCCGTCCGCCTGCGGTCACCAGCTGCATCACCTCCTGGTTACCCCGCCCCGGGTAGGGCATGTAGCCGAGGGAAAACACTTCCCACAGCAGTATCCCAAACGACCTGTGAGGGCAGAAATCCACGTTTACGAAGCAACTGAAGACATTTCTAGTTAAAAGAGCGTTTTCACTTAAAAAAAATTTTTTTTATAATATCCGAACATTTTAATATCTACTATTTATCAACTATTTTATTATTTATTTATGTTTTAATTGTAATATAATTAACTATTATTTATCAGCACCAGTATTTTTGTATTATTAAGACTAATATTACATGCAGACATGTATGAGAAAGTATCATGGACAAGTCCATAATAATGTAATTAACAGATTTGTATGATATTTTCTCATTCTATTAAATTTTATGCTCATCTGATTTCAAACTAATTTAAAAAAAAACTCAGTATCCAACACAACGCACTGGTTCATTTGTGCAACTTTCTCGTCATACCTCAGGGGTGAAATCATCCGAGTTTATTTAATTCCTGCACAGGAGCTATTTGTTTTCATGTGACTCTAAATATTTTAAGGTAAATGCTCGCTGCATGAAGGGTCTTTATTTATGATATATCAAACAACATCTCACTTTGTCAAGCGCTTATAAAGATGAACTGTTAATATTTATGATACAAAACAATGGCCAATCATTTTGTATGATGGACTTTCCAACACAAGAGAGATCATCACGTACACTACACTGCTTAGTGCTTACCAGATGTCGGTCTTGAGGGTGAAGATGCCATCGAGAAATGCCTCTGGGGGCATCCACTTCACAGGCAGCATGGCCTTGCCGCCCTTTCTGTAGTAGTCCGCCCTGGAGGGTGAATAAATAAATGTTACAGAAATGTACGTTGAAGCAGAACAAGACGCCCTATCGTTCTGACACCGAAGTATGTCGTTTCATGGCACACACCAGAGGTCGGTACCAGGTAAATGATCTTATTTATACAAAGGATATTCTCCAAAACAATTGGAAGATAAGCTGCCATTATACAGCTGTTGGAAAGAGTAAGTTCTGTTATATTCACCAGGGGGAGACACTGCATAAACATAAATCCGTAAGTTGGATGTGCCATCGAGTGTATGACATCAATAATCACATCACATCATGCAAGCTTTGTTTTCTATTTCACAAATACTGTAAACAGTCATGTTCCATTTCCAGCATGTTGTTTATCCCCATTCTGCTACACTAGCATGGTGCTAATTGTACATTTTCAGCAGGTTTTTACCCGCTCAGATACAGACTGCGAGCCATAAATAGCTAATAATTAAATTTCAGTGGTACAGGGGGTACACCTGGGACTGATTCAACTTCACCTGGATTATGAGAGGATGGTATTAATGTTACATTATTGATTTAAACAATGCCGCCATTCCAGAAAATTACACACTGCCATATCCATTGGGCTTGCATTTGCACTCCAGTTCTCACAAATTGCTTTACTGCAAAATAAATAATTATCTGTTACATAGCAGCATTCTGATCCTGGGAATATTACACTGTGTAAATATAAACGTTAAATTAAGATGGATACCAGACGTTATTTAATATATTCATACATATTTTATGAACTCATTTTTCTCAAACTTCGTTAATTTAATATAATAAAATGCACAACGATCATTTGCCTGACTTCTGAAAGTATTTGAGAAATACCACATCTTCGAATGTTTTCTTTATGACAACAGGTTTTTTCTTGAACGCAAACTTAGTCATTTAAATTTAATCAACCACACAGCGGGAGTTAATTAAGCGAACCACACTGACGTTTGTGGATTTCGCTGATACGCAAGCTGCTGCTCATCAATTTGATAATGTCACTGTCTAACGGAATAATTTCCGTACGAAAATCTTCGTCATCCCTGTATATCATGTGACACCTGTCATCTGTCATTTCCACAGACAGCCGTCATGTCCGCTAATCAGGCCAGCAGTAATCAAACGGCATCTCTGATTCCGATGCGCCATCCGTCTGTCGGACAAAGTTAATTACGTGGTTTCGTTTACTTGACAGACAATATCTAAGGAGCGTGTTGGGAAAACACTCAGGGGCTGCGTAGACGTCTGGTGCCCAGCCACAGTCTCGGCCCTAAGTGGTGTGTGTGGTGGGAAAGTGGAGGTTTAGCCGAGATTAATTCAACGGATGGTCATTAGCTGCGGTAATCCTACCAAAGTTAAGTAATCTGCTGCAGATGAAATGGCGCTGTGCCGCCGAAATCAATGGTAGCCATTGTCCACTGCAAATGTATGAAAGTGACTCCTTGACCTGCTGCCAAGTTGTATTGTATAAAAATACTTTGATCCAGAAAAACCATCGTTAGGAACACTGTTCGTAGAAATGGTTTGCCTCAAAAAAACAAAACAAAACCACATCTGTCTGTCATTATATGCAACGATTAAATGCACATGGAGCATACTGGAGCATCATGGGAAGAGGTGCACTATACCGCTCCAGCAGTGTTGGGGAATGTCTCAAATATTAGAGGAAATTATTTAGCCAAATTACAGAAATGGACAGGTTGTCATTGTGACGAAACAATACCATATTCAGTTCAGGTTAAGTGGTCATGGAAATGTTTTGCCTTACTATGAACCACTTTTAACTTTTACAAACTGGTATAAAAGTATAACTAATATGTCTCTTTTTCAGATAACTGTGCCGAAGTGCAGTTTTCGCCATATATACATACTGTGGCGAAATTTTCGCCACATATATTGTGGCGAATATTTTGGCGACAATGCTAATGTGAGATGTGACTGAATTAACAGACAATACAGAGGTTATATAAACCAGATATATGTATGTAATGTATATATATTACAAAATAAACGTGCTACATACCTGTATATGTCTCGTGCCATGCCAAAGTCTGCGATTTTTGCCACTCTGCCTGGGCCCTTCTTTGTGAGTAGACAGTTCCGGGCTGCAATGTCCCTGTTAGCGCAAGATGCAAACATTTTATTCTTTCTATGAATCAGGCCACAGCAAAATCATTATTTAACCAAAGCACCGTTATTATTTGTAATTAAACAGGACATTGTAACTACACATACGGATTCGAGAAAAAATTCTTCTAATTGACCAAATCATTAAATAAATTCTGACAATAAATAGCAATTATAAATTTATAGTGTGTGTGAATCAGAAAAAACACAACATAGGAATTAAGGTACATAAGTAAATAGGATCACAACATCCTTCTAAGACTTTCAATATTGCTCTGGAGGAATCATCTGATACATAATACATACACTAAGTTATTTAGACAAACAAATTAGATACTTCAAAGGAGAAAGTCAAAACAATATTACCAACTCAAATTCAAACATACTAAAAGCTTGGACAGAATACATTCAATCTGTTTCTAGCTGAATGAATTAGTCTAATGAAAATAGTTTCGTGGGGTTATGCATAATTAATGATGTATATTTAATTAAAAAAAAATTATTAACTGCCTATTTAAAAAAAGATATACAGGAATTCAGAAAAAAATACAGAAATAACACAAGAATATGTATTAAAAAGAAAATAGGCGTTATTTAACGTAGTACCACATTCTGACTGAAGTCAACAGAACATATGAACTGCTGCAGTTCACATGTTCTGTTGACTTCAGTCAGAATGTGGTGAATGTCACAATATCCGCTAATTATGAACATGAGGTTAAATGACATCGAATTTGTGTAGTGTCATAAACCAACGTTTTGATAACATCCCGTATTTTAGATGCACCAATGCTGAGACTATTAATCGACCCAGCAGATGGCGTTGTTTGCAAATAAATCATCCACAATTTGATCGATTATGGAAACTGCTGATGCCAGGTTTTTCACCATATCATGGAAGACATAAATCATGGAGAATTGAATTTTAATGGACGGTTGTCACCAGCGTGCGGGTGCACATGTGCACACGCACCACACACACACCTGTGAATGAAGTGGTTCTCTTCGAGATATAGACAACCCTGGGCAATGTCCAGAGATAACTCTACAAGGTCCACCATTGTCACGCGCGATGGTTGTCTCTGTAAAAAAGGATTAAAACTACATATCAATGTGTTCACATTAACAAATAATAAAACTTTATTTTTTTAAATTTCAAATCTAGGCCTGTCAAGTGATTGTACAAATGTCAAACAGTGAACACCTTAAACAATTTATTCAGGCAAACTTGTTAGTTGTAAATGGTGACGAAGACAGTATATGAAGTATCAAAATTATAAAACATATTTAAACATAAAATTATATAAAGTAAATATTGACAGGTTAACCATTCATTTAAACAAATCAAAAATTAATTTACATTTACCAGAAATCATACATTGCGAGTCCCACTTGACCTAATTTCCCAGTGATGTCAGATTGGGTTGCCTAAGTTTTCATAAATTAGGTGGTGTCGGGCAACGAACTCATATTCACATTAAACCTGAGCGCACATAACCGCAGCGTAATATTTATGTTTCCCGTAACATGCTCTTAGCGGCTGTCACTTCAATATCACATAATCTCATTCAGTTTGTGTGGTCATTTCATATGTAGGCCTACAACATTAATTCTGCATTTCCTGTGTCAGGCTCTCAGATATTTCTGTGTAACAGTAATACTTTACTTCTACGGTGTCAATATTCACAGGCATCTGAGCTAAGTGGTGTTTCAAAAATAAACTTCCTGTAAATATCGCAAACATGGACTTGCAACAGTCACTATGATAGTAAATGATCACTGAAACGTTAGATTAGAAATGCAATTTAAAGATAATACTTCTCAATGATATTCAGATTCAGATCAGGTATTCAGATTTATTTTTCTGTCGGTACGTTTTTTTCGGAGAGCTGAAAATATAATTATGTTTATGTGTCAGTCATTGTGATATGAGTTGTGTAGCGCATAAGAGGTACATAGTTGTAGCAATATGAAACAAATGATAAAATTGATGCTGTGATAATGTTAAAACCCTCTGGATTAAAACCAAATTGGTGATGCCGTGATTTTTAAGTGACTTCCTCAGAATGTGCACACATGAGGTTAATGATTTGTTGCATCCAGACAATGAAAAGGCTTCCTGATTTTTGTTTTTATTGCACCACTAAGTTTGGATTTTTCCGAGGGTATTGGCACTAAATAAACATTTCCATAAATTTCCATCAGTACCATTAAGCTTCAGAACACCTGCACAGAATTTTACATGGCTATCGGGGTAGTCATACTCAAGCAGAAAAAACCTGCCGTAACAATAAATCACAACTAATTTATCATAAAAGTAATAATTCTTAATAGCATCATAAATCTTACATGTGCGTAATAGGATAAAAACACTTGCAATTATTCAGTGTTTCATACCCAACCTAATAGGTGTTAAAAGATGTCTTACATTAAAAACATTAATCACTCTCCCATAAGATTTCATTTCCTTGGCATTTCGGCTTAATTGCTTGACTAAACGGAAGATTAATTTATGTTCGGTCAGAACATGACAGGCGACAGCAAGCTCGTCTCTTTGTGCCTCGCAAAAGGTGCACACCGACAGCGCGTTACGATAATTGATCTGACCCTAAAGGGCATCGCTAGGTATAACTGTCCCCGATTATTGTCAGCGCACACATCATGACGATAATCAATGCCGGGGAAGTACGTCACAGTGACGACTCTGATGACAAATTTCTGCGGCTAATGCAGAACGGCTCACGACAAGTGGCAATGATCACTTATCACTCGATGATAATATTGGCATTGACGCACTGCCCATATTTAATCATGTTGGTCTACGCCATAACAAGCCCAGCGTCCAGATATCGTTTCACGCTGCCCGACAGGAATATCCCCAGTGTATCAGACTTCACCGGCGTTGTAATGATGGATCTCTTAGACCTTGATTAATTGTAATTAGTTCAGTAACAAATATCACGGAATCTGGACAATGGATCACGTATGGCCTGGACTAGGACGGTGGCAATGGGGACACGGTGTCAAATCGATGCAGACTGCCTGGCATCAATAAACTGTGTTCTTGTTGACCTCTCGTGAAAGTCAGCTTGATTTCTTTATTAGTTTTTACTTTAGAATAACCTATGTTGCCTTACTACTAAGCTGTTACACTCTCGTGACAAGAAACAAAATTAATGGCTTCTAAGTCATGTATTAGTTTACGACACACACAGCATCAGAAACAAGTCAAAGACAAGAGAAAAATGAAAATTATATTGTGGTTCAGAAGTTCTGAAGGTGGAGATATTTAAAACATGCATTGACAATATAAATTTGCTAATATAAAACAGCTGGAGACTATTCAGTAGGCGTTGCTAAAAAAGGTTTAACTGTATGACATAATACATTGTATAATTTATAAATTTTTGCAATGATTTCTGTATGACAAAAAACTTTTCCAAATTAAGTCTTAGTTTCAGTATGAACTTGTCTCAGGTGATGGAACGACACATAACAGAAATACGCACCGTGACTTAGAAAAGCCGAAGATGACGATAACTTTTAAGATGAGAAGTCTGTTTTTTAAGGGAAATTTAGCAGGATCAAGAAGGGAATGAGAAGAAGCAATATGCGGAGGCAGCTAGGATGACACTGCGGGAACAACGATAGGGAAACAAGTCAACGTTTAGTACCCCAAACTTTGTACAGACGAGGAAAGGAACTACATGACTGACATATCCCGAGATGGAAGTAGACATGTGAACGTACCGGCTTTGGTCGTGACTCTCGGAGGAATGACTTCAGGTCTCCACCCTCCAGGAGCTCAAGGACGATGAAGCGAGGGTGTTTCTCAAAACAGACGCCGATGAAACGTACAATATTCGAATGGTTGAATTTGCTGCAAAAGTATGGAAGTGTACAGTGTAAATACGGATTCAAAGTACATTGTTAGATTTTGAATTTTTTTACCAACATGTATACAAATTTTACCAATGTACGCATGTATGTTTGCATGCATACATGGAGATTATGTCAAGAAAATTTGCAAATATAAATTGTTGAGTACTTTTTCGTGAGAATTTCACCTTGCTAACAAGACGTTCACGATTCTGGAAGTGTTTATCCCACAAAACAATTAACATAATTAAATAATAACTTAGATAATTTCCAACAAAATCCACATTTTACTAAATATTCATACAGCAAAGGAAAGGCAATACTGGTCCATGAGTGAGATTCGTTATGTTATAGTTCCGTATACTGACCTCATTATAAGTGCCTCCATGAGAAAGTCCATCTCTGCTTGGTTTGTACAGAGTGCTGGTAGAGTCTGGAAGAGATAGAGACAGTCAATGTACTTCAGAAAACAATGTCACAAACTTAGGTCTTGATGATTGATTTAATTCTTTGCATGAAGCTGGGCTTCGTCGTAAATCACTAACATCACCACATTCATAAACTTTCCGCATTTCTTTTTATATTTAGCATTTTATCAGAAAACTACATACTCACAGCAACAATTTCTCATCAACGCAATGTATAACAGTTATCTTAATGGGATTGTTTCTGCAGTTGTAGAAAGATTTTTTATGAGAATATCTCCAACTCAAAATTCGGTCTAAATCAATACATTATCCGTGGGTTCGTTTGCCGATAGCATTGTTACGAGTGTCGCCATCTAGCAGGCTATAAAGTACACTACGTCAATATGAAATCTGCTAGACTTTGATAGTGTTGATCAAGGCTCGCCATCTATTTATCATGCAAAAACAATCTTCCTGTTGGACATCAGAAAAGGGCAAAAGCGCAGGAAGACCGACACTCAAAGCGAGCCAAATACCATAACAGCATATCTATTGGCATGGTGCCATCTACATGATAGTTTTAAAAACATTTGTGAAATTATGTCTGAATATATAAAAGTTAAGGTCTGTGATACAGGGACCTTAGAGAGTGAAGGAGAGGAAATATATGACAACCTGACGAGAGTATGCAAAGATATGAATGTCACAGTCAATGAAACCAGTTCGCATACAGAGAGATGCTGTCAGGACATGTGAGTCGTAATGTACCGGCACATAAATAGCAGACAGGGATAAATATGGTGGTAAAAACTGTAAAAAGCAGCATAAAAACCACCCATTGCCAGACAGAGTGATGACTGTTGTTGGCGCATCGAGCCCATCGGTGAGCCAAGTACTAGAGGTTCAATAGCCGAGGGAATGGTGGAACAAGACGGAGATCCACTGTCGGCAGAAGTGAAACTGTAAAACTCTGGTGTCAGAAGTGAAAATTGTAATTTACAGGTGTCAGAAGAAAAAATGTAATTCTCTGGTGACAGACGTGAAAATGTAATTTTCTGGTGTCAGATGTGAAAATCGTAATTTACGTGTGTCAGAAATGAAAATATGATCCTCTGGTGTCAGAAGTGAAAGTTGAAATTCACAGGTGTCAGAAATGAAAATGTGATTCTCTGGTGTCAGAAGTGAAACTTGAAATTCACGGTGGTCAAAACTGAAACTATGATTCCCTGGTGTCAGAAGTGAAAATGTAATTCTGTGGTGTAAGAAGTTATAGTTTAAATTCATGGGTTTCAAATGGAAATTAACTGTTGTCAGAAATAAAAACTGAAATTCACTGGAGTGAGAAGTAAAAATGTGAAGTTTAAATTTGCTGGAGTCAGAAGCTACTGTTGGGAGAATGTCTAAAACCTTGGCCTATACTGGGATATACTCCATTCGCCTCCCCCCCACAGCCTCCTAAGACAACCCTCACCCTGGATTGCGACTTCAATTCATCCGAGCCGGGGACACCCATAGTAGTTACGCTGTAAATACAGAGTATATCACAGCTGAATACCGACCTTTTTAATCTGTGCACGAAAATGTCAAGCGGCTCATGCAATTCTGATGAATATATCTTGGCGCCGAGGTGTATTGACGATTTGTCTGAGGCCGAGACTGAGGCGGTGATGATGCTGACTGCTGCTGGCAGGCTGGGCATTACTCACAATAACCGGCATTGATTTAATTTGGCCCTTAATTCGGGAGGTCCACTTAGCTGAATTCCAGCCACCTGGTGCCATCTCTCAAGCAGCAACGGAGTCACAAGAAGCACGTTCGGCATCTTGTATTTTGTCTCCTCTTTCTCTGGAGAGTTTGGGGACGGAGGGAGTCTCAATACTGGAATTGTTTTTTCTTTTCGCTCTCTTGGAATCCATCCCCCTCTCCCTGGACCTGTTCTCTCCCACTCCACTCCTCCCAATCATTTCCTCTCTCTATTAGTGCAATCCTTCAATCTGTACAGCAGAACTAACTAAAACAATTATTTTATCTCATCATTACCAAAGCTCTCCTGACCAAAATTACAAATGAGTTTCCTTCTATACTGGCCTCTATTCTCCACCTTCCGATCAATCGATCCATTTGTCTTGACTTCAAAGTAACGTTTCCAAATAAAAAAGATTGTTAGTTTGTTACAGACCTTTGGAAGTCTTGGAAAACAAATAGATTTCCTGCAGACTGCTACAGCCACGATAATATATACTCATCACATCTGACAAAAATGCAGAAGGTTATGAAGTCATTTGACAGACTAATGCGACTTGACAACATGAAGGCGTATATCTTAACTCAAGATCAAAGACTTAACACCCGTTCTGTATAACTCAATTTGTGTAGCTATTTATTGACCTACAACAACTTGGTTCAGAGCCATGGTATAGACAAGGAGGCGATTCTCAAACATTCTAAGTTTCAGGACCTCAAATCTAAGTCAAGGGTTTGTGTTTTTTCCGAAGTCTTCAGTGGAGTTTCAGAATTAAATAACACTTCAGTGTATGTGGGACAACGGCATCTAGGAAGCTGACACACATCTTACGTGTATAGAAACAGCTGCTAAAATTTTCACCAAAAATCCCTACAAGAAATTTGAAAATAAATCGTCCTCAAGCAATGTAAAATCTGCATTGAAGTCTCGTTCACACACAAATGCAGACATGGCCAAGACCTCGCTTTCGCCATGCCGAACGCAACTGATGGCTTCTCCGGCCACTCGCCTAAGTGTCCCGGGCAAATGGCACAAGCCACAGCATGCCAAACACAATCTGTCACGCTAGTGTGGCCTGGTCGAGTACCATCCTTCTTGCCGTCGCGAGCACGTGCATCGCAATAAGTCCTGGTTACACGTGCTGGACACATCAAACGATGCGACCACTGAACGAAATGTCAGCCGCGAAGGAAATGACATCGGGCATGAGACACAAGGGGAGACTATTTCTGGCTCGTTATGTCACATGGTGGGAGTTGGACCCGCTCCGTTCAAGGTTCCCAGGTCAGCTGACCAGTACAGCTGCATGCGGCAATTGAAATGATGAAGATCCAGACATCAAGATGGATTGCCAATTGGCGGTACATGTCCATGAGCTTAGCCGGAAAAGTGGATCATTTCTTCACAAAGCGAGTCGTGTCAGAAAAAAGGGATGCGCGGGAAAAAAGGGACGTGGCTAACATTCACAGTGACTTAGCAACAAAGGTCATCTACGTGTTTGGAATACAATTCATTACCTCGGTCCGTGGGGAGGAAAAACGTGTGAGAAATGAGCAGCGAAAGAAGTGGAACAAGGTATAATGTGGCCTAGTACACTGAGACAAGGGAGCATATTAGGGATAATTCAAATCTCACAAAACACACTCTTTACTGAATCAAGATAATCTCTCAGCAAATAATGTGACAATCAATATGTTTTCTTTATTTTTATATAACTTTCTTATAATTTCAGGTCTTTCACGTAAGGCAAACTTGTGAACGAGTTTTTCTGACTGCCTTCAAGAAATCTTCAGACCCTAATAAATTGCTTCATAGTTATTGTTCTTAAACTATTCATGTAATTCTTAGATCCTACAAATATATCTTGGCCACGGAGAAACATGCTGTATCAAAGCAAACGAAGACATTACACACTCAATTGTAGAATGATGACTTTCAAGTACATTTTGACAACCAAAACTCACTTTGACGGCAACTGGTAGATCTGATGTATCTCTCTGTACATGAGACAAGTAGCCTTGGTAGACCTCACCAAATGCCCCCTGCCCCAACGCCCTGAAAATGGGAAAAGAACAAATGAATACTAAATAATACTGAAAAATCAATAGCTCAGGAATTTACTTAGATATCTGTGTATTCATAGAGTACATAATATTTTATCAACTTCTCACATGTGTTATTTGAACGTATACAAGAGCTTCTGTTCATAGAAATTAGTGAGGTACCTTCTACGATACGACACGACACGACACTACACGACACGACACGACACGATACAATAACCTTTAATAGTCCCCCAAAGAGGAAATTCTTGTGGTAGATGTTCACATAACACAACATCACACAATGACATTAGTACAATGCTTATAATAGTAGTGCACCTCATTTTGTCCCCCCATCCTCTCCGATCAATTTCCCCTCCCCGATTTCGCATTTAGCCGCCTAACAGAAGTTGGAAGAAAAGTGTTACAATAACAGTTCACGCATGCTCTTTCGGAGATGTATCTACAACCAGATTGTGCAACTAAGTGAGTGTTCCAAACAAATGTTCCTTACTAAACACGTCACACTTCCCACTCCAACGACAGAGCAAACCAGCCATAAAAGATACGTTCTAAGCACTGTATCCCCTCATGAGTGCTTCTCAAAGCGCCCCACACATTATTCCCTGTTCATCTAAGCACCATCACCAATGGAAGAAGAGCTACCGCACCTGACGAGGGTGAGGTGGTCGCGCTGTATCTCCCTGAGGTCTTGCAGGGTGCACTTGCTGCCCCCGAAGTCGTAGTTGGGGTTGTAGGCCGTGAGCAGACCGGGGGTGCCCGCGTTGGAGCGTAGACGGTCCAGCTGGTAGTCAGGGCTACTCAACATGTCCAGTCTGACCGCCTCCAGCTTCTTCTTGCTGAAGCGATGCACTGCAGGAGAAGGAACAGCACAGTGAGGGTGAGGCAGGGTGGAGGAGGAGGGGGTTGTAGTGGCAGGAATGGGATATGAAGGAACAGGAAGATGGATCAGGAAGATGGAGCAGCAAGATAGATCAGGAAGATGGAGCAGCAAGATAGAACAGGAAGGTGGAACAGCAAGATAGAACAGGAAGATGGAACAGCAAGATAGAACAGGAAGATGGAACAGCAAGATAGAACAGGAAGATGGAACAGCAAGATAGAACAGGAAGATGGAACAGCAAGATAGAACAGGAAGATGGAACAGCAAGATAGAACAGGAAGATGGAGCAGCAAGATAGAACAGGAAGATGGAACAGCAAGATAGATCAGGAAGATGGAGCAGCAAGATAGAACAGGAAGATGGAACAGCAAGATAGAACAGGAAGATGGAACAGGAAGATGGAGCAGCAAGATAGAACAGGAAGATAGAACAGCAAGATAGATCAGGAAGATGGAACAGCAAGATAGAACAGGAAGATGGAACAGCAAGATAGAACAGGAAGATGGAGCAGCAAGATAGAACAGGAACATGGAGCAGCAAGATAGAACAGGAAGATGGAGCAGCAAGATAGAACAGGAAGATGGAGCAGCAAGATAGAACAGGAAGATGGAACAGCAAGATAGATCAGGAAGATGGAACAGCAAGATAGAACAGGAAGATGGAACAGCAAGATAGAACAGGAAGATGGAGCAGCAAGATAGAACAGGAAGATGGAGCAGCAAGATAGAACAGGAAGATGGAGCAGCAAGATAGAACAGGAAGATGGAGCAGCAAGATAGAACAGGAAGATGGAGCAGCAAGATAGAACAGGAAGATGGAGCAGCAAGATAGAACAGGAAGATGGAGCAGCAAGATAGAACAGGAAGATGGAGCAGCAAGATAGAACAGGAAGATGGAGCTGCAAGATAGAACAGGAAGATGGAGCAGCAAGATAGAACAGGAAGATAGAACAGGAAGATGGAACATGAAAACGGAATTTGAGGATGGGACAGAAAGGTGGAACAGGAATATGGAATTATGGATGGAACAAGATGAAGGAACTGGACGATATTACTGATTGAACTGGATGGAGAGGGCGGCGTAAAAGAAAGAAGAACGTGAATGAAGAAAGATGATGAAGGAAGAGGATGAAAGAGATGAAGGAATGAAGGAAGAAGAAGGAACAGGATGAACAATATGAAAGGGATGAAGGAAGGCATAAAGGAAGAGTATGACGAACCCATGTAGTACTAGCTGGGATAGTGACATTTGAAGACTCATTAGATGAAAGTTTCCCTCACTTCATTAAGGTCAAATAAACATGCAAGTCTGATGCAAGAGGAAGAGAGAAATGTGTTCTTTTGAACCTAGACCACTGGTGCACACTGTAAAATGTCATAGATACAGATTAGTACTAATGAAAACGCACTTGATAAGTGAGCCAGCAGGGTTGAAGTAAATTATATCCAAAATACTGGGTCACATTGATTTGGAGGCTATGTAAAGTGTTGTACTGTACATGCATCTTATCAGTAATATTTGTATTCGATTTTTCATCGTCTGGCTGGTCATAGTTGTGTTAAATTATTCTAATTATTTATCCTCTACAACGTGACTATCAGGTAGTTAATTTTCAGTTGTCTATTTTATCTACTTATTTAACTATGCATATAATAATAAAATATCCTATATAGTGTAGCTTTTCTTGACAGCACAATGCGCTTTACAAAGTTATATATAAACAATTCAATATAACAAAAAGAGCATATAAAAATATTCACACTTATTAATCAATTTACTACAAACTGTCTCAAACCTGTTTGCGAGAGGAGAGCCAAATATGGGACCTAGACATCTCACATACATCATGAAGTTAGGTTGATGACGCTAGTCCCATTCAATCATACTAATGGCAGTGGCGTAAATACGACATTGACAACCCAAAGATTAGCCGCCGTCACTATAACATTTGTTTGCCTGATTTACAGCTACTTGGCAGCAAATTTCTGTACTGCTTAGCGCCCGTGTCAATGATTGGACAGCTTGCAATCATGGACCCGGTGAATTGGAGAAATCAACTGATGCCTGTTGAAGACATCAGTTCGGCTTGAAGATGCTGATGTGTTTTGTCCTAGGAACGGTTATGTACAGATTTCCACATTTCAACTGATTTTATGAAACCCTGTAAAGCATCCCAGAAATTATTTGGATGGTGTGTTGTATATACACAAATTATTATTATTGAATCTAAGTTGAAATAATACAAAACTGATGGAAGCTAATACACTAGAAATGAAAGAAAATGGTTGTCAACCTTCACTGTAGAGTATCAGTGCCAGAGGAAGTCATACAAGTCCAGAAGTAATTAGGACAATGGTTATAACTGCTACAATGAAAGTGTCTGAGACCAATACAAGACAGGTCAAATATTGTCTGACCTTGGCTCTTATGGGGACAAATATGGCGGTAAAACTGCAATGTACGAGACATAAAACTAGAGATTGATGCTTATAAATAGAATGACAGAAGCCCTGTGAAAATAATTATTATAGAATAAACTGGCAATGAAATGTCATAAAGCTTAGCGAAACGAAGGCATGGAGACAGCAACATCTTAAGTAGAGAAGACGAATTAAGAAATGTTCTGAAGGAAAAAAAACAAGATTAATGGACTTGCTAGATAGCTGCTAATGGAATCAGCCTGTTGATGTTCGAAATGAATCAATAATATTTAATAATCCTCAAAATGTCACATTTTGGCTGAGATCTACTTCGAATGCTACCTAAATGTGTTTTTGCAGCTATTGCGTGAACCAAATGTTTGATGGTGTGTTTTGCCGAGTCAGACAATGTCTCGAATCTGTTTGTGAGAATCAATGACTAGACATAGACCTCATGAAGTTAGGTCGATGACGCTGGCAGTGTTCAATCACAGTAATGACCACAGCGTGAACATGACATTGACAACCAAAACATTAGCCGCCATCACTGTAACATTTGATTGCCTGCTTTACAGCTACTTGGCAGCACATTTCTGTACTGCTTAGCGCGAGTGTCAATTAATTGACAGCTTGCAATCAAGGAACCGGAGAACTGGAGAAATAAGTGGAAGGAAGACTCTGACTCATCTTGAAGATGCCAATGGGATAGTTATATAAAAAGTCCCTATTTCCACTTGCAATCTCAACTGCAAACTGCCAAAATCTTCTATCATAGAAAACACCAGGTCAAACTTGGCTTCTTTGTGCACTAACATGGATGGATGATCTTAGAAAACTGTGATCCGGTAGAACATAATTATAAACTAGCTCCATCAAGACTAAAATCCAACATCGTACCAAACGGATTATTAGGAGCTATCACATCGCCAACTGGCTTCAGATTACCTCCCGGCTTGTTCTGTAATGGCTACTTCAGGCTAGGAGCTGCAGTGCTCATGGCTCATTGGCTAACATATTTGTCCGACTGATTTTAGTGTCGCTGGGTGCAATACTTGTCGATACATCCCTGTCAACTCTGATGGTGATGAGATTGTAACGCCATACATGCCAACTAATGCTGGCTCACTTGTAATAATGTGTTGTATAATTTTGGAGATTTTTCAGAGCAGGTCCTGTGACATTTTGACGAATAAATGGCTACAGAATTGATAAAAAGGCTAAGGTATGCCTCTGTAAGGCAAGTTAATATTTCGTTACTAATTGATCTGACATTTTTCTTTGTGTTCATTTTTTTTAATACAATGAACTATACCTTTGTACTTAACATATTTAAATGTATTTTGCTTTGTACTTAACATATTTAAATGTATTTTGTATGACTTTGTTATACCTATGCCTTTATCATTAAAATAATTTACTATATTATTACTATTTTCTATTATTAGTACATTTACAATATACTACTACTTTGCATACCCATGTATAAAGCAAAGCCACTGTACCATAAGTGGAGAGACTCACCTATGCAGAATATGAAGATGATGATGATGATGAGAATGACAAGTCCACCTATTACTGAGGCAACCAATCGACTGACAGGCAGCTTCGTTTCAGGCGATGACAATGTAAATCTTCTTGGGTCTAAACAAACACAACAACGAACATATATTTCTTTGTATCTGGACTTCTTATATATGGTGGCTTCAATATATATTACATATACATTTATTATGTATATTTATTTTATATATATATATACATAAAATTATATATATATATATATATATATATATATATATATACCGGGGTATATATAATATGCATTGGAGAATAAAACAATTCTTAGATTACACCTGATTGGATGAAAATGAAGAGAAACAAACAGGAAACTCTCACAAAAAGAGGTAAGCTTCCTACATCATTGAGATAACATGATAATTACCTGGCAGTAGCTTATGAACAAATTACAAATTTCAGGCAACTTGCATGAAACATTCCAAGTAAGATGGAAACAGTGATATGAATGGAACCCCAGATTTCAGGGGATGGTGCAGAATTGAAGGTTTGTTTAAACTGGTCATATCAGACAATATCTAGCTTATGTCTAGAATCAGGATAGTTCCTGACCTTTAGAAAGTTATGACAAACAGACATGAACCATGAGAATATCTCATGAGATGTGATTACAAATGAGCCAATCAGATGACCTATTGTGCCACTCACCTATGCAATGGAGGCCGTCCTCGGCCAGGATGAAGTTAGGCGCACAGTAACACTTGAACTGTTTCTTCTGGTAGTTCTGATAGATGCACATGAACTCACAGGGACAGTCGAGGACAAAGGCAATCTCTACCTCCCCATCGTCATGGTTGGTACCTGTGGCCGAGAAATCAGTCAGACATATTTGTCAACATACTGTGACATGCAGCTATAACCTTTAATAGTCCCCCAAAAAGGAAATTCTTGTGGTAGATATTCACATAACACATGTGGTAGATATTCACACAACGACATTAGTATTGACAATGCCTATAATAGTAGTGCGCCCCATTGTATCCCCCCATCCTCCACGATCACTTTCCCCTCACCGATTTCGCGTTTAGCCGCCTAACAGAAGTAGGAACAAAAGCATCTAATTGTCTTCTGACTTAAAGCAATAATTACAGCAAATAACACAAGATTATGTTCATGTAAATTGGGCAACAGTGCCATCTGGTGGTCAAGCAGTAAACACAACACTCTGATTAATGTTTATAAAGTTACCAATACAAAATAATTATTTCCCGTTAATATGTTGTGAGATAACCCTTCCAAAACTCAATTGTGAAATTATACAACACTATAAAAACACACTCAGACTGTGCTATTAAAAAAAGAAATATTGTTTGTATTAACCAATTAAACGACAGCATATATTTGTCTCCAGACAGCTGCACTCAGAAGCATGGATTCTACAATCATTTTGACAAAGTTATCGCCCAAAATCACTGTTAGCTGGTTATATTCAGGGTTGCCTGCCAGGTCATAACACAATAGACCATCATATTGATTCGGAAATAAAAATAGACTTCCGCGAGCATACAATTACACACATAACGTGTCACCAGTTATAGATTATGCATCTTCCCGTTTCTGCAAAACTTGACTGATCGTGTATTGATGCGTGCGGCTGAAAATGTTGATTGATCGGCGTATTGATTATACAAGGCCGGGAGAAAATGCGCGCCGGTTAGCATGCTCGCGAGAACAGATTGATTCCGGGCCGGAAACCCCAAGGAGTGGGTCAGAACATTAATTATTCAAGCTAATTGTACAACGGCACATCTATACTTCTGATTGTCGGCGGTGCGGTTGCGCCGGGGGAGACAGGGCCTGGGGACGGGAGACAAGGTGACGTGGAATCTCACCTGGCTCGAAGATTGGGTCAACCCCATCTGGACCGATGTATGAGGACCCGCCCTGGCCATTGTGTTCTCGGTTGTCTGTCTGCGAGACGTTGCCACCTGACGCAGAAACAATGGTGATCAGGCAGGGCGGGAATAAGGGCACGGTCTCACTCGGGTGATAAGTAATGATGTATTCGTAGGTAATTCACATTGGGAATACTGCCGACAGTTAGCGATGTGTTGGATGGTTTGTGCCTCATTCAGTCAGGAAAATGTCACTTATTTACATGTGAATATAATATTTAATATTAGCACCAGCACAGAGAGACAGAGAGAGATAGTGTGTATGTGTGTGTGTGTGTGTGTGTGTGTGTGTGTGTGTGTGCATGTGCGCGCGTCCATGTACAGATACTATCGATAAGTGGACATGAAAGACAGGGATCCCGACCAACTGAGAGAAACACAACTAACCAGCACATAGAGACTTGACTGACTGACCATCTGATCGACAGAGATGGACATATGGATGGACAGACAGATGGATGAAGAGATGGATGGGACGGATTGACACTTAACTAACCAGCACAGAGACATACAGACATACAGACATACAGACATACAGACATACAGACATACAGACATACAGACATACAGACATACAGACATACAGACAGACAGACAGACAGACAGACAGACAGACAGACAGACAGACAGACAGACAGACAGACAGACAGACAGACAGACAGACAGACAGACAGACAGACAGACAGACAGACAGACAGACAGACAGACAGACAGACAGACAGACAGACAGACAGACAGACAGACAGACAGACAGACAGACAGACAGACAGACAGACAGACAGACAGACAGACAGACAGACAGACAGACAGACAGACAGACAGACAGACAGACAGACAGACAGACAGACAGACAGACAGACAGACAGACAGACAGACAGACAGACAGACAGACAGACAGACAGACAGACAGACAGACAGATGTGTGTCAGCCATCTGTTCTCTGCACTCTACTTACACGAAACATAAAATCAACACGTACAAAACCATTCACGACTGGCTAGTTTTTCTTCTTTCACACAAAGTAGAATAATTGATAGGAATGGAAATTGTCCCGGGGCCGAATGCACTAACACGCTTGTGACTACACGCTTCTGAGAACGCACTCACAAAGGCCTAGCGTAGAACAATGATATGCAGACAGCGAGTCTGGCACACAGGATCGCCTCCATCGCTGCGAACACATCGCCATGACAATCCCTTTCTAGATATCTTTCGCTGCTTTCCTGGAAATACTTCTAACGCACTAGGAAATTGTTTGTGCTGACCTCACTAATAATAAAAACACAGAATTGATTTTGTGTATCCTCAACGGACACTGATTTCAGGCCGATTCGTTGAACTCAGCAGGACATGACCCAGAAGGGGCGATTGAAGAGAAGAGTGAAGATACTCGGACAGTGCTGCTAAGATGATGTCACACTTATACAGTGCCACTTAGTTGGAATTGTTCATAATTACATCTGGCAAGACACATTCTACAAGATTGAATTCACAAGTTTGTCTATCTGACATAAACATGTGACACATTTTTTCACACACACAAACACAATTTGCAGGGTTGACTATCTGGCAAGACACATTCTACAAGAGAGAATTGACAAGGTAGACTAACTCACCGGTGAACCCGCCCCCGCCGCCACCGGCCATGCAAGCGCCTCCACCTCCGCCAAACCCTCCACTGATCTCCCAGCTGTACGGGTCCCGGGCCTTGGGGCAGGGCTTACCCCCAACGCCCCCCAGCTCCAGGGGCTGGCCGGCCTGGGACTGGTTCGTCACCCCTCTCAACCCGCCTCCGGCTCCTGCAACAAACATCACCCCACATGTGTAAAAAAATCAAGATGAAATCCAACAATCTACAAATTATGCATTTTACAAAAAATTGCAATTCAGATGTAAAAATACACAGGAATGTTTTAACAACAGCAATCACATCATGTGCGGTTTACGGTGCAAATAAATATTTGCAATGGCTAACTTTCAACACTATTTTAATTTGTCAAATTTACTGGCTAATTTATGGTATGGTGTTATCGACACAAAAAGACAAATCCTGAGTTAATATGGAATCATCTATATGTAAATTTCCTCAGCAAAAATAATGTTATAACCAAACCAAAAAACCCCAATATTTTTTTAATACGGCAGTGTGTTTAATAAAAAATGAACTCTTGCTTCATAAAATTCAATTTGTGTTTTTTTAAATTAGAATATGTGATATTTTCGTTTCTGCTAGAAACATTGCCATTGGCTTCAGATGATGGAATTGTACACTAGGGAAACAATTACTTATTTAGTCATTTCACAGACTAATGCAACTGCATTCACAAAGGAAGTCACGATTTATTTGACACCCAAAGCTGTAATCTCTCATATTGCTTTGCTGAATTCAGTCAGCTTCATGCAGTATAAATGATGTCGATAAAATGGTTTCCGATTTTCAGAACTGTTCTCTCAGACTGTGTGTGGTCACTGTGTGTGGATGCTGTGTGTAGTCATTGTGTGCAGTCATTGTGTGTGGTCACTGTGTGTGGTCACTGTGTGTGGTCACTGTGTGTGGATGCTGTGTGTAGTCATTGTGTGCAGTCATTGTGTGTGGTCATTGTGTGTGGTCACTGTGTGTGGTCACTGTGTGTGGTCACTGTGTGTGGATGCTGTGTGTAGTCATTGTGTGCAGTCATTGTGTGTGGTCATTGTGTGTGGTCACTGTGTGTGGACGCTGTGTGTGGTCATTGTGTGTGGTCATTGTGTGTGGACGCTGTGTGCGGTCATTGTGTGTGGTCATTGTGTGTGGTCACTGTGTGTGGACGCTGTGTGTGACCATTGTGTGTGGACAGTCTGGTGGACACTCTCTGAAATCCTCTCTGAGAACGAACACATTCCTACAACCTAATAGCATTACCTTCACTGATTATATTTTGTGTCCTTGAGTTCATATGTGAGAAAACACTACTTCTATCAATTTTTTGTAATAACATAAATTAAATTGAAACTGCTGGCTTCTGATGTGGGTAAATCATAGTCCATCAGCCAGTCACAGTAGGTTAACATATATAGAACCATCTCAAAGCTGCAAGTGAGAACACTTCGATCCAGCTGCGAACCCTTTGGCACGAATTCACACACGCCACTTGTTTCGCATTCCAGCAGGAAGTCACCTACGCACATGTGCGGGCAGCATGGAGGACCGCTGCACTGACGGGTGACCTTCACCTTGCCACCAGCCCGCCTCCGACCACGGGAAGAGCCAGACCTGTCCAGGTGTCACACTCAAAAGTTGCGTCTTCTTTTTCTTCACAGATCACTGCGTTTCACCCGAACGGCCTCTGGTGTGTCTTTAACCTTTACGCAAGTTTCATTCGCACAGATCGCCTTCTCGCTGTCTGCCTTCGGTTCAGTTCTGTCTGTGTAACATGACTTGATGTCTCCTCTCACTTCCCCGGGTGTCTGCGGTGACTACGGCCTTGACACCTGTCCTCGATTCGACTGTTGTCGTTTCTTTTTCTTCCTTTGCTGACTGCTTTTCCCCATTGTTTCCACCCCTTGCCGTCTCCACTCCCGTTCTCCCCTCCTCTCCCAATCCCTCCCAGTTTCTCCCTACACAACTAGTCCATCACCACATTGGCAGGATCACACATCGGTGACTTAACCACCGTAAACAGCCACGACAATTGGGGCAAACACTCTTCCTTACTACGGGTGAATTTGTAATGTTTGCAAACAAATGTGGCCCACTCCAAACAGTTATTAGTACTTTTACTTTTCCACTCACCGTGTGGCGCCACTGTAGCAATATATTTTTTCTGAGATAAGCAAACCATCCTCCCCCATATAATGCTACATGTATTTGGGGATTTTATGACCTTACACGACCACCAACTGTGATTCTGTGGGTTTGGTTGACTTGGCCCCATAACACACTGCCTTCCAATGTCTGCTTCTCCGAAACAAAATTACATTTGCTGCTGCACATACAGTTCTGTTGTATGTTTTTGGATAAATCTGCAAATTTCTTTTAAGCTACCCAGCATGTCCCCCACCCAACCACCCACCACAGCCAGCTGGATAAGTGTACTACACACAGCTGTGAACCAGATCACCCCTGTCCTAAAATAACCAGTTTTTAAGAATTTGCAGAGTGTCTCTCAATGCCCGAACGAGAGACCTGACTGTCTCTGAATGAGAGACCTGACCCCACCGCCCGGTGTCACTAGAACAAATTGCACCATCTGCGACTAAGCCAAGTCCATTATTCCAATGAATAAAAACCTCCCCGCCCCCTCAGATGTACCGACTGTTCCATTACGCCACAGGTCCGTCTACCGTGGATCACCAGCTGCTTGCCCAAAGTCGTTTCGACATCTGGGCGACCTTACCCACTTTGCTGGGCAGCATTCGCCTTATCACGAGAAAAACATGTCGGGGGGGGGGGCCAGCATACATAGTCTGGCACTACGTCAAATGATTTGTCAAATTCAGCGGGTGCAAATTGCGATATGAGGCAATGCAGCCTCCTGTATCGGGGCCAGTCGGAAGCCATTCACCTTGGGCCAGAGCATGGACTGCATTCTGTACCAGACACGTGCACACCAGGCAGCATGCACACGCACAATGCTGCTCAGGGGAGGTAGCTGGTCACAGCCGGCCACAGGAAGCGTATATGAGGAGGCAGCGGAATAATTGGGATAATAACAGCGCATCAGCACCATTTTCAAGGAGACTTCCACATAAGCGTGCAGCTTAATCACCGAGCACACTTGATCTGTTCAATGGATGGTGGCTGCCTATCTTGAAGAAGAAATGGAATAATAAAATGTCTTTCAAAACCATGCTATACACATACGCACATGTGGTTCTCAGTATTTCAATGTCCATGCATGAAACTCTTTCATGATTGATTTACAAATGGAAATGGTGGAAGAATAAAGACAACAAAAAAGGCGGCAAAAAGGCCGGGTCACAGCCTTAATCGCAAACCCACAAGTGCCTATTTAATAAATGCCCACCCGCATGACAAAGTGGTACCGTGGAACAATCTACTCCGAAGCAGGCTTCGTCTTTTGAGATTAATCAACCATCTCAGAGAAGAACTGCCGTCATATGCAGCTGCTTGCGTAGATAACCACTTAAGGAGGTGAATCCCAGCAGATTTTCGGCTGTGGACAACGTCAGCGCGGGCTGGGGCGTATTCCCTGCGCTCACTGCATAAAATCCTTTCTGGGCCACAGGACCCTCTGTGGAAATCAGCCAGACACGGGTCTGCAAATTTGGTTGCCGAGATAACAATTCTGTTCGCAGAGGCTTATGACTTTTCGCTGATTGAACATTTCTGCTTGTTGTTAATCAATACACATGACTGCGGACGCACGTCGGTGAAGTTGAATGTCGACGGAGTTCACCAGTTTGACATGCATTTGAATTCTAGGCACGCAATGTTGCGTCGGATGCGTGTCGTCGGTATCAATGCGATGGGCACGAATGACATGTGTCAATATTTTTCGGCCTGATTCGGTCAAATTTCTTGTTTTTAATCTGGGGACAGGGACATGTACATGCTCAGTTCGTGTTCGCTTCGGATGACATCATGGTTGGATTGAGTGCATGCTAGTTGTGGCATGTTAAATCGTACAAGTGACGTTTTAATATTAACACAATTTTATGATTGGAATCTAGTGGATAACATTTTAAATTATGCTGAAGTTATATTTGAATTGGCTATTTCATGGTCAAAATAGAAATGCAACGGGAATAATAGGCAGTGCAGATTAAGGCAGGAAAAAGGTTGTGGCCTACACAGACAGACATGACAAAGTTGAGCAACATGATGCCATGTTTACAACGACTTATACATGTACGGTTCATCTTTAATTAATCATTCAGACATGAACTCTAGTTCCTTGTTCCTAGGCCAACAATCATTTCCTGTATTGTTGTTTTTCTTTCTGTTGGTCAGACTCAAATGACCCTCACCACCCACCTACACACCAAGATGCAAATGATGACGAGACGACACAGCAACAGGATGAAGAATCACAACAGATCCAAATCACATGCATTGTTACTACCATCTTCTGCTGTCTTTGTTATTCAAACTAATTTCAGAGGTATGTTTCTGTTGCAGGGCTGACACACAGAAACCACTGTCTCTACCATTGTCTAAGTGGGTGATTTGTTACTGTTGTCCTTGGTATGTTCCACACAACCACGTGTTTCGGTGTCTTAGAACTGTCCCTTGTTGACGGGAAGTCTGTTCCTGTTTGGATCCCATCTAACTGATTCCTGTTATGTGTGCAAACATTTTACACCCTGGGATTTCTCAGCCAAGGTTAAGCAGTTCATTCTGTGAATCACTCTGCATGGGTCTATAATGTGGCGTGATGTTTACGACAGCATAATGTAAGGGAATATTGAAATTAATCATTAGTGTCAGCTCACTTATACTTGCCATCATCAGCTTGGTTCTGTTCTTTAAAAAATCATGTTGACAATTTTATACCTGCCTCCCCATCTCCTTAAACTGTACCATTCAATGTGTTAATACTCTCGACAAATCCTCTGTGCCAACCATAATCCTCTACCTTTCCCTCTCATCACTGACATTTCACCTTTGCCAGTTGAAGATCTCTTTAACGGTGTCTCTCCATCTTAATTTTGCCTTCATCTTCTCCTACGACCACCGTCAGTTTATTTCATGTTAAGAACATTTGCTCACATGTTGCATTTTCACTTTTGTAACTGGTATAGATTAACACTACAAAGAGAGGAGACAAAAAATCGAGAGTGAAGATAAATACACTGAGTTTGTGCATCGCCCTAAACCCCGAAGGAGAAGCCTGATTCACTCCGCAGTATCACCCTATGGGCTTTCCGGAGACAGGAAGTACAAACACGGTGATGGGCTCCACATAACAACAACCTAAGGCTACACTCAGAAGGATATCTGTTTCCTGCTATGTACTCCCATATTTTACGGTAGAGAGGTAGATGTGCCAGGTTTCTTTCTACACATTTTTCACTGGGATAGAATGTATCACCTCAATTGAGTACTTGACCATTTGTTGTTGTTGTAATGAAGTTTTGTTATATCAAAGATGGATACATTTGCGGTACTTTGACAGGTAGACTCTGCGTTGGCCATCAAGTTTATGTTCTTGTATTCTGTTGCACATATTTGTTGCATATTCATTGCTGAGTTGTAAGAACTTCTTTGATCAGCTTCACGTAACATGCACCAGAAATAATATTTTCAAGGATATAGTTGCTGTAGAAGTATTTCTGTTACTGTAACTTTGTACTATTCTGTCAGGCTTTAGCAAGCAATAAGTCAGAATGAAAGTCAAAAGGGCAAGCTGAGTCGACTCCAGACTGAAGTATATTGTTAGAAAGCGTTAATTGGTGAGAATTAAAGCTTCCTGGCAATGGAGTCTTTATTGGGAGCATCTCTTAGCCATGTTAAGTTACGTCACCATCAAACACAAAAGCTATTGTCGTTTTATGGGCAATCAGAATAGCCTTGATATATAAATAACTACAAAGGATTATGTAAAGCAAGTAATTACACCATGCCATTTATAGAGTAACTTCCTTTGCCGGTAAAAACACCCGACAGCAAAAAAATAATGCTTATTGCTTTGATGTTCATAACATTAAAAATAAAGTGTTCTATATTTTGATGCAGCACTTACCTTAAATGTTTTTCCTAGACATCATTACTTTTATTTTAACTTTAAATTTCTGGATCAGACAAACAACAAATGAAACAGCTCAATACACAATCATTATTTCACCAGCTTTCAATGACACCAGATAACGGTAAGTATATAATTTCTGTAGTGCTAACATTTTAAACTTAGCCACATTTTCTGGATGGCATTTTAAACTTCTGCTGTCGATCTAAAATAACATTTCAGGGTCTGACACTTCCATCGCCTCCAGACAGCCCCAGTTCTCCTGATGGAGTCGGTATGATGTTAAATGGCGCCATTATGGTGCGACATGGACGTTCTGTGAGGCAATGGTAGAGAAAGCGACAGCGCCATTGTGCGGACACAGCCCCTGAGTGCATGATAAATCACATGAGAGCTGAACCCAATTGCGCACAAGCTCATGGGTTTCGGAGTAAGACCCCTAAAGTGCTGGAGCAATGACGCATCCCTGTTTCAAACTTATAGCCAGGCCGCCATTTCTGTCAACGATCGTCACAACGTCGCCGATGAGAGCAGACTCTCCGTGGCTCCGTGTCTTTCAATATTGATTCTGACGTAGACTTGCAGGCTTTTGTCAAATGCTAGTTTACCTTGCATGAGAAAATCAATATTGAAATGCTGCTGATCCATGGCTGTCCAACGCCGATGACTCGTGTATGTTCATACAATACAACGTCACTCACATGTTCATATCCCGAAAAATATCACTAGAAAATTGACGAACTGTGTAGACTAGATAGTTGTTGATAAATGGCATGTCTGTGAAAAAGACAGACATATTTTTTGAATGCAACAGCATTTCCTGGCCAGATAGACTCAATTCACACATACCATTCCGTCGTTCAATTACTTTTTTGAAGTATTAATTAACCTAGTTCACTTTTCATATTTAAAGCAATGTTTAAACAATTGAAGTAATTATGAGGTTATTTCTGTCTATTCTATTGGCACGCAGCTATGGATCTTTTTTGATACAATTTTCTGCTACTGTTCAGTAAAAATATCTTCAAAATGAACCCTCAGATAATGAATAGGTTTGGGTAATTTTTAATGCCCAGAAGCCACACATGTGAATACAGAATATGAATGTGCACAACTGAAGGTTTTGATGGAACTCTTCAGTAATTTCCATCGTGGAAATATAATGTAATCTTTTACCCACAATGCAGCACTAATATCAGAGTTCTTAATCAGATCAGGAATAATACTTAATGAAATAAAACTTAATCAATCCACATACCCCAAAAACGACACATAATGCCAATGGTCGTTAAATATATAAATATGCATTCAGTTATATTAAAAAAGTTAAATAAAAATATTAATGAATAAATAACAAGACTGATAAATGATTTGTTGTCAAATAGAAACCTTTGACATAGAGTAGTATTAAACAAATTCAGGTGATAGATTATGAATTACTGGTGAGAGGGATGAACAGATCACGTAGGCAATGTCACATAACCCTATGAGGGTTTGGGGGTAGAGGGGAGTGGAGAAGATGATAAAGTGTAGACCTATTTCCATCCCAATTTACCATTCATCACAAAGGTGTCTTACCTGGGCCGGCGAGGGGAGAATTAGGGCTGATGCCAGGTCCGCCGATGCTCAGCCCGCCGTTAGCCCTGATGGGGTCGTACCCCAACTGGAAGGCTTTTCCACCTCCACCTCCAGCAATGATGAGGATGGTGATGTTTTTTGTGGCAGGATCATACTGGAACAGAGCGGACAATAATGGTCACAACGTGTAGAAATACCTTCATTACTGCTACTCCAAGGGTTAGTGAGAACCAAGACATTTCGTTCAACATGCTAAATAATTATCAAAAGTCATTAACATATTTAATATTTATTCATATTATATAACTCTATCTAAGAAACATCATATACCGGCATGTAAGAAAGAACTGGTTTTGCTAATATTGTTGTGATTTTGATGACAGGATAACAGTATTTGTTGAAAATATTAAATTTGTGCACTAAGCGGATGGTGGCAAAATTGTGTACAGTCGCAAAATATGTTATACGTTACATAGAAGAGGTTTAGTCACCACCACGTGGCAAAGACCACATAAAAATACACTGCTAAAATACACTGCCAAATACACTGGTTACATTGGTAAAAGAACTAAAATAGAACCACATAGACACATTAACTCTTATTACTTACACAATCATATCTGTACAATAACCATTTATATAGCATAACTAAAACTTTAATTAAAATAAAACAGCTTTATTTTGGTGACATGCATAATGCATAGAGTTTCCCTGATCAAACATTTGTTTACGTTTAATTGCTGTATACAGTATGTCTATATGGTTTAATAAATGATTCTGTCTCATAGAGACTGGCAATTTAATGCAAATGAACAGATGAAAATGTTTTGGTATTTTTTACTCTGTGAAGCCACGAGACCATCAATTAAAGTGTGTTACCTTGAAGATGTAGGTGCCCCCACCTCCGCCTCCACCCACCCCCACCATCTTCTGCACGCGCCCCTGTACGGGGTTCTGGGCGATGACCCCATGGTGACAGATCTGAGACGTCTGAGGGTTCTTCTTGTTCGTCTGAAACAACAAGACACACGGCAAACTGAACACACACCTAAAACTGACTTAACACAAACTGGTTTAACGGTGACTTAACACATTGTTAGTAGCAAATTTACATGCACTTGATGTTCCTTTTTTGAGGCTATCTGTATTTAGAAAATGTATCCCCAGTGAACCAACACCCCTACACACGCGCCAGCCTTACTCATCTGCATATAAATGTGTTTTTTTACACAAAATACATTTAAAAAATAATATAACTCAAAATCTCTCACGGAAGCAATGCCTGATATCATTTAACAAGATTGCCACCTAGAGATTCAACTATAGATGGCATGTGGAAAAGGAAGCCATTTGGCTTATCGAGAGTCTAACCTGTCATGGAAGAGCATGGATCCATATGCAACTGATGTAGACTTACATTGACAGACAAGTAACCACGCTATCAGAGACACACTTTAATGATATAGTTATCCACCGGTCAACCAAGTGTAATGATTGCTTTCACACAATGCTTGAGGACACTACACATTTTGTCCTGACACTCTTGGATGATTGCAGAGGTGTTAATCCGCAACAGAGCATAAAGCAGAGCAATTATCACACATGTGTGTGTGACAGCGCTCTCATAAAGGCTCTTACACGTCCCTCCACCTGGCCATGTCAGTCGCTCTGCAGCCGTATTGACTTCTCGAGTACATACTAATACTAATCAGCTCGCTGTGATCCATGAAAATACACACGCTTCCAGTCAACTGTGTGTCGTGTTTCAATACCGTCTGAATCCAGGCACTGTATGTTATATGTACCAGTGCTATGATGTCAGACTCTCATGTCAGCCATGCTGCCAGAGTATAACGCAGGGTTAGAAGGTAGGACTGTCTTACACAACAGAACCAAGCTGTTGCTTAGCCAGTAGCTACCCACACAGTCACACAGGGAAAAGGTGCACTGCGTTAGACCCAGCCTATTCTCCAACTACCAATGTTCAACTAAGAAATATATTTCCAAACCTAAAGCATGACTGCGGTAATGTTGGAAGAGTGGTATTATAATTAATCCAACTGGGGCTTGTTCATGGAACTCACTAAAATGTGTGTCATGAAATAGAGAATAAGGTCCTATTTTGCTTCTTTGAACATAGACCAATCTATATAAGCATAATGCATCAAATATTACTATATTCTCAAGTGCAAGCATGTGCGAGTCCTCTGGACTCCCATAAAATTTGAACCTACAAGACGGACCAATGGCGTGGGTCATTCTGTGACGTTTGTCATTAACACCTGATCACGCAAACACACGGCAATGCAAAACCCAGTTGACAGAAAAATCCTGCAACATACGAGACAGCAGGGGGACCGACGTCATACATAAGAACCATCATTTCATCTGCCCTGGGACCCAATGGAAATATCTTCATCGTCCTGAAGCCACTATGGAGAGCAGCAAAGAAGGGATATTGATTAAAGAATCTAGATTTTGCGGGCTCCGTGATCCATCATGCCTTTTCCTACTGCCTGGAAGACATCCGATATGATAATGCCAATTCCCACCTGGCAATAGACTATATGTTAACCTTGAACCTGACAGATAACAAAGACACTGGCAATATACTGAGGCTTGCAAGTCTTAAAAAGCCGGAAACCATTCAAACTATAATATCTCCCCGTTTCCCATTGCTTTGGGTAAAGTGACATGGCAAATCCCCATTGTAATGACACTGTTCTCCATTTATAATAAGAGATATAAAAGGTAAGTTCTTATCAATTGTGGTATCCTCGCCACAGAACTGGTCAGTTCTTTCATGCCTGGCAGATCTGTTCAATCGAACATCATCTTGACTTATTTTGGAAAGCATTCAGCCATATTGCAATGACCACACGAAAATGATGTGTAGACAAATATCAACAGCTGTCTATTGCCGGGCATTCATTCATACGATTGCCCTAAGCTTCAGGATGACAGTAAGAAGATTTCAACCCAGAACCTCTCGACTGAGAATCAAACACTGTAACCAATCAATGTGCCATAGTCACCCTCAATTCTCTCCCGATATCATCCCACCACCACTGCTCTGTCAAGATGTCTCTTCACACTGTGTCCATGGTCTCCTTTTCAGTTCTCATCACTGATTTTCAGTACATATATCTTGTTCAGAAAATACCACAACTTATGCACAACACAAGACAATGAGAGACATTGTGAAGCAGGATGTGAAGACACAGAAGAGGAAGATCCAAGAAGACAACAGGCGAGTGGTTTTGGAGTTACTCTCTCTCTCTCTCTTTGCTGCCCATCATGCCCGATGGTGACGTCAGTGTAGGGTTTCGTCCGTTTCATGCTTTGCTCGTTGGTGAGAGAATATTCCAATTTGAGCTTTAAAGCCTCTCCTGCAGTTGACACAGAAGATGACAGGGGCAGAAGCATCAGGAAAGTCATGGCGGAGATTGTGATCATGTTGGTATTTTTGTGATATATTTTCTTCATTATGGCTCTTTCCTTTGTGAATGGCCTGCCTCCACTGTTATCGATCTTGTGCAAGAGTCTTGCTATGGTAGGACATGGTATTAACTTAACATTCATTACTACTGCATAACATCAAGTAGTTGTGTAGGGATGATTTCGTAGGACGTAGTATTAGATGCGATTGTCTTTACCATCCAGTGCAGTTTGTCTATAAATAACATCCATTTGTACTAGGTTTACATCCGTGATCATGTCATCCAACTAGGAAGATATTCGTATTCACTGCCACTCGCTGCGATCAGGTTGACATTACCCTGCTGTCTGTATTAGTCCGAACAATGTGATCGGTAAAAAGAACTCACAATCTTTTCTCATTAATGCGACAACCAAATACCACATTACGCGACCGGATTATGAAAATACGACATCGCCGCCTCATACATGCTCGCGCTATGCATACCTGAACAAACGATTCCGAGAACGAACTGAATAAATCATTCGCACTTGAAGTGCTTCTAATGCCTGTTACAACCCACACACTTACACAGAAAACTAGGAAATCTGGAACATCCGCAATTGCAATGTGACACAATTTATGAAGCTGCATCCCAGCGGACAATGTCATGCCAGGGAGATCATCAGCAGAGTACTGCCTGCATCTCTAACAAGCACACCAAGTTCCAGGAACACAAACTTAGCTTCGTATCTGAGCGAAACAGCAATATGCGTGATGACCTTGATTCACGTTGAGTTGACTGCAGAGCGAGACAAATTGTAATGCCATTGAGAAAGTAATATTGGTTAAACCCTTGGAAGCATGCTGCATCAACCGAGTGCCGGACACAGGACTGCCAATAATGACCTGTCCGTCGAGCTACTATTTGTGACGCGACACTTAATGGAATATATTCTGTGGTACCTCCATGTCTGTCAGTAAAAACAGAAGTCTGAGGAATTGTTCTAGAGATGTCTTGTTAGATTACTGAGCATGTATATATTTAGCAGAGATCAGATTGTCTGGGCAGACTCATACAGCCCAGTCAGGAATGCAGTCTGCTAAATCTCTCGTCACTGTTGTTTTATCCTCGTGTTTGAAGAAACAAGATGGAAAAAAGTTGTGTTTTCAATCAACAATGTTGGGAATCAACCCTTTTTCATCAGTAAATTAATAATTTCTTAATTTACCTGAACATTTTGCACTCATAAAATTGGCTCATTGCTTAAATGAGCGAAAGACGACAGGAATAAGAATGTCCAACTCACGGAGACCTGTGAAGATTGATTGCCTGTTACTAGCCTTGAATCTACATGGGTGGTAATTGTTAACATGCAGCTCACAAATTGCTTTTTCATAATGTAACACTGTAACTGAGCGAACATCAAAGACAACTGTGCCTTCCAACACATGCTAACAGCTGTTACATTATGTTTATTTACACACACCTAGAGAGAGAAAGGAGACTAACCTGGGAGCACGCACTCTCCCCCTTCTGGCCCACCAGCATGTAGATCTTCTCTCCAGCGGTCAGGTTGAACTTTGCGTGGGCATAGGCACCCTTTGAGGGTTCGGGGTTTCCAACCCCAGTGCCTCCACTTGCCCCCAGGGCTGTGATACTGCAACAGGGCAACAAGTGCAGTGGAAGGTTCTAGATGGACCTGGATGAGCATCCACACCAAGTGATATAGACCAAGGACATTGCAAACAGCCAGACAATGAGATGAAGAACAGCCAGACAAGGAGATGAAGAACGGCCAGACTAGGAGATGAAGAACAGCCAGGCAAGGAGATGAAGAAAAGCCAGGCAAGGAGATGAAGAACAGCCAGACAAGGAGATGAAGAACAGCCAGACAAGGAGATGAAGAACAGCCAGACAAGGAGATGAAGAACAGTCAGACAAGGAGATGAAGAACGGCCAGACTAGGAGATGAAGAACAGCCAGGCAAGGAGATGAAGAAAAGCCAGACAAGGAGATGAAGAACAGCCAGACAAGGAGATGAAGAACAGCCAGGCAAGGAGATGAAGAACAGCCAGAAAAGGAGATGAAGAACAGCCAGACAAGGAGATGAAGAACAGCCAGACAATGAGATGAAGAACAGCCAGACAAGGAGATGAAGAACGGCCAGACTAGGAGATGAAGAACAGCCAGGCAAGGAGATGAAGAAAAGCCAGGCAAGGAGATGAAGAACAGCCAGACAAGGAGATGAAGAACAGCCAGACAAGGAGATGAAGAACAGCCAGACAAGGAGATGAAGAACAGTCAGACAAGGAGATGAAGAACAGCCAGACAAGGAGTTGAAGAACAGCCAGAGAAGGAGACGAAGAACAGTCAGACAAGGAGATGAAGAACAGCCAGACAATGCGATAGCGAACAGCCAGACAAGGAGATGAAGAACAGCCAGACAAGGCGATAGAGAACAGCAAGACAAGGAGATGAAGAACAGCCAGACAAGGCGATAGAGAACAGCCAGACAAGGTGATGAAGAACAGCCAGACAAGGAGTTGAAGAACAGCCAGACAAGGAGTTGAAGAACAGCCAGACAATGAGGTGAAGAACAGCCAGACAATGAGGTGAAGAACAACCAGACAAGGAGGTAGAAGAACAACCAGACAAGGAGGTAGAAGAACAACCAGACAAGGAGGTAGAAGAACATTCAGACATGGAGGTCAAATAACAACTAGACAAGGAGATGAAGAACAGCCAGACAAGGAGGTGAAGAACAGTCAGATAAGGAGATGAAGAACAGCCAGACAAGGAGATGAAGAACAGTCAGATAAGGAGATGAAGAACAGCCTGACAAGGAGATGAAGAACAGCCAGACAAGGAGGTGAAGAACAGTCAGATAAGGAGACGAAGAACAGCCAGACAAGGAGATGAAGAACAGCCAGACAAGGAGGTGAAGAACAGTCAGATAAGGAGATGAAGAACAGCCTGACAAGGAGATGAAGAACAGCCAGGCAAGGAGATGAAGAACAGCCAGGCAAGGAGATGAAGAACAGTCAGACAAGGAGATGAAGAACAGCCTGACAAGGAGATGAAGAACAGCCAGACAAGGAGATGAAGAACAGCCTGACAAGGAGATGAAGAACAGTCAGACAAGGAGATGAAGAACAGCCAGACAAGGAGATGAAGAACAGCCTGACAAGGAGATGAAGAACAGTCAGACAAGGAGATGAAGAACAGTCAGACAAGGAGATGAAGAACAGCCAGACAAGGAGATGAAGAACAGCCTGACAAGGAGATGAAGAACAGTCAGACAAGGAGATGAAGAACAGTCAGACAAGGAGATGAAGAACAGCCTGACAAGGAGATGAAGAACAGCCAGACAAGGAGATGAAGAACAGCCTGACAAGGAGATGAAGAACAGTCAGACAAGGAGATGAAGAACAGCCAGACAAGGAGTTGAAGAACAGCCAGAGAAGGAGATGAAGAACAGTCAGACAAGGAGATGAAGAACAGCCAGACAAGGCGATAGCGAACAGCCAGACAAGGAGATGAAGAACAGCCAGACAAGGCGATAGAGAACAGCAAGACAAGGAGATGAAGAACAGCCAGATCAGGCGATAGAGAACAGCCAGACAAGGTGATGAAGAACAGCCAGACAAGGAGTTGAAGAACAGCCAGACAGGGAGATGAAGAACAGCCAGACAAGGTGATGAAGAACAGCCAGACAAGGTGATGAAGAACAGCCAGACAAGGAGATGAAGAACAGTCAGATAAGGAGATGAAGAACAGCCAGACAATGAGGTGAAGAACAGCCAGACAATGAGGTGAAGAACAACCAGACAAGGAGGTAGAAGAACAACCAGACAAGGAGGTAGAAGAACAACCAGACAAGGAGGTAGAAGAACAACCAGACAAGGAGGTAGAAGAACAACCAGACAAGGAGGTAGAAGAACAACCAGACAAGGAGGTAGAAGAACAACCAGACAAGGAGGTAGAAGAACAACCAGACAAGGAGGTAGAAGAACATTCAGACAAGGAGGTAGAAGAACATTCAGACAAGGAGGTCAAATAACAACTAGACAAGGAGGTAGAAGAACATTCAGATAAGGAGGTAGAAGAACAACCAGACAAGGAGGTAGAAGAACAACCAGACAATGAGGTAGAAGAACAACTAGACAAGGAGGTAGAAGAACATTCAGACAAGGAGGTCAAATAACAACTAGACAAGGAGGTAGAAGAACATTCAGACAAGGAGGTCAAATAACAACTAGACAAGGAGGTAGAAGAACATTCAGACAAGGAGGTAGAAGAACAACTAGACAAGGAGGTAGAAGAACATTCAGACAAGGAGGCAGAAGAACATTCAGACAAGGAGGTAGAAGAACAGCCAGACAAGGAGGTAGAATAACAACTAGACAAGGAGGTAGAAGAACAACCAGACAAGGAGGTAGAAGAACATTCAGACAAGGAGGTAAAAGAACAGCCAGACAAGGAGGTAGAAGAACATTCAGACAAGGAGGTAGTAGAACAACCAGACAAGGAGGTAGAAGAACATTCAGACAAGGAGGTAGAAGAACAGCCAGACAAGGAGGTAGAAGAACAACCAGACAAGGAGGTAGAAGAACAACTAGACAAGGAGGTAGAAGAACAACCAGACAAGGAGGTAGAAGAACAACCAGACAAGGAGGTAGAAGAACAACTAGACAAGGAGATAGAAGAACAACTAGACAAGGAGATAGAAGGACATTCAGACACGGATATTGACACACTGAAAAGGAGAGAGAACAGCCATACAAGAAGTGTGAAGATCAGACACATAAGCCTAACTAATTGCCAGAAGAAGGAGACAGAAGACGAGTCAGACATGAACACTGAAGACTCCACACAGATGGAGACAAATGTCTAAGTCTTTTACACAACTGTATTCCACGGCAATAATGGAAACAGATAGCATAGGTAGAATTCCTGCGCCTAGACGGCAAGATGCCTGGATGGCCTTGTGCACTGAAACGAACTCGCCCTGCATCACGTACAGACATATTTCATTACGCTGCAGTGTAGGATAATATTTCATCACAACCTGTCGATGTTCTCAACGTCAAGGCGAGACCGGATCCATTTCGGTGACCTCCGAAACGGATCACAGTGTCATATTCTCCCCGGTGATTTCCTGTCACTTAAGCTACCGGGGGATGACTGATGACAAGGTTTCCATGAATAAAACGCCTACCTATACATGTTGCTTTCGGGAACCGTCCACACCTGCACACCAGCCATTCGGTCGTCGGAGTCTAGGACGAGCACCTTCTTGTCTGTGAACTTGTAGGCGACATTACACTGGTACTGTGTCGGACCTTTTGGGCCGCTGTTTGCACATGTCTTAAAGGAGAACCCTGCGAAACACAAGACACACTCATATGATTATCACTGCTGACATATATAGTTCGTCTGCAAACATCTTACAACTCTGATACGTGGTTGGTTATGTACTAATTGTTTTGGCAATCTTAAGTGAACAATGTGTGAGTTCTGTCAAGAAAACAATTATTGTCTTGTTTTTCAGTGCCCTGGTTTAATTGAATTTTTTTCATGTTATGTTATATCTTATTACATTTTATATTGGCCTTAAAACACATTATAATTACTCCTATAATTATGTTATGTTTTAAGTTGAAGGGAGAACCCCCCACAGTCAGCCGCAGTGTTTAGCCTGAGGCTTACGACAGTCTCTCTTCTACAACCACACTGTGATGGCTTGGCTGCTGACACACAGTCAGGGTTTCATGTGATTTAGAGAAACAAACTGAGAATAAAATTGAAACAAAACAAACTGAAACAAATGAAAAATTGTCTATAATGACACATTTAAGATGAGGAATACAACTTTTGAGCTAAAAAGTGCTTATGTTATTTACTAAAAGTAAATCTTCATACATTTGAAAGCAGACTTTTCCTTCTCAGAAACCAGGGGAAATAAGGAGTAAAAAGACAGAAGGAGAACATAAGAAACAACCTGTGACAGAAATAATGAGAAAATAAGAAATAACATATGACTCTCTCCATACGCACAACCGATACAATGAACAATATGTATCACACCGCACGAGTGACTCTCGCAATGTTAAGCACACAAATGACCCCTATAAATGACAATCATAGGCGCCCGACCCACGTTCCATGTCCCAGGTCTCTCCTTAGTGCTGCGTGGCACATTATGCTGTATAATTATTATAAGAAGATCATAAATAATTCCTTTTACTAGTACAATAAATGCCTTGTGCGCACGGCTCAAGTGTCCCAGTAATAGGGGCTGTACGCGTAGACTAAGGCTCTACAGCCCAGCGTCTCTACATCGCAGTTTAACTCTCCTCACAGAACACAGCCATCTTTATTCTGATACTTTTTGTCCATGCTATTCAGCCGACTGTTCACCAAATGGTGCACTGTGTAAAGGTACACCCAGAAGCCAGCTGGCAAAAACAGCGCCAACATCACACCAATTGTGGACGTAGCTTAGCTGCTTCCAGCTCAAGATGGGAATAAAATACAGGGTAAATTTGGTGTGAAATGTACAGGATCCAGACACTAATAAGATGTGCGACTCTCCAGAGTAATCTTCCTATTTATGACGACAATGCAGTGTTTATGGTGGATCTATTCTCATGGCTTCGATAAAAAAATGGTGGGTTTCATAGCAACAGTCTTGAGGCATGGTGATTTACAGAGTAATCGCAATGTTTTATAATCGCAGGATGTAACAACACGTGTCGCATACAAAATAAGGAGCATTTGGCAGATTCACAACAATATTTTTCGCATGATGTTGACACACAACTTACACAGAAAACTAGGGGAATAAGACTCCGTCATACAGCTAAGCAAACATCACCAAATATTTCTCTACTGTTTTAGTAAAATTTACTATTACAAGTCAGTAACCGTGACCGGTGAACATGGTATTACTGTAAGCAAGATCACATTCAATTCCCGTCACCTTTTTGGGGGATTCTTTCAAAAGAGGTGATGGAAAACTTAAGGCACAATGAGTGATGTAAACTATGTGTCACCATAACAAGACAGATGAGGCCATATGGATATAAAACAATGTTAATTCATTACTTTAAAAATACTAATTCTTACATTACAATATGTCAGTGACGTTATAACGGATACAGCCGACAGAGCCAAGGTGACATCAACACCATAGGAAGGTGACATCAACACCATAGGAAGGTGACATCAACACCATAAGAAGGTGACATCAACACCATAGGAAGGTGACATCAACACCATAAGAAGGTGACATCAACACCATAGGAAGGTGACATCAACACCATAGGAAGGTGACATCAACACCACAGGAAGGTGACATCAACACCACAGGAAACTCAGTGTATAAACAAAAGGGTTCCATATCAATGTGCACAATAATTGTTCAACGCATGTTGTTAATGCAAAAAAGACACCATTTGATTTTTTTAACAAACAACGTAACTCTATGTTACTTGGCAACAGCCTACGTGTCTGTCAAAATCGCTTTGTCATGAACTAAATTAATTATATCTTCACATTGACTTTTTAATGCATATGCACCATATAACATCCCTTAGCACACTTAATGATTCCATTAATAAGTAATTCACAGAAAGAGCCCTGTACAACTTTTGGGGGCTTGCAGTGTGTGTGTGTGTGCGTGCGTGCGTGCGTGCGTGCGTGCGTGCGTGCGTGTACTATCAGTCAGGTTTGTATGTATGTGTGCTTATCTTGTGCATGTGTGTATGCGTGCGTGCGCACGTGCATGTGCAAATATGCATGTGTCTGGGTGCTTGTATGCATGTACATGTGAGTGGGTGTGCACACGTGTGTTGACTTAGCATGTCAATGCATCTCTGGAACAATAATCCAAGGAGGAAATTAATATACACTCTACCATTGCTTGCATATATTAAACTGAGCACACCGGAGACAAGCGGGATAAAAACTGAGACACACACGGCCGACAGCAGCCAAGCCATCACGGTGTGGTTGTAGAAGAGAGGCTGTCGTAAGCCTCAGGCTAAATGGCACAGCGGCTGACTGTGGCAGAGAGGTGCCGACTCAGACTTAGGTCAAGACATTGCTATGATACCATGCTAGCACAAACAAGCAAACTTGAAATACCTGGGTTTTTACAACGTCAAGCCTTGTAATGCAGCCACTTTATATTAAGGTAACATGGGATTTTTCCGGAATAATATTCCTAACAGAAAGCTTTCGAAAGGTAAGCCTATAAGTCAGGTCACTTTGACCCATCCCATGGGTGAACTTGGTAGAACTAAACTAGCAAATTCCACTATCAGTCAGTAGTTGTAGACGTACCTAATTAATTAAAAGGACAATCCTAGGAAGTCGAGCATGTGAATCTAATTTTGTAGACGGTAAATATATGTTTCCAAATGTACTAATAACACAGTGAGCACTCGAGGAACGGAACCACGCAACCACAAAAATACGTTTCACAAACATCAAAACTGGAGAATCTGAGTACAAGGTGTATTTGTTTTTTCTCTATTTACGTTTTCTATGTTTATGCTTCTAGCGTCCCGTTTGAAAGTGGTCTATCCATCAGTGTGTTTGATAGAACAATTTGTCACGTTGTCTACACTGGTCCATTAGAGTTGTCCAACTTACACTGGTTCCATTTAAATGCTGCCACACTGACAAACGCACAACGAAAACAGCAGCTGTAAAAAGCCTGCGTGACTGACGCAGGTCCGGGGTCTTGCAACAAACCCATCGAGCACTTGTTTGAACTGGCGTGATCACATGATCGTTGGCACACGACAGAAGGAAGTGCAGGGAGGTGAGCAACGTGCATGTTACCTCGGCTGCGTGACTTGGTCGCCTGCGTCTGTTCTATCACGCATGTGTTTTTTACATGCGTTCTTCAGTGCATTATCAAACCAAATTAGATAAACCCACGAGGAATCAACACTAGGTTAAGCGTTTAAACTGTTTGTTCTTTTACTTCACCAGGGACAGACATCTTGCAGATGGATCCAACGTGTTATCGTGGTTCTTCACAGTCAATTGGGATGAATGAAATTGTTCCAAAATAAGATGGGTATAAATCCACCCTCATCTAACACCCCATTGTTCTAACCACCACACCACTGCCTCTGTGCAAGAACCATCCTAATCTCATCATAAACATCTGTGCCATCATCATCCACCCACACTGGTCTGTACACAGAAGATGCGGCAAGAATTCTATCAGAAACAAAGCAATTACAGATGAAATCAATATCATTATGCTTCTACTGTTTCTCATCTCAGCACGGCCTAATTCCAATGGCAATGACTCACAAAATTAATAACGTGAACTCTGGGCCAATATTGGCTCAAGATATGTTGGCCCAATGTCGGCATGTCAACAGTGACCAAAGATTGGGATATCACCAAGGCCAATATTGGCCCGATAATAGCAATCCACTGGTTGGTTTGGCAGTCACAGTGTACTGGCCCAAACATGGCATTCCAAGCCACACATGCCATTCTGTAGACCCTGTGGAATGGAAACTTGGAAGGAACATTTTCTGACTTGGTCACACTGTTTCTCATATACACTGTTCCTTTTACCAGTGTCCTATTCTGCATAAACCACAAATCTGCGGATCTCATAGTGGGCTTAATTGTGACGAAATTAGCGAGTTAATTTGTCTGTCGTTATGAGGCAGACGCAGGATCAATATCTACTGGCAGCAGAGACCCATGCATCAGTGACACAACAACAGACTGTGAAGTCCTGGCGTGGTCTCAGCCAGCCGTGCCACTTATTAATGACAGTGTTGTTAAAATATCCGGTCCAAGTGAAGGAGGACCCCTCCAGTCCAGCCCCATCAGGACAGCCAGTAATTGGATTGTCATCTACACTTCACTTTGAGCCTTGACCAGCCAGCTCTGCCGGGCGGGCGGAGTCAGCCCACCAACGCTGTGGTCAGTCGCTGACCACAAGCTGGTGGACACACTGTCCAGTTTAATGATTCCTACACACGCCAGAAATGCGACTCACACGCCACAATCAGAGATATGTAATTGTCCGGAATACATTGCGGCGGTTCTGGGAAATCGTATTAATGTAGTTGTTTTGCTCTGAATGATAACCATGGTACGTGGGTTTATGATTAAGATGATAGTCAAATTAACCTACATCTACAGCACTGCAGGACTTCACAGAACCATCGAAGGGAAATTATTCCTAGAAGACAAAAATTTACATTGGAGAGATAGGAATTATGTCGAATTTCAATGTTGAGCAGATGTGACTGGAAGGCACTGTACGTCATGGCTTCCCTTGTCACTATCAAAATATCCATCCACTGTAAAGTATTATTTCATCACCAGTGTACCAAGTACTACACTACATCGCATGACGTCTACTAAATTAACAAGTCCCACATGCAGATTTTGCTTAAACAGCTTTGTCTTGTGTTTCCCTTACACAGAAAAACACTTCAGACCAGGATGTGAACAACATATATGATAAAATCCATGTGTTTGACGGCCATTTTTAATGTTTTGACAAACAATCTGAAACATGGTTGCTAGGCAACTGATCATGTGCTGGAAAATCCGACATATTTATAATGACAAGGTTGTATTTGATGGAAGGATGATAGTCCTTGGGGAAAGACGAACGATAATGATGTACATCCCTTCATTACAGACCGTGTTGTACGTGTTGAACCCATCAACACATCTCGAGCACGGAGATTAACCTATCAAAGCTGATGAAATTATATTACATGAAACAATCACAGGGTGGTTGACTCCCGACTACTGGGAACTGGTCATTTTAACACAAAAAGACAAGTAAATATTAAATTACCGCGTCTTGGTCAGTGGAAGTTAAACTAATGATGCACAAGTCACGCGGACAGGCAGCTGCTACTGCTCATGTCATCTTAAACACAACGCGACTGGATGCATGCGACATATATTAACCTAGTTTCAGCTCCGTGCATTTGAGCTGATGACGAAAATACGCAACTGATACAGGAATGCGTGCAGATAATATTTACTTAATTTCCCTCAGGACCGAACGCACGACGACAGTCATTTCATTCAGTTGATTCTTTCACAAGAAGCTGTTTTAGTCGTGGGAATTTCATGCATTCTCGTTTTTTGAAACCCTTGACACTCACAAACACACGCATGAGAGCACTTGGGCTCGTACAAATGTGCACGTTGATATACACAGCACAGCAGCAAAGACCACCTAAACATATTTCCCCCATTACCTCTACATGGTACCCACTTTTCTCCTGCCTGTATTACAGATGACGCAATCTATTCATTACAAAACTGGCACAATTCGTCACAATGTAAATTTTCAATCCAACTTTATTAAAAAGCTAACGCAAGCAACCGACTCAAAAAGGGTCTGGTTTGTGAACGGCAGGACCATGGGGACAGTTGACATCACCTGGCATTACATGACGCACTGGAAGTTGAGCCGTCAGATGTCATGCGGTGTAGGTAACTGTAAGTGATACCTGTTGCTGACCTTTTGGAGGTTCACGTGAGCTATGGCCAGTAATTGCATCTACAGGTGTCTCGCTGGTGTCTGATCTCGCATTCTGGGCCGTTTTTCGATAACTCCACACCAAAACCTCGAGATTGATGTCACGCTGTCATTTCTGAATACGTCAGACTTGAATCGATAAATTTGATTACGCATTCCAGGTAGCGTAGATTTGCTAATATTAGCCAACGAGTTATGGCAAGGAGCAAAACAGGACTGGTGTCATAAACATCCGCTGTCATGTTTTCCGAGAAAACATGACAGTTAGGTTGTATTTGTAGGTCCATTTGGTGACGTGGACATAATTAACACACTGTTAAAGGGGCATTAAAGGGGAAATCGTTTCCAATCGTGTAGGCTACTTCTCTAGATCAAGGGAAGTTATGGATGCTTGAAACCTTCTAATAAATTGTTCACCATTTATTGTATTTCTTGCTATGTATCTATTGTGTTTATAATGTGTGTGTACACACGCATTTGTGCCAAGTTTTAGCCAATTTCATTAAGTTTTGTCGTATTTATTTTAATTGTTTAATTTAAATTTGCTATTACTAATACCCAGCCAGGTGTTATCACATAGCACCTCCGAATGGACATTTCATCTAGACATAAATTTCTTATTATTATGTTTGATCTATCCCATTGGAAAAATAGACATTTTGATACAGCCAACATAAAAAACTGGTTTTGATTGTAATAACTGCAAGCATTTTGACATGTAACAATAATTAAATTGTTAGCTGTCAAAAAAGGTATTGAAAACAATTCTGTGTGTGTATATCCGAAAACATACAGTCATAAGTGACAGTTTGTATTTGCACTCGAAACATTAACAGATGTTCCAAAATATGGTGCTGGAAATAAAAATGTTGGTAGATTGTCTGAAAACTGATATTGCCAAAACAGATACAGTTGTTATAACATTTTTCTAACAATACACTGTACAATCCAAAACAGGCATTCAAGCACATTCAAGGTAATAACCACTGTATCCATAAGGTATCGATGACACCAACTCTTCTATTTCTTTCAATGGTAACCTTAAAATATTTGTACTTTTCAATCGCATCCGAACATGTAACAAAATGGCCGTTCTGCCATATTCATTAATATCCTTTTAAGACGTGTGCAGACGTGAGAGGCAGTCGGTATGCACACGTGCAGAGACATATGGCACAAAAAAACCACCATCTATTTTTATATTTCTGTGAAGGACAAGATTTAATAAGAGGGCACCCAGACTGATTAAATTAGCATTGTTGCACTTGCGAGAGGTGCCTTTTACGAAGTGATCTCTCTGGCTTTTCATTTTATAGCAGAAATAAATTACAGGTTCCCTTGATGTAGTGAAGAAATAGTCTGATTTACGTGTAATTCTTCAATTTATTATCTCCAGGATTAGCATTTGTGAAACTACATATGAATACTCCGATGTAACATAATAATAAACATTATTTATTCATGATAACCTTATAAAATATACATTTGATCTCCCTAAGGATCGTGATTATTATCATGTAAAATTTATTATACAAAGATAAAGCTAATACTGTTATCGTTTTAATGATGAAGACATTGATAGTACAATAAGATTAATTAATTATAGGAACTTTCATTAGGCAACATCAAACAATCACTGTTTAACCTAAATATTAATCTGCTGTCTTTGTTTGTATAGTAAGTAAATTGTTATGCCATCCAATTAATCCTCTCAGGTACCCATGCCCATATGCCTATTTTTAATTAGTTTTCAAAAAATTCGCCTGTGACATAATTATGAAAAACAGTAGTTACTTAGTTCATTATTTACATGTTCTGTCTTTCTACTTAATGAAATAAGTGGGGACAAATGTTTCAAACAATGCCGCCCTGCACGAGTGGTTTGTTATTGCATGGATTATAAGAATTAGACAAAACCAAACAATAACTATTGAATTACAATAATTAAACACACAAAACTGCAATGTTTTGACATATAAAATACACAATACCAAACTGTGGCTATTGAGCTGTAAGCGTGTCGAGACAGTGAACCAGCCAGGGAGACTCAACTGTCAGAGAACTGTGCTACATTGGCAAAAAGTGGGACATAGCAACACAGTGGCATTGGCCTCTCTTGCACAAGCTCGACGCAGATAAATTAACATACAAATCTCACCGCGAATTACGTCACATACAAAATCTCTTTGCCATCTCCGATACACCAGATCCGACAAAACATTGGCGTGACCACAATCGTCTTTTTGCGACGGTCCCCGAAGAGAGGTGCAAAGACGGTCAGAGTCATGGTCACTCCAACCCCATGGACACTCACTTATAATGCCACGATGGACAATTAGCGAAGATTAAAGAACGACACTGTAAAAATCAATGCTGTCTCGTGGCTATTTAGAACACTTCAGTGATGTCACAGTCATTCTTACAATGGCCTCACCTCTCTCTCACCTCAACATAACATGGCTGAAACCAATTAGGAGAACGCTGGAGACAAATTGCAGGTGTAACAGCGAGATAAATCTGAGCTAGATGCCAACAACACTGGTTGTTTTTCACTTTGTCGGAATCTTTCTGCTGGTCTGATTAGCCAAACCTCTCGCCGAAACGTGGGAGCCCATACCTGAGTACATCCACTCTACAGTGTAGCACTATTTTGTGCTGTGGACACTCAGAGTTATGGAAAGAATTTGGTGAATGTTGCGGATACATTTAAAAAGTATTCACCGTCAACATTGTAGATGTTTATGCCCTGCCGTGACTTGTACAAATTTGGCATGTTTCAAAAATAAACACCACTTTTCCAGTATAAAGCCTATTTCTAGGGTAACAGGTCTTTACCACTCCCAAATTCTAGACACATGCATGTAGCTCACATACACACAAGCAATTCGAGATGTGTGTTATGACCTTAATTAAACTACAAACACACAATACCTATGACTCTTTAAGACCTTTTTTGCTCCTAATTCTTTTACCCATCCATGGGTTTTACTCATCCAGCATGATAAGTGGACAAGAAAGCCTTTGGTTTATTTGAGTCCGATAATTTTCCATCTATTTATGAGCTGACCTTGCCAGGGTATATGGTTGAAACTGTGTTTGCGTCAAGGAATTCGTTCATCATGGTATCGAAAGCAACGATCCTGATAAAAAAAACTGGTAAAACATAGGATCCCACTGGCCATGCAATGATGGCACACAAGAAATGGACCATGGTCAACCAAGAACTATCATGTGCTTAGTTACAAGAAAGCCATGTCATTTCACAGGGTCAGCCACGGAAGCTTATTTGGTGCCTTATTTGGTGCCCTTTAACAAAACATGGTTTACTGTGGTCACGACCAATGGTAGTTCACGGTCCATGGTAGTTCACGGTCCATGGTAGTTCACGGTCCATGGTAATTCACAGTCCATGGTAATTCATGGTCCATGGTAGTTCACGGTCCATGGTAATTCATGGTCCACAGTAGTGCATGATAGTTCATGGTCCATGGTAATTCATGGTCCATGGTAGTTCATGGTCCATGGTAGTTCATGGTCCATGGTAGTTCACGGTCCATGGTAGTTCATGGTGGACCATGGTCCATTTCATGTGGGAAATGTTCCTCCAGGATACGACACATCAACACACTCTCTGCTAATTATCACTTTTACCATCCGCATGAAATGCACCGCAGAAGGTGCAAACTGTTCTTCATTTGGGTATCATCTGTGATTGATAATGTGCACACATATAAGTATAGTCTGAGTTGGTGACACCAATAGACAGGTGAGTCACCAAGACTGTCACATTTATGAAATGACACCGTCCCTATCTATCAGATGTCACAAATACATACAGTGTACAACCTTCGCAAAGTGATGCATCATCGGTAACAGCCTAGTGATACACAATCAGCTTGTACGCTGTGTTGGTGAGACTGTCAATACCACTGAGTTTTATTCACATGCAAATGTATCTGAGTGATCGCAGAAATAGTTATATCCATTTTATTTTTTAATAACTTTTTTATTCAGCAATGTCCCAAAATTCTCTTCACTTTGTTCTGATTTGCAGGAGGGTGTCTTCTCATGTATATGCATTGTGCCTTGTCTAGACGAATGACACACAAGTTCTACTTTTTTACTGGTGTAATAATATTCTTGTGCCCCAGGGTTTTAAGACAACCCCATGGCTGGCACTTTAATCTTACTTTCTAGCCAACGATTACGTGATATAGCGAATATTTCCAGCTGCAAATAAAATGCTTATCTCTTATCTTATTAGCGTCTACTAACGGGTCGGACTACTTATGCCTTCTGCCTTCCACTCCGATTATGCAAGAAACTTGCACGTAAACTGTGAATTGAACACCAAGTTCATACCACGATTGGCATTTGTGTACCTGAACGGGCAGGTAATTAGTCCTTGAGTAGTTTTTCGGTGTGGCTATTGTTTGCGACAGTTTGCCATGACACAAACGTGCAGTTCTCAGGAAACGACACGAGCTTGGCCAGTGTAAATTAATTAGCATGCACAGTATTGATTAGTGGACATATGTTTCTGACACGGTCTGGCCCCGCTGATTTGATGGCAAAGGTGGACTGAACCCAATCGTTCCCACCGTGACTTCACAACTGGTGGACGAAGAGTATTGGGACTGGGGATTGTGGGAAGATGAGCAGGGAAGAGAGAATATGGAGGTAGAAGAGTGGGATTAGTCAGAAAATTAAGGGGAGAATTCAGAAAAAGGGTGAAAATATTGCCTTTAAATGTTTGAAGTATGACATTCCTCTGGGTAAAATACCTACTCAGAGGTATTAACAATGATACCCTTTCATGTAATAAATACACTAAAACTGGTTACAATGAACTGATAAACAAAACAAGTTATCAGTAGCATATACTTTTAAATTTTTTTTTTTATTAAATTAAATACAATGTGAAACAAGTGAAATACATCAAACATAAAGAATAAATTAAGGAAACTATCATATTAAACTAAAATAAAAACAGTGCTTAGATTAATAAAACAAATTAGAATAATTGTTTTAGAAATACCACATAAATACAGCTGTACGTAAAAACCAAATATTCTTAGCAAAAATTGTTTAATAAAAATATGAAAAAGGCATAACTGGGTATGAACTTATGAAACCAACGACATAAGAAAGTGTCGAAAAGTTGGATTACGTAAAAAGCGAAAGAAGATTAGGAGAAAAAACGAGCGTGTCACGAGTGGTACTTAATAGAACGACTTGTCAGACACTTTGACCGACTTCTAGAGGAATTAGGGCTTAATGATTTACACCAACTCGCGAAAAAAAATACTTCTCAAGAATACCGCATACCACGAATGCATTATTAAGCGGCGTCGCCTTGCTCGTGCAGGCAAACATGAAACCTGGCTCTCGCATGATTTATGCATGCTGATTAATGATTCATGTCACCAGCCAGTGTCTCCAAGTTCTCCAGTGGCAAGTAAGTGTGCCAGACTTGACAGCCGTTGACGCAAGGACCCTTTGATGTCATTGACATCAGTACGCGCCACACAAGGTGCTTGCCTATTCATGTGCATGGGGCCATGGCGACAAATTTCACAGTTTTCATCCTTAACCTATTTTATCCGGAATACGATTCTAGTCGTAGTTACCCTTTTTATCCGGAATACGATTCTGGTCGTAGTTTGCACTTGGCACGGCTTCCCCGCACTCTGACGTTTTGGAATCCCATTGGCTGGTTAACACCGAATGACGTCAGTATATCGGGATCACTAGGAAACCCATATTTTTCAACCAATCAGTGATGTTCTTTGGGTATTTGCCCAAGCCAAAGTGAAATCAAAGATGGCGTCGAGTCGCAAAGATCGTTAAATGTTGACGTATTTCGAAGGATAACTCCATTAATTTACTTCATACTGTTGATGACAAGAAGGCAGACAAGTGGATAGACGATATAAGATGGACGGTTATGGTATTTGATGCGATATTTGTCCGTGAAGACATACTTTGAAGCCATCGAAGTGGGGTCGACCGACAACGGCATTCATTTTCGCTCACTGCGCAGCACGCCGTTTTTTTTGGCGGCAAACAAAGTTAAGATTATTTCCAACGATGGTAACTACTTCATCAATAAAGTGACGTTGAAATGTTGACCAACGTTGTTACTTTAGAGTACTTATTTATTAGTTATAAGAAATAAGCCACAAAATTATACATCGTTGACAGAAAATATTTCACAAATTTGCATAATTCCGCTCAGCGGCGCCACACGTTGGCGATTCAATCGACTGACATGGGGGTTATTACAAAAAAAATTACATTATGAGATTATTATCCAAGATATGTGGACAAGTGGTATACCTTTGTTTTCAGCAGAGAGTAATGCATAAAATAAAGTCAACTTGCTCATTGACATGTTGTCTCCTTCTTGGCGAAAATGTCAGGTGAAAAGTAATGTGACAAACCTCAACATAGGTTTGAATTTATTCGGCATGTTTTGTCATATATGCCACATAAAATATATATGATAAAACTATGAGTTTGTCAATGCGACTTGATAGTTTATTTTATCTACTTTCTAAAGGTATATCACATTTAAAAATTGATTGAGAAATAATAAAGTTATGTCCATTTTAAATGAAGGCCTATCATTTTTTAATGCTGACAGATTGATTTGAGGAAATGATCAGGAACTGGCTGCAACTCGTCTGCACTAGCTTCAGGATAAAATGGGTTAATGAAGCATGTCATTTTAAATGCATGGGAGACTGTCAAGTCTACGGTAGCTGGTGCTTTCATCCATACAAGCTGCAAAGGTTTGCAGGAACGTTGTTACAATAATATCTTTTTAAGGATTTCACAGGCAATGTACTATTTTTCGTCTTTTACTAACATAATAGCAGTGCCTAAAGTAAAAAAAACAATTAGAATAAATTGTTTAGAAATACTACATCATAAATACAGCTGTACATAAAAACCAACTATTCATAGGAATAAAGATTTTAATAAAAATACGAAAAAGGCATACCTGAGTATGTAATACATGGCACATCTAGAGAAATCACTAGAATCAACCAGTCTAATACACCTAACAACATGTAATAAACACGGTGCCTGGGATCAAGTTTACTGATCATGAGATGACAGATCCATTTTAAACGCACTGCAAATTCACCCCTGGCACAACAATATTATGATGAGACTTGATAGGACTAAGAGTGGCTTCTCGCCAACGGCAACTGTTGCCAGATCAGTCAGTATAAGCCATTCTCCGGAAGACAGGATGGCTATATCAGCTGATGCTCATTAATTAAAGCTACCAATTAAGACAGCCAAGCCACCAGTAACTATACCCAGTAATTACCTAAAGCCAAGTTGTGACAGTCTACAAGGGGGAACTGAGGACATGCAACACTATTGGTTAATGCTCAAATTGAGTTAATCTCAAGGCGAATACACTGTGGTACAGCCATTATTTTGAAGCCTACATACTTTACATGGCAAGTTTCAGTGGGTAATTTGATATAAGTTACTGGCGTGACAGGCCGTCTCGAACTTGTTGTGATCAAGGTTGAAACTGGTCATGTTCGTGTTACTGTTGATCTCGCTGAGTATTCCGGACTTGTGATAAACATGATCCCAGTAACTGTACTTACAGGATGCTATACTAGTCGCACAACATATATTAATGTTCAAAACAAACGTGACAAAGTCTGCATGCAAATACATTACATCACATGAAACATTACAACACAATACTACTTCATAAATGCGTTACCAAAATAGCTATGGACATGCTTTGAGTATATTCTTGAATCTGTCATTCGGGAAGATGAAAAGAATCGTTGAGTGATGCTTGCATGAACAGACATCGTTTTATCTTCTTCGCTGAACTGCTGCGACTCTGTGCTTACATTTTGTACGAGTTCATTTCTCCTAGCCAGTATCCTTAATACAGTTTGCCATTTATAGAGATGGAGACTTGAAACTGAGAGAGAGAGAGCACATTCTCTTCACAGACACCAATAATTAGAGTAATGTGCTCAACTTGTTGCTGCAGAAAACACATCCAATCACTGCACGTGGCAGGTCGATATCCTATATATAGTAGAGCGACTGCGTCAAGCGCGACAGTTCAACGTGAACGCAGCCAACAATAATTTTAATTTCCCGACTGCATCTCTGTCACTGCGAAGCTGCTTCTGTACCAAGCAAGTTTTATTTGTGGAAAAGTATTGTTATCGCTTGCGACTAATGGATTATTTGTAGCTGGGAGATGAATCACAAAATTAGGAGATGAATCGTGAAATTAGGAAATGAACCGTGAAATTAGGATATGAATCATGAAATCAGCAGACTCACAATTCTAGTGTGCATGTGTGCATGCTAGTATGCATGTGTTTATGTGTGTAAGTAAACTTTATTTGTGTGTTTGTGTGTGTGTGTGTGTGTGCGTGTGTGTGTGTGCGTGTGTGTGTGTGTGTGTGTGTGTGTGTGTGTGTGCGTGCGCACGCATGCACATACACATGTGTGTGTTTGTGATTGCACACATGTGTGTGTGTGTGCGTGCGCATGCGTGCGTGCATGTATATGTGAAGTTGTGCATGTGTACTGTGTATGTGCATACATAAGTATATTTATGCACACACAAACAATTGCACACACCATTGTACATACATTATAAAGAAAAGGGTGGCAAAACCGAAAGGTGGAAAACGTTTTTCTTATATATCATAAATGTGTGTGGCATAAACGACATGACGTCTCAACACGACTTACCTTTGCCCATGTTCTGGTTAAACTTCTCCTTACAACGGCTCATCCCAATAACACTCATGATGACAACACAACACACCAATCTGCTACTCCTGGCAGCCATATTGCCGCTTGTGCCTCCACCGCGATAACTCCACAGAACGACAGCCGTTTCACCGGCGACTAACACTTCCGGAGCCTTCCGATTGTTTCACAGCAAACATTCGCCCCATGCGACATTGTCGAAAGCAAACCGTCGCCGAGACCGCCCTGTTTCGGAGCAACTTTTATCACATGCCGGCACGGAATCCATTCTGCTGTACATCCTCCTGATCCAACAAAACTGAAACCAACTCAAAACATCTGGCGAGACGTTCGCTATCACGACCAGTTGTGCGTAACAGACAAACTGGAGTGGGTGCTTTTGATACGGACTATCCAGGTATGAATCCAGGTATGAAGCCAGTAGTTGTCACCTTGGCAGTCGACAAGAGATTTCAGTCACAGATGCGGAATGAAGAGGTGTGACCGCCGCACTGACGTTAGCACCGCTGGACGCTGGTGTCTCAGCAGTAATTAGCTGTCTACCTGAGCAGTTCTAGGTATTAGCAGGCAAGTGGTAATCATCTGTTTTTGACGCCAGGTGTGATGCTAGATCCCTTAGCTCTGACAGTGTCAACAGGTTATAGCGATTACGTCACCAAGTGACTCCACTTGTGTCAACAGGTGGCTGTAAAATTGTCAACTGCTGACTCTAACAGTGTCAACAGGTAACTCTTATGGTGTCAACTGTAGCGCTGATAGTGTCAACAGCCAGCATTGACAGTGTCAACAGGTAGTTGTGGCAGTATCAACAAGTGATCTTGACAGTGTCAACAGTAAGCTCCTGAAGTATCAGTTGGTAGCTCTGAGAGTATCAACAGGAATCTATGACAGTGTCATCCTGTTCATCCAACTGTGTCAATCTGTAGTTCTGACTGTGTCATCTAGTACTTCCAACAGTGTCAACATGCAGCTGTGACAGTGTCAGCTGGTCCAGTGACAGTGTCAACTGGTAACCCTATCAGTGTCAACAGTTCGTCTTATGTGAACAAACAAAATGTAATCCCCAATCAACCGTCAACTTTACAATGTCAACGGAATGATTCGCCAACATCAACGGGTGAGTAACTCCAACAGTGTCAACAGGTAATCCAGGACGTCAACCGCTAATCCGGAACATCAACAAAACGTCCTCGAGAACGGATAATTCCCACAACGACGCGGGCTTCTGCAGCAGCGATGCATTGGTCGGCTCACGCACGGAGACTGGCATGACTCAATTCGTACGCGTGTGCATGTGTGCTTGCATGCGTGCACGCTATTCAGCATCTGGCTGGTGGTGAGAACATAAGAAAGGCTGCTTCTCAGGACAGGCTGTGGCAGTGACAGCAGCCCGTGAGTGCCACACCACGGCCAGACTAATGCAGTGCACAGAACCAGGACAGACAAATCAATGCAGTTCCTGCTGTAGCAGTAGCGGCGGTAGCTGCGGTGGTAGCTGTGCACTGCGCAGTGCGTTGATGGCGTCTAAGTGGGCGGTGCGGTAGTGGTGCCGGCTGGCTGGCTGGCTGGCCGGCGGCTGCTAAATGTGGTTGGTATGGCGGGGATTCTAGGCCAACCAGAAGCCTTTCTGCCTGTCTGGTGTCACATCAGCCTGCCTCCATTCTGGTCTAGACCCTACACACAGGTATTTAGGCTACGGTACTCGCCTGTCTTTCCAAAGTCACACAAATGATGGATGTATATATTGTATACATCATTATCACTACACCTTAGAATGTTGTAACTTTACATTGGCACAATAAGTTGCTGTTGATATAAAGTTATGCTATGATGTCATTACTTTGATTCTATACCTGGCTTTGTGTGACCAGGAAGTATTCATAAAGCTGGCCCAATCGCAAAAGTATAGAGTTGACCTGCTGTGTAGTTGTAGGTCACTGTGTATCCATTACAAGTGTACTGCGAAATTCACTACTCGTTACCCACAGGTAATTAATTACGGAGCCAATTAATTATGCAATGAAGGACACTGTAGTGTGGTTAACATGACAGAAACATCTGATGAGATGCTGATCAATGTAAAGGTAAACAAAGGGTCAAACAGAGACACCTGGCTTAGGTGGCTAGATGGATCACACTTAGCAGGATTCACACACAGATAGTAGACTGACCTCATCAAATCAACCAGGCACTTTCTATTACTTAATTAATTAAGCAGACTACTATTATGGTACGCTAAAATGCAGGTGCATCACAACTTTACATTGTACTACATAAAAAATAAGTGCTTTTAGGGACATAAAACTTTATTTATATTTATTAACATTCATGAAATTGTCCTTGTCAATTAAACATTCTGGTGAAAAACTCATCTATGGCTAACATTTTGAAGAAAACAGTTTTTAGGTATTTATAAAAACAATTTTATAGTCTGAAACTAGACGTTGTGTAGTGTGCACTGCAAATGCAGATCTTTTATACAGATGCACCATTTCTACGAACTTAATCAGTATTTAATTACTGTCTCGTTTTGGGTAGCAACATGTGGTAACACACACACCGACAGAAATGTTGACATGACATGCAAGAACACAAGATACAGACTTCAGGAGGACGTGGGGTCATTTGGTGCACAGGTAGCCAGCTATCTTACACCATGTCGCACGACATCTATTTTCATGCACGTTAACTGCATTCCAGTTCTAAAACGCAGCACCGGCATATGGCAGCGTGGTAATGCAGCATGACATCAAAGCATTGAAACAGAAACGACAAACAACTGCTTGAGCCGGTCGCGCAGAAACCACCGTGTAAATTAGGTGTAAATTACACATAAGTCTCGCACTTTTTCTCGCCACAGTTCCTGGCGTCTAAGCTGCCACAGATTGCAACTGCCAAGCGTGGCTTACTCGAAAGCTCACAACGACAACGTGTTGCTTTCAGTGGGTCCCAGACTACACTAAAAATATCCTGATTCTCAAAACCGATTAACACATATCAAAACAAAATAAGGTTTATGCATGCAGATTACATTGGTGCGTGAAGAGAATTAAGCGGGCTTCTAAACTGAGTCCACTGGATGGAACTAGATATTACACAATGACTAGCTGGCCAGTTGAAATGTGTGTCGGTAGTGTACATTAGTCTGTGCATGTTGTCACAAATGAATTGTTATCGCTTAAAATTAAGCTTAACTGAAATTTTTTCATATGGCAGTAGGTTTAAATTATGTGTGCATGTGTCTGGCGTGCGTGTGTGCGTGCGCGTGTTTGAGCATGTGTGAGTGTATGTGTGTGTGTGCATGTGTGAGTGTGTGTGTGTGTATGTGTGTGTGCATGTGTGCATGTGCGTGTGTGCATGTGTACATGTGTATGCATGTGTTGGCATGCATGCATGCATGTATCTGTATGTACATGTGCCTGCGTGTCTGTGTTTCTATTACTTTGTAGATTCATTAGAGTGTACTTCCGGCAGACATTGAGTGAAGGTGCATTCTAAATGAGTTGAGTGGTAGTTTGCTAACTGTTGTTGTTACTCCATGACTTGAAGGTATATTAATTATTTCCTTATCTATAATCTTGTGAATTGAAGCAAAAAAATGCTCTCGCCCCAAGAGTAATCACCCTGATTGCTGCTGGCAGAATGACTGAATCACTCAACCTCTTTCTGGTGACATCAATCACTCAGCAACTAAATCACCTTTTGACTGTATTTTTGAGTGAGAATTTCATGCAAGTATCCAGACATTTTCAAACTATTTCGAATTTGGTACACAACAACATGTACAGAAGCCAAAACAAGTTAAAACAACTGAAATGCCACTCCTTTTATTCTTTAAAAGAAGAATATCTGTACCAACTTTAAAAATGTAGCAAGAATATTCACACGAATCCAGCTACTGAAACAAAATACATCTGTGCCTAGATTACAAGGTAATTTACTTGCACAACGCTTGCATACTTTTGGGTACTTTCCGGTTGGCGTAAAAAGTAACGGCACATGCACAATGAAATGTGCTGCTGCTGGTAATCGAAAAACCAGTTGCCAGAAACGTTTCCGTGAAACACCTGTTTGCCGCGACCGTAGGAATGATCCTTGACGTCAGCGTTTTAAGATGGTGCCCCAGATAGTTCTTCACTATGCGTAGTCAGCGATTCTGTGAATCGAGACACGTGTGGATTATGATGAAAAAGAATAGCAGAATCCAATTTTCGTCGCTGGATCAAGTGGCCTGAGTGGATTGTAATGATCGGGTGCTGGGGGGCCCGTGGCACCTGAGAGAGAGCGTGTAATGGTAGGTAATCACCCGGGCAGAGTTGTTCAGCAGTGCTACATGTCGCGGTAGTGGCGTCAACACCAAATGAATGGAATAAGTGCCAGAGAAGTGGTCATCAACTGTCCACTGCTATGTCGTACTCCACATGATGGACAGAAGGAAGAAGGGAATGGCAGGAGAGGACAAGAGGATTGTTTCATTAAGATAACGAGCTAACAAGGAAAATTCATCTGAAAACATAATCTGTTGTTAAATTTATGCATATTTGACAGCAAATGCAATACTTATAATCCGTCATATATCACAGATGATACTATTTCCATGTGAAGATGTCTCATTGTTGCAAAGTATCGTCGACAGGTTTCAAGATGCAGTAACTCTGTTAAGGAGCAAAATCAATTTTTAAGAGCAAATCTATTATTAAGAGCAAAATCAATTTTAAAGAGCAAAAATCTATTTTTAAGAGCAAAATCTGACTTATGACCAAATAAGATGGTACTGAAATGTCTCCTGGGTTCAAGCTATCTAACAACTTGCACACTCTCAATATCCCTACAGTGCCTTTTCACTAAGATTTGTCTGTGGTTTCTTTGGAAGAAGTGAGACGACCCACTCCACTGAAGTCTGTGCCTGGAGAGTTCAAAGGTGCACCTCCCTGGAGGGCACATCAAAAAGTAATTTTGTTAAGCACAAAAACATACAGGTTCCAAATCGTCGCTTTTTGTATTGACTATGGACTACATTTCAGTTCGGTCATTCTGAAAACACTGCGTATTTAACATTGACCTCAATTTCGGATGCCCGACCTACATCTTTAGTCATGTGATCTGCCCAGGGGAAAGATGGCCCGCGTAGGGACACTCCGCAGCTTGTGGTGTTTTATTATTATATTACCTTATCACCATCTGACAGCACGCATTAAAGACGGCAACTCCCCAACCGAGCTCCACAAATCACTAGGGTTTCTTCTGTCACTCAGCAGGAAGGGCAAATTTTACTGAACAGTTCACAGCTGGTAAAACAACTAGCCAATTGGCGAACATGTTACTTGCCTAAATAAGTGTATAATGCAAACGTTCATTGGTTAATTGTGTCATGTGATCTGAATACAAACTAATCACGGCAACAGCAATCTACATTTATAAAACAATTATTACACAAATGTAAACATTATTTTTTTAAAGGCGTAATGTAATGATTTTATGTGAACTTCAACTTGACCAATTTCATTTTACAACAGGCCAGAACAATCACACAAAAATCAAAACTTGTGAATTAATTTGTTGCTTGGAGTTCCGGCTATTTATCCCCACGTTATGACAAGTTTCTTTCATAAATAACTACAAAGCCTATTGTTATGCGAGTGGATGCTCAGTGCTGCCACCTAGTATGTAGCTCAGTAATGATTTCAGATGAATTTTACCTGGCCATGGTTTTGTATGCTTTGCAAACCATGTTACCTAAAATAAAAACAATTGTGGATAAAAATTATCTGTAATTTGATTTAGACATAGCTCCACTATACGCAGTGACATTACAATGATTAGCCCGTTATTCTGAATTGATAAAAACACTTGCAAAACAACAGATGCAAGAAATTAAAAAATAACATTGTCTAATGCATGAATATATATTTCTACTTTAAATGCCAAGACAAATTCAGCCACAAAGATGAAATATAACATTGTTATATAAACTAACACAAATTCTAACATGTAGCACATGATCCAATAATTGGTTCTTATGGGAATAGGGGTGACACATTGTCATAAATGGACCATCAAATAATAATTTTACTTACTATGTTTACATGCCCTCTAGCTGAATTTATGTGATGCTTTAAACAAATTTTCAACAGGTATTTCAACAGGTATTTCAACAGGTATTTCTACAGGTATTTCTACAGGTAAAACGTTTGATAAAAGAGCTGGCAACTATTTACTTAAACACACAGTGATCTCTGAGACTTAGAGTGAATTACGACACTTAATCAATCACAACAAAGTAAGTTTTTCCCCCCAATCTCATCAGTCTTCATTAGGACACCCTAATTAATGGGTTGAATCTACTCGCAACCACATTGACAGCCATCAAGGAATCAATCGGGAATACATAACGAAATGCACAACCTTCATCTGACTTGCACGCGTAAACCACAATTCATTACAGATCTACGTTTCGCGTTTTTACGATTCAAATGAAATGCATCATAGAAAAACTGGCCGGCTAATGGGGCACATGAAATATTTCACGTTCTCTTTGAAAGTCTACGTTTTAAAAGCAGGATCGTGTGTCTGTTGCTATTCGTAGCCTTGCCTGCTGGTAACAGAAATGATTGTCTGGACTAGAAATGCATTACCACATTAGAATTGAATTGCACGTCTTGCAAAACGTTTATGTCAAATAAAAAATTTTCATCATCTGATTGGTTTCTGTGATGTTACAAATTAAACACAGAGATGAAAAATTATTTAAATTATTTTATTACAAATAAATTATTTAATTTACAATTTTTTTTAACTAGGGTATATTTACATTAGCAAGTCTATTTATTAGTCTCGAAATTTTCGTCAGATTTCACACCACGAAATTCACATGTAAAAAATTACAGTATTACTTCTGTAGTATATAGGTATGTTTTCAACCTGATCATCGCAATTAAGTTGCATGCCTTCGGACAGGCACCGACTGTTAGATGAGACACAAAGTGGAGGCCGTACACGGGTCTACAAGTTGACTACAGTGCAGAATGCTGACAAAACAGAGTAGACAAACTCCCTAGTTACATAAAAACAACCAAGATGACCTTTGAACTGGCACTGCTGCACGTGCAAGGTGGAGAGTGCACCTGCACTAGTGAAAGCACCTTCCTGCCCCCCTAACCCCACCTGCAAGAACGGTTTTACAGTGCAAGACTCTGTCTGGTGCTGTAGTGCTTACATTTTTTCGGTTGTTATAAACTTTCCGATTGACGTTTCTGCGCATGTGTGATAAATGTAAAATTATCAACGTGCAGCGAAACGACAAAGCAATTTTGGTATAAATGCTACAGGCTGTTCATTAACTCTACTCTGGTGATTGCTGTGAAGAGTTGCTTAACATGTCGTTTAATACATTAAAATATTACGTTTGTTTAAATCACTGTCACAGATTATGGTGCACTACAGTCACATGATTTGCGCTTGCTATCAAAACATGCCTCAAAACTTGTTTTCCTCATGTTAATTTGCGACAAATAACTTTGCTTGAGAGGTTATATACAACTCTTCACAGTAATCCCCAAAGGAGAGTTAATGAACAGCCCTCGGCATTTATACCATAAATGCGTTGTCGTTTTGCTGCACATTGATGATTTTACATGTATTACACATGTGTAGAAACGTCTATCAGAACATTTATAACGCTGGAAAAATGTAAGCGCTACACAGTGCTCAATAAAAAAGGAGGACTCTCTCTACAATTAAAACACTACACTGCACAACAAGTATTTCACTGACCAAACTGAACAACATCACTACGTTCACCTATGCTAAAAAATGTTATCTAACTCCAGCACCCATGGATAATCCAGCCAGCTGTGTGTATTGGCTCGAGTGTTGACCTGGTTCACAGCCTGCTGATGAACAAAGTGTGAATCCTGGGAAGAACTGACACTCCTGGCTGCGTTGTGTAAATAGTAAACAGAATCCCAGCCAGACTTGCTGCTGGGACTGTGTTAATTGTCATGGCGAGGTGACAAGTGATCTGCTAAAAATGGCTCTGATGTGTGAACATCTACGCATTTCACAGGAACCTGGCAGCCGAGGACTTAATGTTAGTTCGATAAGGGAAACATCTATTCACAACAGGTATATCTGGTGTGTACACTTTGTCAGGTTCTTTTTTATAGTGCTCAATGGAAACATGGTTCCTGAGATTAATGCCGGGAGCATCATAGGTAGAAAAATACAATCTTTATACAGAACAGTCAGAACTGAAATTCCCAGTTCAAGTTATGAAGAACAAGCTGAATTTGTAGTTCATTATACTGACAAAGCACAATTTGAAACATTCGAATGTAATGATAGACAGCCGAAATATAGGGAGAAAAAAATTTCTTGAGAGGTAAAACATTTACTAATTAATTTGAAAAACCTTGTGAGAAAATGTGTCAAGGGGAAATATAAGAGTCCATAACCTGAGTAAATTGACATACTGGTTGGACTGGCAATGTGGCTTGGATGGAGCACCACAGAGCTTGTATACAACAAACAACTGAGAGATATGAAATCAAATGTATTGTTCATGGCTCCAGGATTTTGTTATTTTGTATGCTACAAAGTAAGTGGTTTTATTACAAAAATAAACAACTGAGAGGTATGGAGAACCACGGTGGTCATCGCCTGTGACAGATTCAGTACATAGAAGAACGTAGTGTGCCTGTGTTTACAGTGAACTTCATGATTTGTAGTATTTGACACAGGCATCAAGTCGTATGCATGACTTATGAACTTTGGCTAATTTAACTGAACTAAATGTGGCATACTGTCTGTAGCTTTATAACCCACATATGCCATGAGCACATAAGCCACTATTTAAAGTGTCTAGATGTACACTTCATATCTGTTCTAAATGCCAAACATTAATTTGTTTTAGCTGTATTTGGCACGTGGGTAAGCTGATTAACAACACCAGTAAATAAAAGGCAAACAGGCGTTTTTGTAATATTTTCAATATAATACATTTTGAAATGTCAAAATCTGACGATGGCAACTAATCCATTTACTGTTGCTGCGAGCGTCAATTTATTCTGACACGAAAACATAAATGGAGCTGTTAGTGTGAAGCCTTACAACACTAGCTAGATAACATTTCATGCTATTATCTTTTTGCATGCTAATACTGATGACCTTGAAAGGTCAAGCGGGCAGGAACGTTGTGTTCACATGTGATGTGGTGCAAAAGTTACAGCTTCGTTTACTGCACACAAACTGCCACATTCCTGTAACCGAGGCGAGGTGGTTGCCTCAGATTGGGTTCCTGTTTGCTGTCGAGGGTTTGGAGCAGCCACAACCCCAGACCTCCAGGGTGTCTGAGACTGATGTGGTCCATTCCTCCCTCAATTGCCCCATTTTCAATCCAGGGAAAAATGCAAAGAACCAGCACAGAAATGGAAATGCTGTCGATCAGAATTACTGTGCAAAGAAGACACTGATAATTCTGTCTGACTAATTAATAGCAGTTATGGAAACTCTACCTATGTATTGTAATAAAATACATGCCATTATAAAAGTAAACCTGAGTGGTCAAGGGTAAAAACAATGCTTCTGATAAATATAGTTGGACATTGGTTTTTCTCTTGAGTTTCAAAACTAAATTTAACATGATCTCCACCCAAAGCAGAAGGTCTACCTAGCAGAACATCCATACTACAAAGGGACATAGAACTGTTTGATTTACAGAGTTCCAAATACGTTCATTGGAAAACTATCCTCATACAGTCATCAATTCTATGTCTAGACACTTGCTTGCATTTATGAGTGGCTAGAATATAATGTAGCCCTCTCTTCATTAAATACTCCTGTAATTTGTAATAATTTAATAAAATAAACTATGGAAAATTGTAAGGTATTTTACAGAATTCTACAGTAATTGTTTAGTTATTTTAAATGTGACCAATACATAGGGTCTATGAATAAACCTTGCCAGAAAAGGATGAGATAATTTAGGTGTGGCTACCATATATTGTAACCCTCCCTCGGTAAATACTCTTGTAATTCGTAATAATTTAATAAAATACACTATGGAAAATTGCAAGATATTTTAAAGAATTCTACAGCAATTTTATAGTTATTTTAAATGTGACCAACTATGAATAAACCTTGCCAGAAAAGGATGAGATAATTTACGAGGGGCTATAATATAATTTAGCCCTTCCTTCTTATAATTCGTAATAATTTAATAGAATACACTACGGAAAATTGCAAGACATTTTACAGAATTCTACAGTAATTTTTTTTAGTTATTTTAAATGTGAAATTTTAGTTATATTAAATGTGTAGGGTCTATGCATAAACCTTGGCAAAAGACGGATGAAATAACACCAGGCACTACAATGTAGGACGTAGAGAGTAGGTCAGAGTTCAGGGAGCATGCTGTTATCATGGCATGCCACAAACACCTCCCTACGTAAGGTGAAGGGTCGGAGGGGAACAGTCGCTTGGGCCGTGTTCAGCCCCAAACACGAGGGAGCAACAAAAACAGGGAATGCTCCTACAGCGACAACAAGGGAGAGCGGGCATTCATCCCGCTAGAAAACACGAAGAACAATAACAGCTGGTGTGAGACTGCAACGAGACGGCCCGTGGCTGTGAGTGGTCTACGTGAGTGACACCTTGTGAATGCATCGCCAACTAAATCACGCATCGGTCCCCGTCGCATCCACTCGGCTTTTAAAGATATCTGATTAGAGTCGTATAAAAAATAATTATCATTGAGCCACGATTGCCAGGGTTGCCGCATGTGATCAATTCAGATGTGTTGACAGTTGTGGGTCGTCTTTTTTGAAGATGCTATAAAAATGTACAGTGAACTGTGTGTGGGGGGTTCCACTTGTTATGCGCACACAAAGACACAGATGAAAGTACTTAGAGAATGCATTCTATGATACTAAAACAAACCATTTTTGCATGCAGTAAAATGTTAATTAAGGAAGATGAAAAGGTACAGATTAAATCAACCCAACTAAAAATTCCACATGTTTTTTTAATGTATTTTGATATCCTGAGCACCAAATAACAAACATTCACTGCGTAATTCAACTCCTTCAGTATAATACATATTCAATAATCCACATATTTACTGCACATTAATCCCCTTAATGTGCAGTAAATGATCACATTTTATGCAACTCTTTTTTTAAATAACTAAATAGACAGTGGAACAGGTTGCAATTATTTAAACTAGATTCGCAGGGGGGATTCACAGAGAAGCCAAATACTGAAGGCACAGATAAGGACAGCACAGATAAAACGGCAAAGAACAGTCTGGAAATTAACTCTACAACATTTGGTTATAAATGTGTGTGTTTAAATGCAAGGAGCATAGTAAACAAAAGAAATGAACTAAACATTATGGTAGAAGATAATGACCCTCACATAATAGGTATAACTGAATCTTGGGCCACCCCCGATATATCAGATGCCAAATTAGGAATGACAGGATATGTCATGTTTAGGAAAGATAGAATAGGGAGAAGGGGAGGTGGCGTTATTTTATATATTAAAGAATCCATTCAGGCTTACGAAATAAAATTAGAAAAACAAGCAGAATGTGAAGAAGCTGTGTGGTGTAACATAGTTACAGGAAACTCAACATTAACTGTTGGGTTAGTTTATCGAAGTCCAAACATAAGCACAGATGAGAATGAGAAAATACAAAACGCTATAAAGGAAGTCAGTAAACGGGACTGTATAATTATGGGGGATTTTAACCATGGGCGTATACAGTGGAAATCTCAACAGAGTACTGGGAGTGAAGATCAAAAGTTTTTAAATTTAGTACAAGACAGTTTCCTTACTCAACATGTGTTAGAACCAACCAGGGGTGAGAACGTATTGGACATAGTTTTTAGCTCACAGAAGGAATTTATTGATAATGTCAGGATATGTGAGCCACTGGGATGTAGTGATCACAACCAGATATATTTTATCATCAAAGTAAAAGGAGAACAGAATCGTAAAATACGGTACAGGAAAAAATTTCACAAGGGAAGATATAAGAACATGAGGAAACATTTAGCAAAGATAGACTGGAATAACACACTGGAGAATAAGACAGCAACATAATCTTGGAATATCTTAAAGAGGGAAATTGACTGCATTGTCGAACAATTTGTCCCCTTGAAAAAACAGGGGAAACGGTCAAAAAATGCTACATCTCTGATGTGTATCTTACCATTCATTTTACACCATCATGATTACAACATCACGACCAAAAAATACCAGAGTTGTGCATAAATTGAGTCACCAAAAAACCCCAGCTAGAACCTATGTTCGGTAAGTTAGTAACAGTATTTTTATATCACCATATAAACGGTTTGTTGCACTGTAAAACAGCATTATTTCCAGACCTGTCAATTTGGTTTACTTTATTTCCATTTCCCAGATATGCCTTTGCGTTGAAATGTGAGACTGGATTCAGACCAGCCTCAAAAAGACCGAAAAACATACATGGCTGGGTCTAATTAGGGCTTCTACTTAACACACCTTATCGCTGAAAGAATTTGTTGCTGGGTACTTTTGAGATAACTCTGACCCCTACATCCAGGTACCTGTGTTGATGATCATAATTGAAACAAACTAAACAGCTACATTTCTGTCACTTTCGCTTAGTCTCAATCCAACAGTTGCAGACTGGTGGAATTAGAAATATTTCCATGGTTTTTATTTACAGATAGCAAGACAGGTTTTACTGTTTCACAATCCATATCATAGCTCATTATACAGATAGGTGTAAGCAAAATACCATTAGAGAGTAACTATACTAGGATAATCATCTAATTCCCTGTGACCTTGCGATTTACTGTAACTCATTAATAAATAACCGGGCTGCTATAATGACGCTATTAACAATTAATTATTTTGCTTTATTCACAACCGAGTCAATTTAGCAGGCACAGAGCATAAACATGACAAAAAGTTACTGCAGTGCAATTTTTCAACAACCTAACTTTGCAAAACGCAGCAACAAATGACTACATTTAAAATCGAGTTTATTGCATGCTATCAACAATGCACTAATTATTGCATACACTTCTTTGACCCTGTAATTTTCAATGTACATAAACTAAATGTAATTTTTTAAGGTAAATGTGCAGCATTTTTTGGGCAAACCTACACAAATGCAACACAAGAATCACCTTCCAAATATTTTTGTAGTCGAAATGTTAATTAACTTCTTTTGTTCTACCAAGCTATGAGTTAAATTGTCACACACCACACACTCTCCTCATAAAAAATCGGACCCTGGATAACAGGACCAGATTTCTCGCTAGGGTATCACTGGAATTTACCACACAGCTGTGGAGGGGAAGAAATAAGAAGGCCCAGAAAATTTGGGGTTACAAAGTGTACTTTTCCTTGATCAACTGGCAACTCCCAGGCCCAAATTAGGGGAAAGAGACTACAAGGTCAAATACATGAAATTCTAGAAGCTAAGGCTATTGGGGCAGACAGTTCCCAGGGTAAATGCTATTTTTTTCCTACCCAATTAACAGTTGAACTTTTAAACTAAAGCAAAAAAAGATTTACTTACTTTCATTTTCATACAGATGATGTTTGAAAATTTCACACACAAATAAATATAAATTAAATTAATTATTACCAAAACATACAGTGCGTAGGTAACAGCGCAGCCCGCAGAACAGTATGTAACATTCAAACCGCAAACAAATGTTCATTACATTTTCAGCATATTTAGTGTAGTATTAGGAACAGTTTGGAAACAAATTCAACTTTGCAGCACATATTGACATGATGGTTAAGAACACTACACGCACAGCAGAGACGGAGACAGAGCCTTTGTTAAATGGCAGCTTTTGAGAAATACAAAAATAATGTGTTAACTTACGTGTCGATTTATTGACGACTTCTGTGATTGTTTCGAATGATGACGATGTGCCTAGTAGAATACCTGAAACAAGCAGAAATTCTTTAAGTATGCGGTTACAACTCCAGCGAATAATCTAGTATAAAACCGAGATATGGCAAAATGTTTTTAGATGATTCAAATTCCCTTCAAACATGAGTAGTCATAATAATAATGATAAAGCACGATCTTTAACCTTGCAAAAACATGTTTTGATATAAAAAATCTGCTCCAATATGCAAATATCAGATCGTTTCACAAGGTGATAATGGACCCAGTTTACACCAGATGGCACCACCTCTGAATTATTCCGCACCAGGTGGAGCCTTGATAATGATTTTATTATTGAGAAATGGACTGCTGCAAGTTGGAAACATATATACGCGGTTTCATTAACATTTAGACATATCACCTAGTCAACCTATGTCAGTAACATAAGTCACATATCTGGAAATCTAATTTGTTTTCTGTCACTTATTTGACTGATTGAGTTCGCCCATTCAGACTTGCTTTATTGCAGCAAATTACTTGCCAATAAAATATCGGTTTCTCCATTTTCACGGTAATCAATCAACCTGGTAAAAATGGATGCCAAGGTCAACCTGTTTGTTATATTCCCACTGACAGATACTCGTTAAAATAACTATAGTAATTCTGACTAGATTAGAAACCTGTCACACATTTGGTAAATTATCGGTAAACTTAAGTATGACATTTATCACATGCATTGTGTGGTCAAGGCTGTAGATAGACAGGCATTGATTTTGCTAACTATTAATGGAAACAAATGAGTAATTGAAGAGCAACGTGACTTATGAATCTCGCACAATGATGGACTTGATCCATGACATCTTCAATCTAGAGATATTACATGCAGTTCGCGAAAGATAAATTTGTTATCGATAAAACAATTGAAATTTCAGCAATGTGGACATGTCTGAAATAATTTATCAATCTGGTGTGTCAGTGGGTTTAATCTCCTCTGTCATTTATGCTGTCATTAGCCTCATTGTCTGACCTCAATTTAACACAGATCTTGGACCAGAAAGTGCAGAAATCTTTATGCAAAGTGTCTTGTTCGATACATTTTAATAGGAAATTACAATAGAGGGTTGAAATTACACATTTTACACACTCATGTTCAGAGTAACGTTTGGTAGTTTGGATACTGATTTATTAGTGCCACTTAAATACTGACTATAGAGAGCTCTATTAAGTCCAAACATTTCTTGTTGAAGACTGTAACTAATAAAAAGGACAAAGTTGTCAACATTTGGTTGAATTTTTTAAGATTAATTAAAATATTCAGAAGGCAATTACAACATCATTGATAAATAATGTGATTTGTTTATTTAAAACTTTTAAATAAATAATATAAAACTGGACTATGTATGTGTATATATATATATATATATATATATATATATATATATATATATATATATTAATTACACAAACAAACATCTTAATAAAAATGTAGAATTTGCTGAAGAGATGAGTTGGAATGAACCATTAGATGGGAGAGGGTTCCCAGGAGTGGAGGAAGGGTATCCAGGGTTGCCAGTAGGGTTAACAGCACTGACATGAGGTGAATTAATGATGACAATGATGACCTACAACCACATATATGCCTACAACACAAATATTGTGGCGGCTATCCTGATGTTTCATCTAGTCCCCAAAGTATCCTTTTCCCAAACAAACGTCTTTCTGACACAGAAGTGAACTGACAGGGAAACTGAATGGCCATGACATACGATACACTGTGTGTACTATTCCTGCACATGACCCTTGACCAAGGGCAACAAGTTAGAAATAGGAGCCATCCATCATCTGACGTGCACCAAAGTAACCTTGGCGCACCTTGTGAAAACACTCTGAAGTACCAGCAGATGACAGAGAGGCATTTATATATAGGACCCAATCCTTCACAAGTTGTCAATGGTAGGGAAACTGTAATTACGAAATAGCAATTTATATGGAAATATTATCACTGGAGAATGACGAAGACAACGCACCCAGCCACACAACAGCAAACACATCTATAGGACCATGACAGCAGGACCATCCACACTAGAGGACCAACACTATGGGACCATCGAGACAAGAGAGGACCAATGTAATATGAACCACCACTACCATTATAGAACCAAAACTGGCCCAAAAGTGGGGACTAATACCAACCACTTCCACTATAACATGAGGCAGTGGCATGGGGCCATTTGAGAGAACCAGGGCCCTACTTACACTGACAGGCAGGCCCTGAGGCCCCACCCACCCACAGTGTCTGTCTGGGCCCTGGACAGACATTTCAACCTCCCGTCATTCCAGCCCATCCCAGTCAGATAATCATTTTGGGGTGTCACAAACAACACAAACACTGTCACCACACACATGAATTGAGTGGAGTTATACCGATATTAAATTTAATACAGCATACTGATTCATTTATAACAAATTATGTTCAGCTTCAGCGAAATCATTGGATAAACTACTGTTATTTTTGGCTGAACATTGTCATAATAATAATTATAATATATCTGGTGTCATAATTACATAAAGTTCTATGCTACCTTGCATATAAAATGGAAATGTATAACTGATAGATGTAGGAGGGCTAATTAATGGATTGTTAGTCAGTAAGTTAAATTTGCAAAGATTCCAGTGACGATGCACTCTCTATTAAACAAACTTTATTCCAGAGACCCAATAACTAAAGCCACCAGACTACATTTCTCCTTGTGGTGTACTTACTTGTTTATATTTGACCTTATATTTGGGTGGGAGGAGGGAGGGTTTGGGAACAGCCTGTGAGCCAAATGAGTGGGCAGACCTAGTCAAGGACCATCAAAGCATCCTCCATCGTCTTGGGTTTTTACTAACAGGTGCATTGGTAGATTCTATATATATATATATATATATATATATATATATATATATATATATATATATAATATATATATATTATATATATATATATATATATAATGTTCACACATGATTATTTATGTTGACATCATGATAAGCTGTCAGCTTCTTTACATGATGTATGACCATGAGTTAATATTGCATGACATTTTAACACAAGGTGAATTATTTTAAAACCACATCCGACTTGTAAGGACTGTCGCTTGGTTTCAAACCTCGCGAACGTCAACTAACATGAGTGATTGTCTCCTAATGACAATGATCACAGTTTTTCTGGCGTTAACTAAATGAAACACTTTATAACACAGATGACAGATAGGCATGTATGTGAGCTATATTTGTCATTTGACATTCATGAAACCAATCATTGAAACCATTCTCGGATATCAAGTCAGTCTCCTGATTAAGACTGCATTCAGTCCTAAATACCTATCTAATTTCGTAGGTTTTTCCTACTGTATTTAGACATTGCATTAATTTATGTCACTTTATTACACAGCCATGTTTAAATTCGGCTTTCTATTATTATTATTCTTTTGTTATTTTACTATGACAAGAAATTTGATCTATAATTTATTTTAACGCCTAAAAGAACTTACCAGGTACATTAAACTTTCATTTCATAATATTATACAGTAAGGTTAGAACAAGAGATTTTGGACATTTCTTTGCGTCAAATTTGTCTTCTTCTTTGAAAGATAAAACTGAACCTGTGCACCAGAACACCTTTTTGTGTTGGGCTTCGCACCAACTTCGTACTTATTTTTGAACCCACGCAGCGTGTCAACACCAATCAATGCTGAACCACAAAACCTTGCAAAAGTAATACCCATGAATGCACTTTTTTATTTACATATTTTCTCACGACTCAAGTACATGTTTTATTGACCTTATCAATGGGAAAATGTTCCAGACTAATTCGCTGGGTCCACTGACTCCTACAGTAATCAGGCTTGACCTCAAGCAAACCGGTGTCCTCAGTACTAATTAATTATTGATATAACTCTAATGATCCACTGTCATAGAAATGCTACAAGTATCGATCTGTTGTCTTAATATTTAATACCTGCCAATCGTGACTTTGTTTATTTGAATCGTTGACTTGGCCTGTCTTTGACTCAGGCAGCAGTAGACAGTTTATTATGGCATAAAGAAAATGCAAAATCATATTTTAAGTTAATCATCGTAATTGTAAGTACTTGCAAGACAGTCGTCTAGACTGACATGTATAAGTAGGAATGATGGACAGGAAAACATCACAAAGATGAAAATAATTAGTGACTTGTGTACAAATAAACTACTAAGTAATTAATATTATTATTAAATACCAGATAATAATACCTGTAGTAACTTTTCATGAAGCAAAGTTAATTGCCAATAATATGCCAACATTTTTAGACGATAAAAATATCAACCATAATTTTACTAAAATAAAAAACACTCAGGTATAAATAATAAAATTATATCTACGCTAATTGAAATAACTGAGTTTGATATGATAAAATGAAGATATTAATCCCACACAGCATTACTGTAATAATAATAAGCATTGTTAACTGACAAACATAACAACATCATAAATAAATACTTACAAAAGTGAGGTAATTATAATACTGAATTATATATGTATTTTTTTGTACGTACATACCCCCATATATAATTCAGTATTATAATTACCTCACTTTTGTAAGTATTTATTTATGATGTTGTTATGTACGTACGTACGTACGTACGTACGTACTTTTTACATTTTATTTTACATTTTTCTTCATGCACAATTCAGTAAATACATACATATATATATATATATATTTATTTATAATACACATAAACATATACGTACGTACGTACGTACGTACGTACGTACGTACGTACGTACGTACGTATATATGTTTATGTGTATTATATATATATATGTATTTACTGAATTGTGCATGAAGAAAAATGTAAAATAATGATGTGTTCCTTTGCTGCTGCTGCTGCCTCTACACTAGTACCATGGCACAACACAGCTATGGTGGTGACACCTTGTGGCACACACTGCAATCAAATGTTGGCCTTGCTACAGCACTGTTGTTGATTGAGGCTGAGTGTGCCTGAGAGTGGGTGGGGTGTGACAGTGACTGGGGGTAATTAGGACTCTGCCATGTCCCCAGTGAATACCCCAGTGAGGCGTGATGATTGGTACTCAGCCCCCTGTGTACTGGAGGAGATGGTTAATTAGTTCTGGCCAATTGACTTCACCCAGGGGAAGGTACTGGCCCTGTCTTGGCTCCACAACAGGGCTCAGGTAGGAATTGCAATTGTCCAGATAGTTGAAACAAGTGCTCAGACAATAACACAAACAGTCACAGGATTGTTATTTGGTGCATAATCTCAACTCACATGCCAATTAATGATGATTGACGACCTGTCAATCACAGCCTGTGTTTAGCTTAGTAAGAATGTCTTGATGTTTCTTCTGATTCAGTACTAGACTTGCGTGACCAAAAATAATCAGGCATTCTTCTTAATGGTTATTGACTGTTGTAATCTGAATTAGACCCCAACTAAAACCAGCTGCACAATTATGTGGCGTTATTGTACCATTGGTGTTTGTAACTTTGATCACATAGCTATGCAGAAAGCAATTTAGTAACTGATTTTCCATATTAGTAAAGCTGTACTGTGGGACTATTCTGTTTTTCTCCTTCAACAACAAAGCCCAATGCTGCAACGTGAGAGGTGAACATGTGGCTTACATGTGGCTCAATTTTCTTACAGGTGTGCTACATTTTACGGGAAAAAACCTGTGCTTGTGGTTAGAGGGATTCGTAACAGACCAGCCTGTGTAACGGCCCTCAGACGTAGCACAGTAACCTATATTGCTGCTGTGCCTACATATTTCATGGATGTATTACTGTGAACATGGGCTACAGGTGCATCTGTCCCAATATGAGCATGCATGTTTAACCCATCCAAATAAACAGGCTAAGACCTCTCTTTTCACAGAAAACCAATTTACCAGACCAGGTCATATAAACGGAAAATTTTTGTTCCGTTTTCTTTATCGTATTGGTTGCTTATTATCCGTTTTTATTTCAGCCTTCCTGGGTCTATTTATACAGAACAATGCCTTGACGTTGACAGTGACACTGTAAGTTAGCGTCAACCTGCTTAGCGGATGAATTCATTCGAGGGCTGTGGGTTGGTTCCAACTTTGCAGGCCAGTGATCTTGTGAAGGCACCAGCTGTCTGCTTGGTTCCTTCTTCTATGGAGAAAACTGGCCGTGTGCTCTCTTGTGTACTGTGTACTGGGTTCACGGTACATCGACAGCCATTTGTAGTGGGTGCCACACACAATGGCTGCCTCAGAACACAGGACAGATGTTACATTATTCAAAGGCCTACATTTGAAGACATGTCGACTAATGGATGCTCTCTGTTAGTGACACCCACACACACGCATGTGTGTGCACCATGGACATGCACATATGGACCACATAAATACACAGACCACTCCCACCAACCGCACTCATATGTTACACACCTACACCACGCAGAGAAATACTAATATGTGTGGTGTGTGTGTGTGTGTGTGTGTGTGTGTGTGTGTGTGTGTGTGTGTGTGTGTGTGTATGTAATTGTGTGTGTGCATGTGTATGCAAGTCCGTCCGTCCGTCCGTCCGTCCGTCCGTCCGTCCGTCCGTCCGTCCGTCCGTCCGTCCGTCCGTCCGTCCGTCCGTCCGTCAATTACTACTCCAACCCTGTCACATGCCCCCACATGACAGCTCTGTGACAGCTCTGTGAAAGCCACGCACCACACGGACACATCCTTAAAAGAGCGAGTCAATTATTAAACAAGACCAACATGAAATACCTCATCCCTACGGAAATCCCCTGTCAAACTAAATCATGCCACATTTCTCACCATTGCTCTACCTGAGCAGGCTGCCACAAGGACACGCATCTCCCAGTCCTTGCGTCCACATTGTGCCAGACTAGTCGGGTTGTCACAGACTCATTGGTAATCAGAGAGAGAGCCAGATGACATGTCACGATACACCTCAAGTACATCAAGAGGTGACAGAACGGAGTCACCTTCAGATTCCTCCAGGAAACACAACGTGTCATGCTAAAGAAAACTGACAACCAATTTAGGATGACACATGACGACGCTGAACTGCAATAACGCAGACCCAATGCAGCTGCCGTTAAGGCTCGCATGCCTCAGAAGATTGTGTTAAAAACTTTGCACATATTCCCAAACTGAGTTATCCTGCAAAGGACGTTCGGTCCACTTTCTTTGAATGTGACTTTGCGCATGTTTTACAGCTAAATAAACAATCATCTTGACCATAACACCATACCTTCTAAGAACATGTAATGACGTCAAACTGAACGTATGACCACCGACAAAAACAACCCCTCTATCTTGATGTCCACAGACAGAACCGTAATTTCCTGATAATGAATTGATGTTTGATATGTCTGACCTTCATATTTGCATAACTACAAACAGTCAAACTGTCATTAATAAATAAAAGGATGTTTTTAGCTACTCAACCTATCACAGCAGCTGAGGGAGACAGATCCATGAAAGTCATTGTAGTCCACGCTAGACAATAATGATTAATTCATGCCGAGAGGGTCACTGCAAACTCCCACCTGTGATCCATCCAGCAGTCAGGGCTGGACCACTGGAGACACCCGACTACAACAGCCAGTATTTTAACTAAACAATAATTAAACCAATGCACACTGGAAAATTAAAAATATTCTCAATATATGTAGGTGGTGGTATTGTTTCTATGTTTAATTTATTATAATCCGGGGTGAATAAGAGATAATCCAAATTGTGGTTAAGTGTTAATCCATTGCTAGTAGATAATTCTTGACGTTACTCATTTTCAATGAATACTCCACAATAAAACCCAATTCAAGTTGAAAATTTGAATTTGCTCAAGAGAAACAGATGGCGATAGTGGCTTTAATCTGAATGCAAAGATCACCAGGCGAGATCAGGTGTTAATTCAAACACGACAAATATACTCAAAGCAAAGGTCCACTAATTTTGAAATATAATTTTGTCAATTTTTATCACTCATTCTTTTTACAGTGTTATCAAATTACACCTCTAATAATGCAATAATCACAACATCAAACAAAGAGCCCCTATCATGAACAGAGAGCAGGCATACCATCTGCCTACCATCTACAATCAAATTATCCCACCGAAATCTGGGGCAACACACATGCCACCAGTATGTGAACAAGATGACTGGTTGAAACGTCGTACTCATCTTCGACAATTAAGCTCCAAAGTAAGTTTAATTATACTACAACAAACCATTCTTGGAGCCATCGGTCCACCTCAATGGTCTCCCACCTCAGTAACTACTGTTATAACTAAATGCTACAAGTCCTATATGATCTCCAACAATCACACTAACACAATAACTGTCAACACTTATTCCTCGCACGTCCCAGTTCTCAAGAGATGGTGTTCAAACACGAATTGCTACATGGGCCATACATTATTGAACTGGCACTCTGGTTGTCGCTGTAGACAAATATCTTGTTGGCAATCAAGAACTAGTTTTTCTGCTGAGAGATTACTTAGACCCATGGGGGTGGGAGTTGAACCACGTGTTTGTGTGGGTCCGACGGACACTTCTACACATATAACACCATCTAAACGAACATGTTTGTGTCCAAGTGGATATATTGTTACTACATTTCAAACGTTTATCTTTCACAATTGTATTGTACTGCTAATGGATATGCATAAATGAAACATGACATGAGAAGTAAACGTGTGGATGATTAACACACATTTTGTATTTATCAATAACTCATAACATATGGTGCAGTTAATATTGATGTTTTCTTTATAACAATACATACAATGATTAGTATAATTATTATATCAATATCTCCTTGTGGGATTGTTATTCATGATGAGCACTGATACACCTAGACAATTATCATCATCATTAATTAAATTCACATGATAGGAAGGATATAGAATATTTAAGCTAATTCTAGAATTGTAAATCTTAGTTTTTCTTAAAATAATGTGACTTAAACAAATGAAACTCTGTTATCTTAGAAGGATGAGTTATACATATTATGCAGACTTGGAAACCGAGCTTTCTTATTCATGTGCTACATGTTTTTGGCCTAGTATAGCAGCCGTATTCCATCCACTGCACACAAACAGTTGAAATGACATTGGTGCCACATTCTCGTGACTTGTACTAGTTCAACATGCTCCCACCAACAGCCTTGTTTCATACATTTTCCACGCTTGCCTGCTTAACATTTTTCAAGACATTTTTTCGCAGGTTTGTTGTGGGGTTTGGTTGTTAAGATGTATCATGAACAAATATATTGCTTCATCATGTCACCTTGTGTTGTGACTGATAAATGCAAATAGTTTCTGATAATAAAAATTCATGTCCCATACCATGTTTTTGTTGGGATTAATTACTAATAAATGCATTGTTTTTCTTTGCAAACTTTTGAGGGCAATGCAATAGTGCATAGTGCCTGGTCAATCCATTAACATCATGTTACACTGACCTCGAGAAACTATAATATGTGTCATAGCATTGCCATGTGGAGTTCTAGTATACAATGAAAATAACAAACAAATGCTTGGACATAGGTACACACTCACATGCTCATGCACACACACACACAGGCACACGCATGCACGCACGCACACCGACACACACGCACGTACACACACACACACACAAACGCACGCACGCACGCACGCACGCACACACACACAAACGCACACACACCGACACACACACACACAAACGCACGCACGCACGCACACACGCATGCACACCACACTTGAAAACGGAGCCACCTGAGAATGTTGTTGTTCAGATCAAAGGTATTTCACCTAGAGACAAGACCTTCTCGCAACCAACAAACATTTCCTCCGCGAGCCCTCCACAACACTGTTATTTGCACACGTAAAGATATCCGCCTTCAAGACGGCTGATGAACTCTTTGGTGTCCCCGGGGCAAATGGCTGCTCATTAAGGTTAACAGGTAAAGATATCCTCCTGAAAGACAGGAAATTGTTTCTCTAAAATTCTTATAACCCAATTTGTTTTCTTTAAACTGATTTTGCTTCTTAAAGGATATCTACTATACTGAAAAACATGAGGATGCGACACTCAGATGCTAATGTGTGTCAGGGAAACAGTGTCTTTCCTGATAATAGTAGCATTTGGAGATAAATTGTAACTTTAACAGTCTTTTCTTTATATAGTCATTCATTCAACTGATTTAATTTAATGATGGATATTTTTTAGCTCATTGACTTAGTGAAACTGAACCCAGGCCCAGAATAAAGTGTAAGCAATATAATGCCCCAAAATAAACCTCCTGGTTCCTCTGTCAGGGTGAATCTTCAGACCTATCTTCCACTACCCACTGAAGGGCATGATACAGGCATGCATCACTGCCAATACATCCACTTTTAAGATCTCTTTTATCTGGAGCCTCTGAAAGACTGATACTGAACCACTGACACTAATAACAGCCATCCAACAATCTCCTGTAGCTAGAACTGTCCAGTGCCCTGTTGTTGGCTGTAGAGGGGGGAAGAAGTGAACAAACAATACTAAGATAGAAACAGTGTTACGACAGATCTCAAAAGGGTGGGGTAAACAGTGAGAATGGCAGTGCAACCTAACAGTGAGGGTGGAAAGAATACCTGAAGTAGCCCCGCCCCATCCAGCAAAGGATTAACTTAGCGGAGCAAGAAACTATCTATCCCAAACTTGTTACACATCACTATAACATTTGTGAAAAGCAGACATCATTTACTACTGACCTCTACCACTGCATATGTAGGTCTGTGTGCAAGTTTGACACACTAAGCAGCCTCCTTGGTTACTTATTATTATCAATAACATCACACCCACTTTGTCATAACCAACTAGACAAGTCAATTACATACCACAACAGCCAGTCACACACTTGTTTATCAGACTAATTGACCTCAATCAGCTGTGATCAACACTGAGTAGGCCTGAGATAAGAGGCAGCCACTTGTCTTGGTGAGCCATTAACAAGCTGTCCTGGGCCCCTGCTCTAACACATGCACCAGAGCACCCTGAATACACAGGGCATTATTCCCAGGGTGGATTCACTAATCACACTGGAGCCATGGAGAGCAACCTAGGTCAGCCACTTAAGTCAGCCCTGATCCAAATGGTTCACCCCATATGAACAATGGTAGAAAGTCAAGGAAAAGGGTATTTTGTGACTGAAATTGATCACTGACATTGCTTAAGTATATAATTTTGTGAATGGAATTGATCACTGACATTGCTTAAGTATATCATTTATGAGTACAAAATGTTCCATGAGTGTGCATCAAACATATGGATGCATGTGCACTCATGCATGTAAGCATGCATGCATGCATAAACACACCATACATAACACCAAGAGCAGACTGGCATCAGAACTGACGAGAGGTGTGCACGCAATCTAACAAGTGACAACGACGTGACCACACTCTAAGATGTGTTCTTACACTATCAGCCTCTCATCAAATCCCCCCCAGCGTAACAGTTCATAAACTAATCCTTGTCTTCAGCCATCTTGCCGTTTTTTCCGTCCAGTCGCTGCTTCAGTCTAAAGGTCACACGACGGCAATTCGCGGCAAAATCAATTCGCTGAAAACGACACTTGACTGCGATGATGCGATGATGCGATCTCAGCCAGCGTCAAACTGGAGTCAACCGAGAATGGGACCACGGTGCTTCGCTGTGATCAATTGCCACAACAAAATTAAGCCGTTGTAACTGTGATTAAAACAGACTTTTTTCCCCATCACTTCTCAGAATTCTACCACAAACTGCACCGAGTAATTAGAACTGTACAATGTTGTTCTTGATCTTACTCGCAGATTACCGACTCAAACTTGAAGGCTGTGGATGGGTGCATCACTGCAGACTGCAAACTCCGAACAGGTGAGCCTAACAACTCATATGTTGACAGGATATTATACGTAATATACAAAAATCACAAACAAACCTGCATTTGACTATGGCTCTTTGACATATTCACTGTCTGCTTTACCTTTTTGTCTGCAATATTTCTACAGTTGACAATTGCCTAAGGGCTCAACTCAAGCCAGATTGCATCATGCTGATCACTTTGAGCACATCCAGTGATGTGGTAGATTTGACTGTGGGCTGCGGAAGAAGCAATAACTGGCCAAATGAGTTTGATGTACAGTATGTGAGTATCTGGTGACCTAGGATGTGAATGTCGCTTGATAGGTACATTCACCTACTGAGTACGGTACAAATGGTGCAGCTTGAAATGATTTTTGCCAGTTCTGCATCGGCGTGTAGCATTTAACCTGGCATCCAAGCAAAGACTACTCGGTTAAACCTGAAATTAGCAAAACAGATTCTGGAATTGATCGAAACCACAAAACCATGTTGGGGCAACTCGGAATACCCTGTCGTTCACCGATAGAGGGCAGGGTGCTACGGAAGTAGTATCATCAGTGCTGCCACCTGTAAGGTGAATAGACTGGGTCTGTTAATTGTAGAACAGAGTTTTACTAGACCAGTGTGACTTGAGGGGCTGGCAAAGATTCACAATCTACAGACACTGGGTGTGTCTGCTACCTACTACCTGTATGCAGCAGACAGGTATCATCGACATAGACAGGTGTTCATCCACGTAGACAGGTGTTCATCCATATAGCATGTCAACAGACATGCTCATCACAGCCAATTGTCAAATCTTACAGCACCAAATCATCTCACATTTGCACTGTCTGACTTCTGTTTCATCACACCTATGTTAGACTTATGCATCATCAGACAGTTGCACCGTTAGACTTATGCACCATCAGACAGTTGCACCGTTAGACTTATGCACCATCAGACAGTTGTATTGTTAGACCTATGCACCATCAGACAGTTGCACCGTTAAACTTATGCACCATCAGACAGTTGTATTGTTAGACCTATGCACCATCAGACAGTTGCACCGTTAGACTTATGCACCATCAGACAGTTGCACCGTTAAACTTATGCACCATCAGACAGTTGTATTGTTAGACCTATGCACCATCAGACAGTTGCACCGTTAGACTTATGCACCATCAGACAGTTGGATTGTTAGACCTATGCACCATCAGACAGTTGCACCGTTAGACTTATGCATCATCAGACAGTTGCACCGTTAGACTTATGCACCATCAGACAGTTGTATTGTTAGACCTATGCACCATCAGACAGTTGCACCGTTAGACTTTTGCACCATCAGACAGTTGTACCGTTAGACCTATGCACCATCAGACAGTTGTATTGTTAGACCTATGCACCATCAGACAGTTGTATGTTGTATCGTTAGATCTATGCACCATCAAACAGTTGTACCGTTAGACCTACGCATCATCAGACAGTTGAATTGTTAGACATATGCAACATCAGACAGTTGTACCGTTAGACCTATGCACCATCAGATAGTTGTATCGTTAGACCTATGCACCATCAGACAGTTGTATTGTTAGACCTATGCACCATCAGACAGTTGCACCGTTAGACTTTTGCACCATCAGACAGTTGTACCGTTAGACCTATGCACCATCAGACAGTTGTATCGTTAGACCTATGCACCATCAGACAGTTGTACTGTTAGACCTATGCACCATCAAACAGTTATACTGTTAGACCTATGCACCATCAGACAGTTATACCGTTATACCTACGCACCATCAGACAGTTGTATCGTTAGACCTATGCACCATCAGATAGTTGTACCATTAGATCTATGCACCATCAGACAGTTGTACCGTTAGACCTATGCACCATCAGAGCTATGCACCATCAGAGCTATGCACCATCAGATATATGCACCATCAGAGCTATGCACCGTTAGACCTATGCACCATCAGACCTATGCACCATCAGATCTATGCACCATCAGACCTATGCACCATCAGACCTATGCACCATCAGAGCTATCCACCATCAGACCTATGCACCATTAGACCTATGCACCATTAGACCTTTGTACCATCAGAATTTTGCACTGTCAGAGATTTGTATCATCAGCCATTTGCAACATCAGATATTTGCAATACAGGCCTTTTTCTGAGCAGTATGTACATGTTGATTTGAGCAGTATGTACATGTTGATTTGAGCAGTATGTACATGTTGATTTGAGCAGTATGTACATGTTGATTTGAGCAGTATGTACATGTTGATTTGAGCAGTATGTACATGTTGATTTGAGCAGTATGTACATGTTGATTTGAGCAGTATGTACATGTCGATTTGAGCAGTATGTACATGTCGATTTGAGCAGTATGTACATGTCGATTTGAGCAGTATGTACGTGTCGATTTGAGCAGTATGTACGTGTCGATTTTAGCAGTATATACATGTCGATTTGAGCAGTATATACATGTCGATTTGAGCAGTATGTATGTGTCGATTTGAGCAGCATATACGTGTTGATTTGAGCAGTATGTACGTGTCGATTTGAGCAGTATGTACATGTCGATTTGAGCAGTATGTACATGTCGATTTGAGCAGTATATACATGTCGATTTGAGCAGTATATACATGTTGATTTGAGCAGTATGTACGTGTTGATTTGAGCAGTATGTACATGTTGATTTGAGCAGTATGTACATGTTGATTTGAGCAGTATGTACGTGTTGATTTGAGCAGTATGTACGCAGTGCTTCTGGGACTGTTTATGTTTGCTTATTCAATTTCTCGTTGCACTCATCAATTATGCACTTTTAATGATTGTCATTCAGTTAAAAAGTTGCCTGTCGCGGCCACTACTCGACTGTGGAATGTCAAAGGGCAGCCCTGGGCGCGTTGACACATGCTCACAGACGTGTTTAGAAGAGTTCCATAGGTCCCAATGAAATATGCAACAGTTGCCTGTCTGTGTGACGTCAGGGTGGGGGCAGACCGCTATTTCTGTTCCTACTGTCACGCTCATGTTTTTTAGTTTCATACACAAGATGACGGTTCAGATTTAGCCAGTGATATGAGTTGTTGCTGTAGTTTTTTGATAAATCCCAAAATGTCATGGCATTATTTGAGCCATATTTGTTTTTAATAATATATTTATTAAAGCTGAATAAATGTATAATAAATATATAAATAGGTTAAATAAAATATCAATAAAAAGTAAATACATTAAACTAAGCCGCGAGAACAGTCAGAAAGAAATTAGTATTTAGGCATGCCTTGAAGATTGTTAAATACTAAATATAAATGTTTTTCCTGATCTTGCCTTTTTATTGTTATTATTATATATATTTGTATTACATTATTTTTTATTAAGTATTTCTTATTATATATTTTATTATATTAATGTAATGATGTGACATAAAATTACAATATGACAGTGTTTTTGTCTTATTCACTTGTGTGAATTATTCTGATTGATTGATTTGAACTTGTCTATATTCCCACCTGTCATAAATCACTCCCCTCCTGTCTTCCACATAAACAACCACAACAAGAGCTCCCCTGGGCCCAAGAGGGATATCAACAACTGAGGTGTAGAGCCATAACCAGAACTTGACAGTCACAGATACCAGTGGACAGCTGGCTGGAGTATTCAATGCCACCAACCACTGCCTGGCTGGGTATAATTAGTTCCAGTGTGTCAATATGTGTCCACACAGATTACTCAGTATTCTGTGACAGGTGGCTATGAACATGTCACTGATTTTCCGCTGATGGACTTTGTTGATATCTTGCAACAGCTTGTGTCACTGGCTGTCTTCTATCGAGGATGTAGAGCCAGACGTGATCCAGACAATCTACCTGCAGCGGCCCCCTGCAGACTGTGATGCAGGGCTTAATTGAAGACACAATGATGTGTGATTATACTGTAAAAGAAGGCTAAGAGAGATCAGCAATGTTTTCTAGAACTAGTTCAAAGAAAGTGGACCATCGCTGGTCAGACATGCCACACACATTTATGTGGTTGATTTGCACGGCTGGTTCACTGAAAACATCTCTATAAACAGCTTTACTTCCTGCAAGAAGTACCTCTGGTAGAGAAGTATGGGAAAAATAACAGAATACTTTCTATTAACTTTGGTCATGGTAAGTGCATCTGCCCCAGGGTCCAGGGTCCACTAGGCTATGTCTATGTTCTTTCACTTCCAGTTGCCTCTCATCTATCTCCTGATGGGGCGAAATGTCGTACATTTCACAAACTGTGCTCCAAAATAAGCAATTTTACACAACAACGGATGATATATTAGAAAACCATGTTTGCTTTGTCACCTATTGGAAAATTATTTATGACTTTGTAGTCATCCTATTGACTACTATGAAGAATGAAAGTAAAGTACTTCAATGATAATTTGTTGTCTTGATTGCTTGCACTGCACAGTAGAGCTAAAAATAAATAACCAATGGTGTTAATATAAATGTCCTTCAAACCTTAGACAGCACAATGTAGGCTTTGTCAAATGAACCATGTTGAACTGGCAGATAACTGAGCAGACATTAACAAAGATAACTGAGCAGACATTAACGAAGATAACTGAGCAGACATTAACGAAGATAACTGAGCAGACATTAACGAAGATAACTGACTAGACATTAACAAAAATAACTGACTAGACATTAACAAAAATAACTGATCAGACATTAACAAAGATAACTGACCAGACATTAACAAAGATAACTGACCAGACATTAACGAAGATAACTGGCCAGACATTAATGAAGATAACTGACCAGACATTAATGAAGATAACTGGCCAGACATTAATGAAGATAACTGAGCCGATATTAACAAAAATAACTGAGCAGACATTAACAAAACAACTGAGCAGATATTAACGAAGGTAATTGAGCCGATATTAACAAACATAACTGAGCAGACATTAAAAAAAATAGCTGATCAGACATTAAAAAAAATAACTGACCAGACATTAACGTAGATAACTGACCAGACATTAACAAAGATAACTTACCAAACATTAACGCAGATAACTGACTAGACATTAACAAAAATAACTGATCAGACATTAACAAAAATAACTGACAAGACATTAACTAAGATAACTGACCAGACATTAACAAAGATAACTGACCAGTCATTAACGAAGATAACTGACCAGACATTAACAAAAATAACTGACAAGACATTAACTAAGATAACTGGCCAGACATTAACAAAGATAACTGACCAGACATTAATGCAGATAAGTGACCAGACATGTAAATACATAATTGCAGACTATTGATAAGCTAATGGGATTACTTAGTAGCAACTCATTTCCGAGTCATTGTCCGGCCCAATTTACTACCGATTGCCATCACAATTGTTAAATAATTAAAATATTTAATAAACATAACGTCTGAACACAAAAGTGTTTTTCTACTAATGGGTGGGAATGGGGAATTGGAATACATCTCTCTATCAGTGGCAGTCTAGACCAAGGTATTATCTGGTGTTCTAGACCAGTTCACAGACCAACACACTCACATCTGAGGTTCTAATCAGACTTGGCCCCCTGATAACATCTACTGTGGATGACTGCAAGCCGGATGCTATCTCTGTCTGTGGAAATGACAGGAAAAGCAGCTGAATTGGATGCAGACTGGATTAGCAGAAATTAATTTCTTTGCCCCATGGGCAGGGTCAGTCACAGTGACCTTTAGAAAAACATGTGCAACCATGTGTGAATGTACGTCAACAGCGTGACTGGACAATATCCAGGGGTGAGGAGGTGCAAAGTATAATTAGGCCTACTATCTCTTGTGGCTCCATTGTGTCTACAGATAATATCGATGAAGGGACTCTCCGTATGCTTTTGTCTTCCCTATGCGTTCAATTCAGACCAGTATGCATGCGTAGAATTAGTTTTGTTCCATAGATAAATAAATACGTAAACAAATTGAATAATGTATGTGTATGTGTGTGCACATGCACATAACAAATTAAGTGTGTGCAAACAATTACAGTATTTGCTGTTGTCAGTGAATATCTCCAAGCATAACTATCCCAACATGGCAAGAAGGACTTGATAAGCTTCTTCAAAACTCACACAACTTCTTTCACAGAACACCGATTCACAGGTCACGTCAAGACGTGAACCACCAAGAACAATGACGACCTAAGAATGTGCTGTGACGAACAAGCGTTTGACACGCTTGAGTAAGCACCAGAGATAAACAAATGAACCAGCTACAATGACAAAGAATGCAAAAACTCTCGTGCCTACATGTGCACGCACAAATAAGTCCTTGCTTCACGTCACTATGATATTATGTACACGTACATTGACAACCAACCCACAAAGACACGTCATTCTGGCGGTGACATAAAGATGCATTTAGCATGTAACAACAGGACCGAGAACATCGTTTTTTAAAGGTCGCTATTGAGTACGGCTGACAAGCTGTTGGCACAGGACATGCGCACGAATCGCCAACGACAGCATTCCGACGTGCCGTAGTAGTTGGCAATAACTCACTCTATCTCCACGATGGCTTTGCCACACACCGCCGGCATTTACCCACAATTCCACAGGGTGCCGGTGTCCATTTTAGACGTGTTGCGGTCATCACCTCTTATTTGCCTGCGAGATACATCAAGTTTTGCTATTTCTGGGTGGAAGAAAATATACGACATGTTAGCTGACCTTAACACCGCAAGCACAGATCAACAGGAAAGGAAAATAAAAGCTGTAATCGTTACTTGCGCTAAGGAAGAAAAATTACTTTTGGCCATCACAATGCATTGCACAAGTGTTGCAATAAATGCACAGGCCAAAACCAGGTTATTTGAACACATTTATCTTATGAAACTTTTATAGATATTGTTGGATAAAACTGTTTGCTACATATTGTGATGTGTGTGTGTGTGTGTGTGTGTGTGTGTGTGTGTGTGTGTGCGTGCGTGCGTGCGTGCGTGCGTGCATGAATGCACGTGTGCACATACACGTGTACTCATGTCCTCTCCCTCTCCCCAAGCACACTTCAAACACCAACCAGCTCCAGTATTCAGACAGTCGCCAAACTAATTCGATTTATTTTCCATCAACGCCGACAATGCGTAAGGAGGAAAAAGAGAAACTTCGCTACCACCGACAACAGACACGGCAATTACGACACAAATACTGTCATCAATAAAATATCAGTTGTGCCATATTGTATCAACATCGAATCTGCCCCAGAACCCAGACAAAGGTGACCTGACGTCACGTGATTGATGAGCCCGGCCACACCTGATCGAAATCTGACGTCTGTCCTTCAATGAAGACACAAATGTCAGACAAATAGAGGCAGACAAAGAAAATCCTTGGAACCATCTGTGGCCAACTGGAAAAGTACGGTAACCCTGGAAACGGCAGAGCTGCCATGTTTCCCCGAGAAGGCAGACAATGTGGATATCGCTTCACACTTTATGTTCACGGAGAGTATTCAAGATGTTCCACAATGCTGAAGAATGTTGCTTTTATCACACATGACTAGCACTGATGCTGGAATTTTAATAAATTACTGTCCTTTCATTGTTCCCCAAGGTTGTCTACCCAGTCAATGTCCATAGCATCTTCTCCCGTACACTATTACTGATAAAACACCAGAGATGTAACAAATTTGTCATCCAAAGCTACAAGCTGCAGGCAGTATGAGGACAAGAAAGATAGTGGTTTATCGGGTATTCAACAATCTGTCATTTATTTTTGCGAAATCCACCCTCCTGTCCACATTGATTTTAAACAGCGACACTGTCAGCATCAGTGCAATGAGTAGACGATCTGTCCTACTGTTTTTACTTTGTATTTGACTTACGAGGACGGCTGCTAAGATATCTCTCTCCCTCTCCATTCCTTCTAGGCATGCCTCTTTTTCCTATGCCAGCTCCCTCTGCTCAAGTCCCCCTCTCCTCGTTCTCATTCACTGTCAGCCAATATTGATCCTTACTTGTCTCCTTCTGTCTCTCCCCACCTCTCTACACCTCCATGTACATGTGTCTTTCTTCCTTCTTCCCATCCAATGTCTTCATGTTCTCTCCTCGCTCTCCTTACACCCCTCATCCTCTCATTATCCCTGTGTATTCCCCTCCTCTCCCTCATTCCCTTTCCACTTCAATCTTTCCATTTTCAGCCCTCCTAACCTGACTGTCTGGCTCCCCTCCCCCTCCCCCTCCCCCTCCCCCTCCCCCTCCCCCTCCCCCTCCCCCTCCCCCTGTCTCCTTACTCTTCTTATCTCCATCCCTTTTTCTTTCCTTCTGATCACACACGCACGCACGCACGCACGCACGCACGCACGCAGGCACGCACGCACGCACGCACACTTCCCAAACAATCTTGTAAAATGCAAGAATACGTAGACTCTTAAACAATCAATGAATTTATTATGGTTAAGACTATTAAATAATCAGTCTCTTACCAAAAAGTCATAACCATGATAAACAAATCAAATCAATGATCTCATTACAGGTGCACACACAGCCTGTGGTGGTCCTCCAACTAGACTACAGCAGGCTTCATGTCGCTGGAGTAAGTTGAAGCACAATCGATGACTTCTCCATCACAGGACTCCATCACAGACACATAAGCGACTGCTATTAGGAGCACTTAGACTGTAGTTGATCACAACCAAAAACAACTGACATGATTCAATTAGCAAATGGAGCAGACAGACAGCCGAACGACCTTGAAGACAATGACGATAGCATTGCCATGATGAGTGGTTGATCACTGCACAAACGGCCCACTACTTTGTTGCTACTGATCAAACTATTTTACTAGGCCGCTGGCCTTCGACACCACTCTACAAACGTTTCTGTTCTATGATTGGCAAATCCCATCTGGGTGTTGTGTCAATGATGTTGGATGCTCTATGAGCATAGCGCATGGCCTAGCTGTTCCTTGAAGTTTGGTATATCCTTTGCAATAACCAGTAATGATTCTAGAACATTCCATACTGTTAAAGTGTGGGGGGGGGGGAGATGTTCTATATTCTTCATAAATGTATATTCTCTTTTCTCCTATTTATTAACATTGCCGCATATGGCACCCATTGCTAGCAATGTCTATACATTTACGTTCTTACATAATTTACTTTATATATCCATAGATGATCACCTCTGGATAGTGATTAACAATGGCTAATTAATTTTTTTCAATTTTGAAATTAACTTAATTCAACCATCCGTTCTGGATATACCTAGACTCTTAATAAGACCCGTTGATTGGTCATGTATAATTGACCACATCCATTAGTCACACCGTGTGAATTCGACAGGCAAAAACCATCTGCCAAGAAACACACCTAGAGGTCTACCAAAATATGAATAAAACATTAAGATTGGCACGTTGTGGTTACTTCCAGCACAACTGACCTAGCTGTAGGCCACCACACTTGACGTAGAACGATACTTACTGGCCTGGCCGTGCGTCAGCAGTTATTTCTCTGCTTGTGATGAAACTTCTTTTTGTGAATGCTATAAGCAATTTGCAAAGTAACTTTCTGAATGATCTGGAAATTTGAGTCAATAATAAGTCAATACTTATTATTTTGTTAAACTGGATGGAGTATTTGATATTATGTTAACTCTTTACAGTCCATATGTAGGGGTGTGAAATGTCTTTCAAAATAATGCAATTCTGCCTCTACCTCCCCACGTACACAACAGTTCAGTATCACCAACACATTTCTATGCCACCACACAACAAGCACATTAACTTTGTATAAAACAAACAAGTTATTGTCATAATATATTAATTTGACATTAACAAAATTGGGGGTCATTTCAAGAAAGGGGCTACCACCTCAAAAGTACCAGCTGTTCAAGCTACAAACCCTAAACCCAACAGAAATGGTAGATTTAATCCACCCCACGGCGGTGTGTCAGCAGCACAGTTTGGTAAACCACATTTCAGTGGGCGTTGGTTTCTAGGACGAAAGAGCCAAGGAACATCCACACACCCCTCCCTGCCTCCGTACCAATTACTCCACTCCATCTCCTCCGCCTCCTAGTGTGCAAAGTGCCGCCAATCGGCACTGATGCCTCACTCACGCAAACATTTGCATATTTGTCTACGACACACAACGGTGCTGTAACGACCAGGATTTTGACTTCCGACCGACGGGAGGAAGTTAGCAACTCGACAGATTTAAATACCGCTTCGTTAAAACGCCACTCTCCATTTTAGAGAACTTCAAAGTCAACTAAAGGTCGTCTGATCTTGTACGTTGGTGATCTCTGAATAGCTGACTTAGTCTTATTTTCAGCTCTCCTTTCAACTAAATTGGTTGTTTTATTAGACAGAACAGAAAGACATGTTAATGACATTGGGAACCATTGTCCAAACATGGGTCTTTCGAGCAAAAACAGCAATGACACTGAGCACTTTTATCCCTATGTCAATCAAATTCATCAATAAACCTTAATACGATCATCAATAAATCTGAAGTTATGAAAGTTATCAATAAATCATAGTTAAATTTTAATGTTTATAACCATTTCATGATTTTAGTAGGTTTTAAAATGTAATTAAACAATCATTTCTTTTAAATCAATATTTATTCATATTAGTTTAATTTCAAAAGATTTCTTTTAAATCAATATTTATTCATATTAGTTTAATTTCAAAAGATTTCTTTTAAATCAATATTTATTCATATTAGTTTAATTTCAAAATATTTCTTTTAAATCAATACTTATTTATGTATTTAGTTTATAACTAAATTGTGTACCCTTGTCACTAGTGCCATAAACAATGTGAATGTATGTAACATGACTTTACATGAGTATATTTTTTATTATTGAGGGTATATTTTGACAAGCAGCATTATGGAATGGAATTGTGTACTGCCATTAATGGAAAATTAGATTAATTGATGAATATTTTAAGGATTTGAATAAGAACTGTTTGAAGAAGCCTGCCTCTGTTGGCAATCCCTACTGAGTACAGAGATATACGCAAGGAGTAAGACTGATCATTTCTGGGCTGAATCATATTTTTTCAAAGCCAGCTAGCAAAAGCCTAGACAATTTGGAATGACTTTCTTCTTTTTATAAACGCTATCATTTTTCAAACATCTGTCTCACAACTTTTTTAATGTACATAAGTGCGCAATCTGAGTGGCTGTGACTAAAATCTGCAATGTGGTTGCTATTGCTGTTACTTTCAACTATTTGTAAATACCTTAAAACATATTAATTAACAAAAATTCTGCTGAAAATTCTTGTTAGTTGATCACTTTAAATACAACTTCTGAGCATTCTCTGAAACATCAACGCCGAGTTCAGTCAAGCGTGGCAATGCTACAGAGATACCAACCAGGCAGTTAGAAGCTGACAGATCAAATAACTAAAAACTCTTAAAACCAGACAGGTCTAAACTGCATCCAGTTATTTCGCACGCCATCAGATTTGCATAACAACCTTCGACTCCTTACTGATTACAACAGAGACACAGCCCACACACGGGTCCCTCGAGTATTTGTATTGCGGTAGTACTACGGACGATATGATATGTGTCGACACACAAAAGTGGCAGCAAAACACACACAGGTCATTGATTTTACAATCTATGATGTTTATAACGAGATGACAAAAATAATCAAGACAGTCGTGTAACATGCAATCTGATGACAACTCTAATGGCCTCCATAAAAGTAGACAGGTTGTGATCAATAGATAGCTGGGAGTGGTTTAAATAAAGAGCAAGGTACACATTCGACATTAATTTCCTCCGATAAAAAGATCTAGCGTAATTATTCAGCGGGTACTTGTTACATTTGAATGCAACGACCGGTTTGTCTGGCATCTATAAACCTACATTTCATTTGAAGCAACGCTAACGTGTAGGTAGATACAAATAAGCATTAAAATTAAGTAAAGGTACAGATATGTAAATGGTTTTAAAATATTCGTAAATAACACTGGAACATTTTTTATTAAATGATTGCAGATTTTCTGTTGCAAAATAGCCATAAAATATGTTCTGCTTTCATGGGGAATGAATTAAAACTAGTGGATAGTAGGTATTCCAATGTATTTCAGTCACATGATCATTAAAATGGACATATTGTGTCAGTATTTAAAGAAATCCACCGGGATCTCCAACGAGACAAAATCTATTCATCCTATATGAAGAGCAGACTGGCAAAATGCATGTTATATGGAATATATTGTTCATGGCTCCAAGATATGGGCACATCGCAAGTTTAAAAAGATATGCTCCAAAGTGTTATTATTTCTGACATTTTGTTCAATAACGGTTATATCTTATATTTAACTGATAACAATAATGAGATTAATCAATAAGCACTGAATGATATATGTCTTGTGCAATAATCTTTATTAAACTTGTCAGAGTCTCGTGACAGTTATCAGTAAAGAGAATTCACGAGATCAATTTTAAGATCGATACGCAGAATGTATTTATATATCCAGTTTTTCACGACACCTTAGTGCATGTCTATCACGTCATACATCTTGTGCCAAGGTTAGGTGACTGCGGTGGTTTCTAGCTAAAAGTGTATCACAGAAACAACTTTGGCTGAATCAGATTTATATCACATCAGCTGCTACTTTCAGCAATTTCATTATTTTGAAAATGGTTTTAATATGGTGTCACTAATGACAGTTCTCAAACGGCAACAAATTGCATCGATGCGGCGACTTGATTTATGGCAAATTTCCGTGCATATGTGACACTTGACATTCTGTCGGTGTGAAATAAATGGTTGGCATAATCTGCTAATTTCTATGCACGAGAGTTGGACGTTCCTTTCTAACCACCTCAAGACTACAACCACTCTGCAATTAGGGTCACTCTAGGACTGTCCCAAATTATTCCTATATCAGTAACACATGAAATTTGACCTGCTAATGGGGTCACCTTGCTGTTTGGGTAACTTTCATCCAATTCCATGGCTGACCCTAATAGAGAGGGACTGCTATAAATACATCTGCTGTCTTAAGCAGCCAACTTTACAACCAACACCTCATTTCAAACCACTTGTGCAAACTACTCCACGTAGCAATCATCCTCATACAAAAATCTGTATTACAAAAATGTGCTGATACATTCTACAAAACATCTTAAATTTTTACGTCTCGCAAATGCACTCGAGAGCACCACACGCATGCCACAGCAGCAGCTGGGTGGCTCAGAAACACCCGATAAAAACACAGGCTGGTTTTTTCCGAGAAACAACTGCGTAACTCAACCATACAGGTAGCATGTCGATGCAGCCGCCCTGGGTAAGTGTAAGGTGTGACTTCTGACGTGTGAACTAACTGGGCCGGGGCACAGAGCCACGAGAGCTCAAGAGGCCGGGGAAACGACTGGACTGGACTGGACTGGACTGGTCAACACGACATGTTGCCAGGAGAGTTAACTGGCAGTGGCACCAACCACAGTTTGGTAGCGTTAGGTTAGTGCGTGTTTATGCTAGTAGACATTTCAGAGTGAGTAGCTCACATCCTGCAGCAAGTACTGGTGGGTGGGATGAAGGGGTAGGGTGGGGTGGATTAAAGGGCTGGAGGACTGAGACAGATACCACACCACAACACACACAGTACACACCCAGTAACCCAATTTTCCACACCCATGTGAAAATTAATCAGGCCACCCACAGGTGAAACTACCCACATTTGCCTAGTTTCCACTGGGCACTGTGAATTCTATATATGCTGTGTCTTGCCAGTTTTTGTAACTGCCACTTAGAATTCTCACCGTCAGAGTCATTTAGTGTCATCGTATTGTGAATATACACAACTGTAAACAAAACTTATTTAATTAATCTGCTGCATATTTCTGACATCCCCAGGACCCATGGAACATCCATTTCCAAACAACCTTTCATTCCTAAAACAATGCTCAATATTGGCAAACATGCTTTCTCTGTAACTGGGCCAATAATCTGGAATCAAATCCTCGTCACTATAAAATGATCTGAAACTATATAGTGGTCCACTGCCCCAGTGATGGGCTTGTGGGCTTGGACTCCCAGGATGTAGGCATTACAAAACTGTTAATATTTTTATTTAGTAAACAGCTGCTGCATTGTAAATAATCTAACCGTTGGGTGTACCAACCATTGGTGTATGCAACATGAATGAACTCATACAGCAATTGTCTGGCTGGCTCCTGCAGAAAATGGCACCTGTGAATCCCAATTTGGGACACTAATCACCCAGTCCCACCCACCCACAGACCTAATTGCCCCAGGGGGTAGGAAATCATCACCACCCACCCCCTTGTTCCTGTTCACATGGGCTGACAGAGACATGCAGCTGCATCCCACAGAGTGGCCTGGAACCCACAACTCCCCAGGGTAATACCCACCTGCCAGGGGAGTTCATTGATTTCCCACATCTCTGACTAGCTCCGTCAATAGCTGCGTTCACATGTACATACTTAAAACGATTTAGTTAAACCGGTTTAGTTAAACTGGTTTATGCTTGGAAATTGGGAGCGTTCACACGTACAACAGCTAAACCGTTTTAAGGCGGAAGTTGATATGAAGCACATGTGCAAGCAAACCAGCACAGTAAAATGGCTGATATGATACCGAACCTGCCGCCCCACAACTCTCTTTATTTACAATGACAGCATCAGACCTGACACAGGGACGTCGCTTGCTGCCGACTCTTTATTTGTGCACGGCAGGATTCTGCCTTCTTTTATGACCTCCCGGTCACGCCTGCCCCCGCCTCCCCGCCCTCGGCCAGCACACCATTCGAAACGATCAGCAATGCGCTGACATATTGTAAAATTACGGCCGGTGCCTTCCAAGTCCGATTGCATGCGATCGTCGGATCACATTTCCTACAACAGGCGGTCATCCCGTCGTCCCAGTTATCTCGTCGCCCTTGTGTTGGTGAATCTTTCGTCGGAGACATGATGGCGCCAATTTCCCAAAATGTTTACAACAGGAAGCGACGAGACAAGAGGTCCAATGCGCATGACTGTGACGTACTTAAAACGGTTTAACTAATCTGCCTGCGTTCACACGTGCAACTTGAACCGTTTTAGTTAAAATGGTTTAGCTAATCCACCTACTGAAGTGGATTAGTTAAACCGTTTTAGTTAAACCGTTTTAGCGCTATATCGCGTTCACACTTACCATTTTAGTTAAACCGTTTTAGTTAAACCGTTTTAAGGTGGACGCAGCTAATGAATGAAGCAGTGTTTATTTGTGTGTGTGTGTGTGTGTGTGTGTGTGTGTGTGTGTGTGTGTGTGTGTGTGCACGTGTGTGCACGTGTGTGCACGTGTGTGCACGTGTGTGTGACTGTGTGCTGGCTACTGTTGTGTGTGTGTGTGTGTGTGTGTGTGCGCGTGCGTGCATGTGTGCAAGTGTGTCTGTGTGTGGTGCATGCATGCATGTATTGTGTTTTTGTGGGGGTGGAGAGGGTGGGTGGGTGGGTGGGTGGGTGGGTGGGTGGGTGGAGAGGGTGGGTGGGTGGGTGGAGAGGGTGGGTGGGTGGGTGGGTGGGTGGGTGGGTAGGGGTTCCAGGCAGATGTCCTTCTATGGGAGATGTCAGTCTGTGTGACAGAGGTGATTATAGGAGCCTGTCTCTTCCTTTGTCTCCCGGGTCAGCTGTTAATTATGCATAAGTCTCTGTCTATATATAAGTGTAGTATACTTTCTTTGCACACAGCCCACCAAGAGCAGGACACCTGCCTTAGCCTGCCATCATTTGAATCTCTTCACTACAGAATATGACATTCCAAATATATTACAAAAACAAAACACAACTAACACATGCTTTATCAAAGAAGCAAGCTGTTGTGTGCTGTTAACATTTCATACCAATATCTCCCCATTGTGGGATGTAAACTGCATATCATAATTATGATAATTATATATATATATATATATATATATATATATATATATATATATATATATATATATATATATATATATATTAATTAAACATCTTGTCTCTCCTGAAAACAGTGGTAGCACTATGCCATCCAGTACGTTTCCAATATAGATTTATTGATTCAAGAGACATTTGCTATATGCAGAAAGCTTAGGACAGAGGATATGGCGTGTCATTTGATGCATTTAAATACCAAATTCATTTTGTTTTTCTATTATTTATGTCCTGAAAAGAAGCTAAGGCTCACTTCACTGTTTAACGATTCAAGAACAACTTCCTGTGTTAATTGAGGGTTCAGGGAAGGGCAACATTGTTTCTGTTGAGGCTGGTGTCAAACAGATGGTAGGTGTGTCAGTTAGTTATTCAATGGACTTTTTCGGTTGAGGTAAGTTAAAGTGAAAAAAAGGCAACAGTTTAGTGTTATGCACCTAAAAGAGTTTACACTAGCTAATCATTTGCATCTACAATCCAATTTTTCACCTTAGTGGTTACCTCAGAAAGTGGTCTTAAAATGGGAAAATCTAGCTAAATCACCGACACCATGAACCGGCCCATCTTGGACCTTGCAACCAATCACAACCCAGCAGTTTGGAAAAGTAATACGTCAGAGAGTCGTCTGCTGGTTCAGCTGTCATAACAGAGAGCCAAGCGGTACGCTAAAAGTTGCCTTACGTCGGTTTACCACGAAATCGCGACAGCAATATGCCACACTGTTCCTCGTACGCTTATAGTAATAGTACAGTGAAAGACAGTATCAGTAAGATGTCTTCTTGTTAACCTATGAATCGAGCAGAACTGAAACAGTGGTTCGGTGGATTCGTTTGGACAGTCACAGACACAGCGCGGATCCTAGACGACCCGATTTGATTGACCTAACCATCAAAACGACCACCAACAGCCGCCAAACTTCTCCTCACATATCTTACATACATATGCATACACTATGTTATGTAATAAAATCTGTTGCATTCCTCTAACGAAGAAAATTCACACACAAAAACGCGCAGACCTCGAGTACAACTTGTTCGTCCGCCCAGCGGTACCGTAAAATCGCTTTTAAAAGCTTTACACAAAATACCGCTAGACGCCACGTTTCTGAGTGCGAATATTTAATTGTTTTACTTCACACGCGCGAAATAGTTTAATTACTTATAAATAATATAATAATAATAATTAATTATTATCATCACTATGATTTGCAGGAAATTGTAAGTTTTATTATTTGTATATTGATATTTTATTTTTATAATTGTTCATATATGTTTCTAGGATATTTATGTTTTTTTTCTTCTGGTGTGTATTTGTTGTTTAGCATTTTAATGTATGTAAAACGCCATGAACAAGTTTAAATTGGATGTGGCGCTATATTAAATAAACAAACAATTTTTTTATTATAATATAATATTTTATTTATGTAGCGCCACATCCATAATTGTTTGTGGCGCTTCACAAAATAATGCTATTAAAAATACAATAAAGAGAAAACTACCCACAGATAATATTATTTAAAAATAAATAATGAAAATACATGTTTCTATATCATTAACTAAGCTGACTTATCAGTCATAAATAAACATACAAATTACATAACAACAATTGTAATAAATGAATATAAAAGTATGGTTAATAGTAATAAATAATTAAAGTAGTAAAATAAGTACGACGTAATAATAATTTTCATTCAGCACATACACAACCATTATGCATAAGAACATATTACTGAAGCTATTTGTTCTACTCATGAATGACATTTCCACCATCAGATATGTAATAATTATTATTTTTGAACAAGACACTTTATTAATTATCGGAACAATAAATCACTAAAATGTAAAAAGGAATATGAATATATATTGGAAATATTATGGTCGTAGAAAAAGAAGGATTTAAAAACAGTAATATTAACATGTTATTGTTTTAGTTATTTTTGTTAAAACATCGCTTACGTAATATAAGCTTGCATGCTCGCAGTACACGCGGGATGTTTATAGAAATATTGATAAAATAAATAATGTGACTTCATTGATAAACACGTAATTTCCTTTTTCTTTTATAACTAATAGGCAATTTTGGATAATTATGCACACATGTATTTTTAATATTTATTTTTAAATATTACCTGTGGGTAGCATTCTTATTATTGCATATACTTTAATAACAGTATGTTGAAGAGAAGAGAATTGTGGATTTGGCGCTATATAAAATAAACTAATAAAATTATATATTTGTATATTAAATTGTTATTTTTTATCAACTCTATTAGACCCATATCACCAAAGCGTTGCCGTAGTTTGCCGTTTAACATTTTCTGCAGATCATAGTGATGCAGCTAATTATTATTATATTATTTATAATTAATTAAACTAATTCGCGCGTGCGAATGCAGTAAGGTTAATAAATATTCGCGCGCCATCTAGCGGTATTTTGTGTAAAGCTAACTTATAATAGCGAGTTTACGGTAGTCGAAGTTGTCGAGTTGCCGTTCGCCAAGATTTGCGTTTCTGTTGTGAATTTTCTTCGTTAGACGAATACAAGTGATTTTTTTGTAATGTAGTGTATGTATATGTATGTAAGAAATGTGGGGAGAAGTTTGGCGGCTGTTGGCGGTCGTTTTCGTGGTTAGGTTAGAAAGTAACAGATAATAATATGCATGCACAGTTCACGCCGACCAAGAAGACTCTCTGACGTCATTTTGTTTCTAAAATGGCGTAGTCTGTAGACTTTCTATGTCTATGTGTTTTACATTTTTTTCCTGGTAAACCACTGACGTTAAAAATATGATTGTTGTTGGAAGTTGTTACTTTTTATTAACTCTGTTAATCCCATATGATCCAAACATTGACTTTGTTTTCCCTTTAAGAACAGATGTATGAGTAAAAGGGGACAAAGAAAAGAGAAAGGTAATGCGAGTGTGCATGCGTGTGTGTTCATGTGTATGTGCATGCGTTACTGTATGCATGCGTATAAAATTTGGCAAAGATTCTCTTTGTATAACATAAATATTGTTGTGTGCGTGCGTGCGTGCGTGCGTGTGTGCATGCATGCATGCATACATGTGTGTGTTTATGTTGCGTGTGTGTATGTTGCGTGTGTCTATGTTGCGTGTGTCTATGTTGCGTGTGTGTTTTTGTGTATGTGTGCATGCATGCATGCATGCATGTTTTGTGTGTGTGTGTGTGCACGCGTACGTACGTGCATGTTTTGTGTGTGTATGAACGTGCATGCATGCATATGTGTATGTACAATGTATGTGTGATGGACATGTGTGTTCCCATTTATTTATTGCATTTGCCAAGATATCCAGGAAAGTGACTGTTTTAAACAGGGTTGTTCCTTTGTCCAGAATCATCCATGGGATGTAATTATTAGCAGGAAGTTCCCTGACTAAGTAGTGCTGCCCCTCATTGCAGTAAGGGGTGTGGGAACCATTCAACATCAAAGTATTTCTGCTCAGAGAGTGCAAGTCTCTACAAGCCTGTTGTAGCAGATGTTTATAATCAGAATGGTTTCTTTACTGTGTGAATATTTCACTGACCAGTGCAACAGGTAAATTGCCTGAGAAAAAAAGGTCTTGCTATCTAAATAAAATAGCAAATTTTTTCAACACTTCCAACACATTTTGTCTTGAAAAACAGCCAAGACATGAAACAATGTATCATTTGTTAATTGGTGTCACATGAACTAATTGGTTGTCAAGTGTCATTAGTGGCACAATGTCTAACAAGAGCAGTTAGTTATAACGAAAGTATCCGTTCTAATAGTGATGCTTGTTAGTGGTGGGGGGAGGAGGGTTAAGTTTGTCATTTTCCTGTTACAGTAACCTCTGCAAGTTTTATTTTTAACATGTCATTTTGTGGAAACAGTCACTCAAATATGGCCTTTTCTAAGAAGATAATTTTATCAATTGTTTGCTTTCGAAGCATTCAAATACTGTTCAATATTGATCTATAAACATAAATGTACTAATTTATGACCACCAGTTTGTAACAGCATTAATATCCCGATTAACACAATTGTTGTTTATTCTATAATTTGATGAGTTTACTTAGATCTTCATTCTGTTTTATGTAAGACTCCCATATAGTAAAACACACGGGTTGAGCCAGGTCTTTGTGTGTTATAAATTTGTTTCCAGTCTAAGAATGTCCTTGTAAAATTGTGCATTTGCACACATACAATCTGGTGCAAATGTTCACATGCACATATACACAAACACGCTCATTGCCACACACGCAAACACGCATGGAAGCTTGCATGTGCACCCACACAGATAGGCACATGGAAAATATATACAGATGTTTTATGCATTTAGGTTTCTTACCAGGTTTAGGGCCTATATAATTTACAATGTGACAAATATTATAAATTGGTGGTAATGTATTTTCTGCAATTATTCCATGGTTGCAATGATGTCTGTCAGTTGAATATGATTTTAATATCTGACATTAATATGATAAACCATGACCACCTGATGTCATAACAAACATTACTTAACACTTTCAGAAGCTGGCTTCAGTGTGTGTACGTGCATGCGTGCATGCATGCATGTGTGCGTAGGTATGTGTGAGCATAGATTTGTGTGTTTGACTGTGTGCGTGCGTGCATGCGTGCATGCGTGCGTGCGTGCATGTATGTTTTTGCGAGTGTGTTGTGGTCACTGAACATGTACAAATAGTATGTTCCACGAAATAGCAAATGTCAACAGATGCAACTGCACAGAACAAATACAGAATGTCAAGACTGCCCACTGAATGAGCTGTCGTGGTAGTGTGGTCTAATTGACCAATTCTCTGGAATCATGTTGACAAGAGATGAGTTCAATTACAGTAATCCATTGGAGGAAACAGCTGATGCTAATACGTGTTTTGAGAGGTCAGACTTTACCAGGAAACGGGAAGAAGATGCTCACAGACTGATAATTATGTCTGTTATAAATGACAGCCCAGTGCATGGCGTCTAGCCACTTGCAATAAAGGTGGATGAATTGACTGTCAGCGATTTTTAGGTGGCACTGCTCTATGTGATATTTCACACACTAAAAGACGGACGGACGGACGGACGGACGGACGGACGGACGGACGGACGGACGGACGGACGGACGGACGGACGGACGGACGGACGGACGGACAGGTATTCAACATGACAAAAAATCCATTTCAATCGGTACATGAAGCACTGACAGATGTTAACATGATTGCCTGCAGACATATAATTAATGACGTTGCTACCTGGTAATAATGAGCTGAGTCTCATCAACGTAAACACATCTGCATCTGCTAGTCACCATTGTCACATTACAATGCAATTGTCGACAGACTGGCCCGGAGCGTGTAAGACTAGAGGTATGTTGTTGTAAATAACCTTGCCGAGTGCAAACTTATGCGTCATACTGAGTGACAATTGGCCTACTAACTGGCTGAAATCAACTATTGGGAACAACATCTTGTTGTGACGATGGCTGACTTCCTAGAATTACGGTGGCTCTTCATTTATGGTCACAAAGAAAGTACTCCCCTCTTAAGAAAATGTGGTTTCAACTCATGTGTAGAAGAATCGTTTTCTATCTCTGTAAAGCCAGTGCATTTATGACAAATTGCACGCTTACCTTCCTACATGGGATACCTTACTTCTCCCAGTGGACACCCGAGAACAAGGACTATTGGTTTAAAGTATCTATTAAAGAAAACACCGCCAAATAGGGGTGAACAAAATTCGCCATGTTTTGTAACAACAGTACTTCACTAACCATGGCAACCACAAATGGTACTTCAACGAGACATATTTCTAACGGATATTTATAGGTTCAATTTCATTGACATCATAATAGCATACCACAGAAAAGTAAGACATTTGGAAAAAAGCCCGACACTATGTTTAATTTAATCATTCAATTAATGAACTAATGCTTTCTATGTGTTCATGACTGTGTCCGGGAAAACACTAAACCACATGTCAGTTTAGTGGTTATTGCACCACCACGTGTACTGAGAACTGGGGTTTACGCCCACCTATTAACATTAAATAGTTTGGAAATGTTTCTACCTCGCTTTAATTGTCTTCCAGGAGGTTGAGCTCAAGTGCTAAAAGCCATTGGGGGCTGTATCAAATAGATGATAAGTTCGTACGGAAAATTCATCAATAAAGATGATTCCTAAAAAGTTTCTTAAATCTAAGCTTTTTCAAAAGAAAAATGCCTCCATTAGGTCACAGAGGACATTATTTCTGCGTCACACCAGTGAAATTGTCCCCATGGCTAATGCCACAGGTGTTGTCAGTGTCCAGTATACAAGGTCATCATTAAGGAGTGACATCTCAGTGCCAAAATGCAACACAAAATCCCACATAACATACCTGGAGGAATTATGTAAACTTGTCTTGGTAAATGAACATGAAAGAAAGCTAAAAATAAACAACGCCCAACAAGCAGTAGACCGGGTGTGTGTTTCACAACATGACCTCCTGAGATGTAAGACGTCCCAACTGTCTGATGTATGAAGGTGTTCAAAGGCTTAGAAGAGAGCGTAGCGTTTGAGAAGCTATCCATAGTGAGAACCTTGTTCTGGTTGATGATTGGGGTAATTCTTTAAGTGATTACTCCGAGTGAAAGAAGAGCCCGTAGAGCCCACATGGTAGTAGTCGCATTCCGGGGATAAAAACTACAGACAAACGGGCCCCACTTCACACAGAGCCGCAGACTGGGAAAATACTAGGCCTGATATTAGGGCTACTTAATTGTTCGTTTCACACCTCAGTTGAACTCTTTATCAAGCAGTTTCTTTTCTAAATTTTCTGGTCAAGTTTCCATATATACATATATATATATATATCTACATACTATATATATATATATACATGTACACATTTTCGCACGCACATGCACGCACGCACATGCACGCACATGCACGCACGCACGCACGCACTCACAGGACGCCCCACACGTTTAACTCTCCTCAATGTCATAACTGTCGTAAAACTTCAAGTTCAATTTGGAATTTTAAATCAATATCACGGAAACCTATCGTTTCTGTTATCCTAATACTATTACATGAATGATACTCTAAAGGTTTGATTGATGGCCTTAGAATTGACATTGACTACAAACCAAAATGCGTCGTTTGGTACTTTCTTCTATTATTAATTACTAATGTTAATCAATTATGCATGACACTGGGAAAGAACTCTCACTTTCCAGGACATTATGGGCACGCATCGAACAAACGCATACGCACACCAGATGGCGCCAAAAGTGAATCGTGTAACCAGACGTAAGACAGAAAAAACACGGATCAATCGAGTACAAATCCAGTGCCAAAATTCTTTGGAATAAAACACGCCTTGCTTGGAAACAGACGGCATAATACACAAATGTCTGGAAGACCGTACACGGAACACAAACGTTGAGTATCGTTGCGTTTATGTCCTGTTTTTACGTTGAGGCCGTTTAACCGGTGGGATTCAGTTCAAGCAGACAATGCATCCGGTGAGACTTTGTCCAAATACCAGTGTAAAATATGTACGTCTTTCTGGTTCCTAGGTCTGTGCGCGCGCCAGTGAATCATCGAAACAGGAATCGATAGCGTATAATCGGCGTATATCGGGAAATGACAAAATTCACAAGGGCATATGCCGCTTGAAAACGCAGGGTCTGTTATAGATGGAAATGAATTACGTTCGCTGTATGCGAATGCTGCTATTCCAGGCTGCATGCATGTTTAGGTGAAGACCTGAAAAAGCCTGCTAACAGAGCTCAGACTGTATTGGAAGCCCCATGGACGCAGTTTGATCAATGGATTTTGGTTTGCAGTGGTTTAATATAAATATTAATTATAGCTTTATGATTTCTATTTATTAAATGTATGTTTGTTGATCACATACTGGTTGTTAAAATATGTACATAAAATATGTGATTTCTGCGATCTTTCATCTATTAATTTTATTTTAAAATATTCAATTTGGTAATGAATACAAATATGGTAATTATAATAAAAATATATATATATATATATATATATATATATACACACACGACTTAACTGTAGTAATTTGTTATTCATGGGATGATTTTCTGGTCTTTGAAAACAAATGTTTTGTATAATTATGGTATATATATATATATATACACACACACACACACACCATAATTATACAAAACATTTGTTTTCAAAGACCAAAAACTCATCCCATGAATAACAAATTACTACAGTTAAGTGGTGTGTATGTATGTATGTATGTATATATATATATATATATATATATATATATACACACACACATACACTGTATATATATACTTATTATAATTACCATATTTTTATTTATTGTCAAATTGAGTATTTAAAAATAAAATTAATATATATATATATACATATATATTATGAAAGACAGCAATGAATATTACCTATACATTTTGAAATATGACACTGCCAACTAGAAAACCATTTTAAAATCCCTCTAACAACTTGGTGAAAGACGACTGATACCGTCAGACAAATAAGTCATTGTATTGTTCCTAACACAGCAGCAACTTCACTCAAAGCATCACAACAATCAGACAGATTTCTGCTAAAATGTGTAATTGCTGACACCACGCTAGGATTGTCAACAGAACATATGCATGCAATAAATCTTAAATCATGTCAGTTTGCCCAAGATGCTGACATTTTAAATATTCAATGACATTTTAGTTTTTTTCTTCAAATATTTCATCTTATCTTATTTTTACACATTTTGAAATTTATATATCCCATCGTTTAGTATGTGTTTTGCAAGTAAATAGAGTATTAATTAGTTTTATTTATTTATTGATTGATATATTTTACTCATCGTCGTTAATTCTATATAATATTCAATTATTGAATAATTTTATTGTACAGCGCTTTGAGCATATTTGGATATTGCGCTTTATAAATATTATTATTATTATATAATGTTCTGATATACGAATATGTTTACTTGATATATCTACGGCTGCAGGCGGCTCAATCCCGCAATAACAGGACTTGCTTCTCGAGAACCACCGCCACCAGAGGGCATTGGCGTATACCTCACAGGTAATTCAATCTAATTTCCCACCTGGCATCACTACTGTCCCCGTTGAATAAAAGCTGACCAATTACTTGATGTCTGTTCTACCACTCTATCTCTCATTATGAGGACACAACCAATTATTGTGTTTACATCAACCAGGCCGCTCCTCTGTAATTACAACTAACAACAGACCCTTGTGGGGTGGGTTTGTTTATGAAAAGCATGATTTCCCTGATGACACAGTATGGTTTACGCATAATCACATTTATTAAAATAACACACGTGGATGTGAATGTCACGCCTGGCTGATGTAATGACACTGAAATCGACACAACTGATGCATGTCATGACAGGCCATACTTTGGTCTACTTGTTAGTTCTAGTTCCCAGGGGATCTGACCCCCAGATACTAAGCTGAGACATTCCCCCTAGGAGTAAGTGGATGTTTCCCCTCTTTTCATAGTTAATAATGTTAAATACGATGCCAAACATCAAAGTCACAGTTGGTCCACTAAGTATATTTTTTAGATTTGTTAACATTCTCTCTGAACAAACTTGACCTTTCCGTTTTCAAACATTTCAACTATGCCAAGTTTTTGTTAGTGAAACATTGCCCCATTGGCAAGTCACATGACCTGCATCATGTGACATGGGCTGCAAAATTATGGGACCAAGGAGCAGGCATTTTTCTGCCACCTTGGTATCTTCATGCTGGGACTTTTTACCCATGATTCTCTTTAAATACATTTATAATTATTAATGACCAACTAAACATATTTTCTCACTGTAAACACAACATGAGGATGAATGTCCCCAATTAATTTAATTATTGTTTATTACTTTGTAAGGAAGTATTTCCATTACAGTACAAGTAAATAGAAGTGGGGTGACAGGGTTAATACCCTTGTCTCCCACCCATGCTGGGGGTCAACAGTCTGATTTTATTTTATACATCACACCCTACCATTCAAAAGCCACCCATGCTGTAAGACCAGCCTTCAATCCCTGCCAGTTCCCAGTCAACACATAAGTAGGAGAGGCCACTCCCAAGGAAAAGATGGATAACAACATCGGTGTGGGAGGGATACCACTTTGGAGTGAGGAGTGTCCATGTGTCAACATTTCTAGTGACACTGACAGGACACTCCCTGACACAGACTGAGAACTTGACTCTGGAAGAAATGGACTTACTTTGGAGCAAATGTTTTGAAACGTTGTACATTTCAAAAGATATACTCCAAAGTAAGTTCATTTTTTACAACATAACCACATCCTGGAGGCCGATCGAGCCATGAACAATATATTCCATATTGACTCAGGACGTGTGAAAACTGGAGAATTGTTGTAAACTGTAGGCTATAGGTCCATGAAGTATGACTGCCACATATCAGTTTCTGAGGGCATAATTAAGAATTTTAAAAGTGTCAATCGTAGTGAATATCATAGAAACCTCCACGAAACTGGCATATGTCCCTATAGGATTGTAATGTTTGGATAAAGCTTTTCAGATAAATGACACACCACACCACCACCACCACCACCACACCACACCACACCACGCACCACACCACACCACACCACACCACGCACCACACCACACCACACCACACCACACCACACCACACCACACCACACCACACCACACCACACCACACCACACCACACCACACCACACCACACCACACCACACCACACCACACCACACCACACATTTTATATACTGACAGTTGCTTTATTCAGTGACCATATTTTCTATAGTTAGATGTTGTTTTTGTTACACACATTTCCACCAGCTACTTGGAAAATACTTCATTGCTATTCTCCAAAAATATATGTTTAGTCCATGACTTAATCACCAGACTATTCTAGCAATTATCACTGCCAACTGAGTCCCGTTAATTAAATACTGTCCACATCATCTGCATCTAATGACACACCCATCTTCCGTAGACCCCAGGCCTTCAGATACACAATATTGTCATTACAGACGCAGCTACAATTACAATGTTTACGGTAAGTAACAGGTCTAATATGTAGCCAGCTGGTTTCAGTTAGGCAACGGGACAACACAGAATCAAAACAAAACAGCTCAAGTTTTACATTTAATCATGCCACAGGCTCTACTCCGGCCAGGCCAGCCATCATCGGAACGCAACCAAGTAAGCGTAATTCATTCCCACACTTAAGTTAAGTGAGTGACAACAAATAAGGAGAACACATATATCAAGCGGTACCGATGCCGGTGGCATCGGCGGCATCCGCGGTAGTTTCAATGATGGGAGACGACGGCAAAAAAGTGACAACACGACAGCCGATGACCTTTGACCCACCTGAGGTGAAGAACAACACCTTGACGACCCAGTGGGTAAACATGAGGATGTGGGGTGGAGCACCGCTCCGTCCATACACACCCACGGACGTAATCATGCCGTTTGATGGCGGTGCGCTTCAAGAGCGGCGGCGACTGCTTCGTGAACAGGACCAGGGCAGATCCAATCAATATCCCGGCATTACGGCCGGCCGCCGCGTGGTGGGCCGGTGCTAATTAATTACTTATGTCCACCCCGATGGACGTACGCACGCACGTACGCGAGCACTCACGCGCTACTCCCGCCACGCGTTAAGTGGGAACAATTACACGCCCGTGACCATTGTCTGCGGGGCGGTGGGCCGCGACTGCTCGATCGCTCGCGCCATACACCTGTGGAAGGCGCTAGTTCGCGGACACCCCCCAGGTGGTGCATGCCGTGAGTCGAGGCGAGAGTGGAGTTGGTGGGTGGCGAAGCATGCCAGCCGTCCGTCTGCCACTGCCAGCGCTCTTATGTAACCGCTGTCGGTCCCTCTGTCGGGCAGGCGGGCGGGTGGTCGGTTGGTCCTCTTACACTGGTGGGCGACGCGGTCCGCGCATTCCTCGTGCGTGTTATACCAGGAACGCCAGGCACTGCTCGGACGCCATGGCAATGGGAGCCACGTTCCGGTGTCAACGCTCGTAGTCTGTCAGTTAGACGCACCTCAAGGTAACAACATCAACCGCGGGTTCTATCCCTGATAAAGTGGTCACGACGACTTAGTTAGCACCTCGGATCCAGTTGCCCTGCGAACTCCAGGAATTTACATGCGCGTGTGTGTGTGTGCATGCTAGTGCATGCCAGACTGAAGACGCCGGCTGCCGCAGTCGAGATCAATGACAGCGCCACGCACTACGCAGCCGCGCACCACGCACTACACAGAGTGCCACTTAACTTGCGCACTTCCATAAACAAGTTCCAGCGCAATTAGAACACACACAGCGGGTGGGATCACAGCTCACTGTAATCAGGTCTGGATGACGGTGGTTACGTGAATTACCACCGATGCAGAAACGACAGAGTAGTGTGGCTTCACGGAGACAAAGTTCTCAAGTTAACTAAAGAGACATACGATATGACAAGAAAGACGTAATGACATGTCTGTGATTCTAAATGACAGGTGTAATAGGGCGCAGAAACTGTCAACAGGACTGACAGTCTGAGAGAACACACAGCTGTCACAGCCTCTCAGAATCTTATGACTGTCCGCACAGATTAAAAGGAAATTTAAATAAAATTTACAATTCAAAAAAGAATTCATAAAACATCCTGATAAAATAACATATCCAAGCATGCTAATATTATATCAAATAAGGATGTGTTTCTGACTTGCAGGCATTGGGGCATAACCCCTTCTGGGTTTTTTCTTTAAAATTGAAAGTAGCAACTAATGTATCAGTGTTGTGAATATACGAACCACACATAAGTTTGTCTAGACCCTTGATAAGTTAATAACGTCATTGTCAAATTGCCAGGAAGATCAATCAAATTGTATGCCAATCTCGACATGTAATTGTACCATGTCCTGTTATTCAGTTATTCCGTGTATCACACACACCAGTAATTGATCAAGATCAAAGGAAAGTGCCGTCCTATGCATGTTTGGCTGACAGTGACTCCTCAAGTTATTCCACGTATGTTGTGTTCAATTTTTTAAGCCATGCATCATTGCCACTGAAAACTACTGCAAGACCACAGAATATCTGATGCGCTTCAAATGTGCTGTTACCTGATATTTATATGTCAGATGCTGGTAAAAAACGGTATAATAATAAACACACTGGTGTCATTTTTATCAGAATATCAATAGTTTTTTCCCACTCCCAGCGTGTAGGTGTAACCAATATGGTCCATGGTGATACAGGCTGTAGACATAGCAGATTATGTAATCAACTGTAAACTGGCATATCACACACCTCTTATCAGTGGTTACTCCTTATCAGGTACATTAAACACCTGGGTCAGTCTGAGTGGGATGTAAGGACTTGTAACACAGGTAGCTCCATAGGATGTACGGACTCATGACACAGGCAGCTTCACGCTTTTTAAAGTATATCACAATCAAATTTACACATTGTTGTCAAGTATGTTATTACTGTAATAAATTTCATGTAATTTTTATTTTACTTATTTATTTTTAGAGACCACGTATTTTATTTACTAACACAGCATTTTGGAATTTTTTAATAGCTGGAGGTTAGTTAGCTCAAGAGGGCAATCTTGTTAAATTTTGAATCATTTTGAACATTGATATATCCTTAATATATTTTGTGCGTTACATCAATATCACTGACTAGGGGAATGAACAATCAGCTGTGAGATAGAAATCTTGGAAATACTTACTAGGTAAACATGTTAAATAACCTGACAGCCTAGACAAATTAACGGGGAGAAAAAAGGATTTTGAAATATTCAATAACCCTGAAAAGCAGTAGCCAGTTACCGTTAATTACTTCAGGACTATCACTACATAATTACGTTGTTTTTAATATCCTTTTTATTAGGAGTTGATGGGTTTATCTTTTCTAACTTAAAAAAATGTTTATGCCTTGCAAGCGATTGGCCTACTGGCTTACCCATTGTTGCTCGTCAGCTTGGCTAAGCAAATGTATGGGCTAAACATTATTAAGCATTACCAGGGCGTACCATTACATTCTACTTTGTAGGCCTAGGCTGGCTTTGAAATCTTTTTTGCTGGCCTACACTTCAAATAAATGCGTGCCTGGCTTGACTGAAATTTTAGGCTATTGCAGAGCACTAGGAAGGGCCAACAAACCTCCAATATAATTGACTTAATTTACATTATTACCTATATATGATGTTTAACCGATGTATAAATTTAATTGATAACAAATACCAATGTCAGGCATGCCAGAGAACTGAAATACAAACACGCCATTCTTGGGATGCTGTCCTCGTGCATGTAACCCAATTAGGTGCACGTTGTATGATCACGTACCTTTGACGTAACACAGGCCGTCAAAAATTCAATACTGCAGACGTGCAAGGACCTAGGAAGCTTTAAAAAAAAGCCATATCCATCTACAAGGACTGCCCAGTGTCCTGCTAGTCCATAGACCCAGCCTCGGTGGTTGTTATTAGTTTCTATTTGATTTACTGACCCTGCAAAAAGAGAAGGTGTCTGTGGATTATAACAAACCCCACCAATTTGAACCCAATTTGTCTTCATTAATCCCTGTCATGCTGCCCAATGAGTCTTTGTTTGGGCCTGATTAGGTTTTTTTAGCTGTCCAGTCCTCGACAATGGGACTCACAGTGTACCTGCAGAATACTGTCAAACTGCAGCCATGACCAAAAATTACAAAATATGTACATTTAAATTGTGACAAAATATTATAAAATATCTCCATCTAAATTATTGTAACCTGACAAAAAATTACAAAATATGTACATTTAAATTGTGACAAAATTACAAAATATCCACATTTAAATTATTGTAACCTGACAGAAAAATACAAAATATCTACATTTAAATTATAGTAACCTGACAAAAATTTACAAAATATCTATATTTAAATTATTGTAGCCATGACAAAATATTACAAAATATCTACATTTAAATTATTGTAACCTGACAAAAAATTACAAAATATCTACATTTAAATTATTGCAGCCCTGACACAAAATTACAAAATATCTACATTTAAATTATTTATCCATATTAAAATTTATTTAGAAATAAAAAAGTGTTATTGATAACAATCTTTATACACAATTGGTGGAGAAATTCAACAAAATATTTTTGTTTTATTAATTTATTTAAGTGTGTCTACAGTATTCATGATGTCCACTGTGTGCGACGATCATGAAAGCCTGACAACATGTATTCACAATACATGAGTATGCGCATGAACAAATAAGGCTGCATTAAACTGCAGCATCAATGACACAGCGAATCAATATATTTTGTCTCGCTGCTTGTTTTTGACAAAGCCTCCTAATGTATTCCAACTACCAAATCCCATGTGTCTGATGCTATAGCCTTCTTGGGAAATGGATATCGTGCTTCGTAAAAGCATGTTTGTAAAGCCAAATGGAAATATGTGGAGTGCCAGTGTCCTGAATTATGTCTAGCGCATTTTCCATTGTGCTGAGGAGAAATATACGTGCATGCATGTGTGCGTGGTGTGTGTGTGTGTGTGTGGTGGTAGTGTGTGGTGGTGGTGGTGGTGGTGGTGGTAGTGTGTGGTGGTGGTGGTGGTGGTGGTGTGTGTGTGTGTGTGTGTGTGTGTGTGTGTGTGTGTGTGTGTGGTGTGTGTGATGTGGTGTACACGCATGCGTGCGTGCGTGCGTGCGTGCGTGCGTGCGTGCGTGTGTGGTGTCTGGTATGTGTGTGGTGTGCGTGCGTGTGTGTGTGCGTGCATGCGTGCGTGGTGTCTGGTATGTGTGTGTGGTGTGCATGCGTGCGTGCGTGCGTGCGTGCGTGCGTGCGTGCGTGCGTGCGTGCGTGGTGTCTGGTATGTGTGTGTGTGTGGTGTGCGTGCGTGCGTGCGTGCGTGCGTGCGTGCGTGCGTGCGTGGTGTCTGGTATGTGTTTGTGTGTGTGGTGTGCGTGCGTATGTGCGTACGTGCGTGCGTGCGTGCGTGCGTGCGTGCGTGCGTGCGTGCGTGCACTGATTACATGTATGCTTGGTTCATGGAGTACAAGAAAAATTTGTATTCTAGATTGAATGACAAGTTGACATCGATGCTCAATATCTGCTGTTAATTAGATCCATTGTAACCGCCACAAACACTTGCTTGTGACACGCGACTGCATCACTTGCACTTTCAAGATCTGCTAATCAAGACTCCCCGACTGTTAGACAGCCCAGACACAGCGTTTTTCTAACTGCATTCGACCACGGAAATTGGCATGTTTGATAACTGTCACACATTTTAAGGGTTAATGTGGACGCAAATGTCACTACAAGGACAGAACAAATTCTAATTTTCATGATTTTCCCAACTTCTTACAGCGAAACTGTGCATGTATCCATGAACTGCACTGTCCACTGGTTTTTACTTAGTCACTGTAGGATCAACAAGGTAAGATAAGAAATAAGATAAGACTACTGTACAATATGACAATATAAAGGGTTAACAATTAATTCATAGAAAAATGATGCAACATAATAAACACAAGAGAAATGGGGAGAGCTCATTTTACACAAATTACTGCTAGCTACAGAAAATCATGCCTAAGTATGCAATTTCAGACGATGCGCTTATAATCACTGGCGTGTGTCTAACTAAAAATAACCAAACAATCAATATGGCCAGCAAGTCGACAAAAAGAACACCTAATGGATCTATTTTGTAACATTGCGGAAACAAAGATGACTAAATGTCTCATCTGCTAAATAACTTATAACTTGAAAGTGTGAGAGGAGTGGCGTGTAATGAGGGGAGGTTGATTGCCACTGAACGGGCCTCACATGGACACCGGTGATCAATGTGTTTGTCAGACATGAGACTCCTTACTTCTTATGAAAGATGCCAAATGAAATACACTGAGGCATCATGGGTAAACTGTTGACTGTTTACTTATTTTTACTATACAAGAGAATTTGTGTCCGTCCGTCCGTCCGTCCGTCCGTCCGTCCGTCCGTCCGTCCGTCCGTCCGTCCGTCCGTCCGTCCGTCCGAAATCACTGTTTATGAAATATGTAGCTGCCCAGTACTGTCTTTAAAACATAATTTTTGGGTGTGTGCGTGCACCAGTACTGTCTTTAAAATATTGTGTGTGCACGCGCATGTGCGTGCGTGTGCACACGCGTGTGCATGCTTTATAAAGAAAGGCAGAGGTGCATTTACTTTAAGTTGAGTCCGTATATTTGAACTAATGGCAAGTCGCAGATTATTCAACGAGACCACTATATATATTTAATATTCATAGTGTAACAGACGTTTTAAAAGTTGGTCTATTCAGAAATGAAACACTGTTTGGCCTTATGTCACATACCCCAATAATCAGCCATATCATGCCCATATGGTGCAATATAGCAAGTTTATCTGACTCTGAATGACCACATCATGAAGAGGTCACTATGGCCTCTATCATAGACAGCATGTAAAACCGATGAAAGTTAAAAATTAAATACATTTGACAACTGCCTCAAAGAGCAGGGACAGAGGAGAATGTATCGCATATTTTGCCGCACATAACAAGATCTGTCTTGCGGAGATGTAATGTTAAAACAGACACCTGCCCGTGGGCAATACGTGCCCGTAGTCTCTACTGTCTGTCCTTGGAGAAACCAGACCCAATTAGCCCACACTTAGGGTCCTTGGTCCACCGAGTCTTTGTGGCTAAATAAATAAGCATAAACTTATTTTAGACCCTTCTCTCTAGAGGCAGAGACAGAGGCTGCTCATGCATCAATTCCTGCTTTCACCGAGTGATATTTTATTTGGTTTTCTCTGTGTACTGATATAGTAATTACAAGTGGCTCAGCACCTTAGGATAAATTAGGCATGTAAGTCACTGTATATTATTTATATGTTAAAATGTGTATTGTAAAAATATAATGTTAAAATTGCATTCTTTTTTACACCAGCTATTTGTTATTTTTGAACATATTGCATTTTTAAACTAATATAATTTCTGTCATTTCAATATAATGTATTAATCTTTTGTTGTGTATAATTATAACAATGCTGCACATCCCACAAGCAAAACTGCTTTGTTTAATGCCTGTCTTCTTCAGCAGAACCAACTTTGTGTGGGTTTATAACTTTTATATGCCATTAAATTAAGAATGACACGTGAATTATCCATGTTTCCATTTCATGTTTGTAATGCAAAAGTATTATTAGTTATTGCCATCATTTACAGAAAGAACTGTCACATTATGATGTTTCAGACAATTGTCAAATCTTTACATATCTCCAAATATATCAAATCACACTAGTGAATCCACCAGTAAAAATGGCAAGGAACCGACATTGATTTTGCCAACTAGTGCAGGCAGAAGCGTGTACATCGCTGTACTGTGTGATCTCCAGATGTAACATAATAACACGCAAGTTGGCAGCACATTCCACGAAGCGTGCTGATATGTCTGTTCTCTGCAAAAACTACCATCCGCTATGAAGAAGTCAGTTGCTTACATGACCTAACATGATCCTGGAACAATACATTATCTTCTTTGCTAGTGTTACTGGAGAGCGTGTCTAACCTCTCTACATTCACCATCAAGATGAGTTCTTATATAGCACAGTATCCAGGCCTTGGGGCTGCTCAAAGTGATTTACACTTTACAATTAGAGTTACTTCAAAAGATCTTTTGTAAAATGTATGCTATAATTATTCAAACCCCTATTTATCAAATGGTCGCTGCTTTTCTGTTACTACGAAAGTCTCAGTTTCCTTTTTTTGGTTCAGGTGCAGAAATGTGATTCTTATTACCAAAATAAATTCAGTAACATTTTTAAAAAGTTCATAAAAATGCAGTATAAATATTATTAAAAAATCTACTGACAAATTACCATAATTTATACCAATGAGTACACATATCAAATGATTTGGATCAGACAAAACCAAATGATTTGGATCAGACAAAACATTTGAAATCCAGGACCCACTTTTCTAAGCCTGCACCACACTGGACTTTCAGGGTAAAAGATGAAAACAACATGTTCATAATATCTATTGTGAATGAAGCTGTACTAATTGAAACCACAGCCTTGTGGATGACCGAGCTTCTGCAAGTCTCCAGGCATCTGAATGGACTGGGAGATACTGCCCAGTGACCGTTCCATTACGACTACAAATGACTCATTCGCAGTTGCCTGAACTGCAGTGTATAATGCACCATGAGTTTGTTTGTGCATCTCTATTACACAGCAAGATATCTACATTCTACACCCACGCAACAGAGCCGTGGCATATAAAACCAATTCTTCTGTGTCTAATCATTGTAAACCTGTTTTTTCTTTATGCAATCATCTCAACTTTCAGTAATGTTGACAATTGAAAACGATATGGCTTTGTCTCCCCAGACAGGTTGGATTCCAATGAAGTCCGTGTGATTTATAATTAGTTACGGTAATTAATTGCTTTATTGTAATTAAAGCTAATACTGGGAACAAGAATGCTGAATTATAACTGTGATCAGGTGATAAACAGTGATGTTTTTCGGATGTTTTGTTTTTGTTTCGCACATGTGTGTACATGGTTGCATGTTTGTTATTCTGACATTTCCGTTCACAGCTGTCCAGTTTAAAAATAAAATTTTAATAATTGATCATTTCCATTGTTGACCACTGGTGAGTGGCGTAGGGTCAGTGACGTCCCCGAGGGCTCCACAATGACCGATTCCCAGCACAGATACGTGAAGAGATTGCTAATACATGAGAGGTCAAGATTAACAGAGAGAAGAACATTTTAGAGATGGTGTTATTCCATTAGTTGCTGTGTCGTGGTGTGTTTTAATGCACTGCCCACACGATCCTTCGGAATTGACACCAATGAAATATTAAATCTTTTGATAAAACAATATTTTTTTCACAAACATTTCCTAGAGATCGACCATGTTTGTAGCCAGATCACTTACACCAGTTTCTGTTTCCTTTTATAGAAAATATGTCACAATAGAAAGAAGCTAGGAGTGAACAGCATACAAGAGAACGTCAGAGAAATGAGACTACGTATGCTGGTATGGACACATGCAGAGAATGGAAGAAAACAACAAAGTGAGAACAGTTGTTGACATGAGAGTGCTGGGAAAAAGACCAAGAGTGAGACCAAGAGGGAGATGGATGGATGGCGTCCGAAGGGACATGCAGGAACTGCGGATCACCCCAGAGGATGCCCAGGACAGAACATTCTGGAAATCAAGAATTCAGGCCGCTGACCCCACCTAGTGGGAAAAGGCGAAGAAGAAGACGTCACAATACCGACCTGCATAAATGTCATTGTGTCAGCTCTCTATACATGTTGGATATCACATTCCACGGCCAGCATCTTCATTATTAAAGATACACTTGGAATTTCCAATTAGGAGAGTTGTTGATTACAGAATGGGCCAACTCCTGGTACTTCTCGACCCCTTCAAGGTCCAGCTACATGTCCTCAGTCTGACCTCACCGGGTCAGTCTGCCACTTTGACCTCATGACATCTCACAGCAACCTGCATTACAGAACTACCCTGTTCTTCATTTCCTATATGTAAACCTGTACGATGCAGTGATTTGGACTCTTAGATGAGATATTCTGGGTCGGAAGTAACCCTTGTTGCCTCTTTGAATAATGGTTGAGTTTGTTCATTCCACACTGTTCCAGTTCATTCATGTGTGGAAGATTACCTGGCTATTGACAGTGGTGGATGTTTATGTACGAATAGTCTTTGCATAGTAATTTCAACATGGCTGAATGCTTCCTTGAGAGGTTGAGGTGGAGCTGTTTTGAACAAGTCTGCCAGGGATGAAAGTGAAATATCTGAATAGTAAGCTAAAACCAAGATATTAATTTTCACAGAAGGAACAAAACAGACATAGAACACATTCTCTATTCATTGTGAGGAACTAACACTTGTATATGACAAAAAACATGACAAATATTTCAGATCTACGTTTGTGGGTCTTGGATGAGCCATCAACTTCACTACCACCCTAGTATCTCCTTTCAACGACAATTTTAAAATCTTTTTAAACAGACTGCGCCAGCTGGAGAGAAAACTCTGGGCTGTCAGCCAGAGTACACAGCACCGGTTATGCCATTTTAATAATATAATTCACTGCGAGCAAGACTGGAAAATATTGCTGAGAATGTCAAAAATTGATTATGATTTATCCCCATGTTGTGTGTGAACTGTTTCTAATAGATTTTTTGGTAATGTAATCCACATATTTTGACTCCATTCCCTAATTTATGAGATTTTTTTCCACAGAACGAAAAATGTGACCAGTGTGGCTAATAACTAAGCTATTTCAAATTTCTTTGATTTATTAGAACAGAAAATAACAAAAAACATGGCCGACTGAAATGAAAATAAACTTAGTACAAATTGTCTTCATAGAAATAAAAATATACCACAAAAATATGGCAGTGCAGTAAGGGCTAAATAACAGCAAGCAAAATTATTACCAAAAACGGACAAACATGTTACTTTCCAATTGACAATGATCTTAATCTTATAGTTATAAATAATACCAAGGGTTTCATGTGCACTCATGCAATATTTGTAACAAACTTACTACTTGGTCTATCACGCTTAATGTAATTTATAACGACGTAATCATGTCTAATGTGATTTACAATCACTTGCCAACTTTGCAAACAATGTTTACCCACCAAAATGAGACGCCCGTGCCAACGTTTTAATGAGATACATCCTCTAATTTGTGATGAGCGACTACCAAAAAAAATAATTACTTGTAGAGACAAATTGAACCAATTCAAGACGGCTTTAATATTAAATTGGCAGGTTTCTGGTGTCAATTTAGAGGGTTCATGTGGGCAGTGCATTAAAACACACCATGCCACAGCAATGAAGGGAATAACACCATCGCTAAAGTGTTCTTCTCTCTGTTTATCTTGACCTCTCAAGTATTGGCAGTCTCTTCACATATCTGTGCTGGGAATCGGTCATTGTGGAGCCCTTATGGACGTCACTGACCCTACGCCACTCACCAATGGTCAACAATGGAAATGATCAATTATTAAAATTTTATTTTTAAACTGGACAGCTGTGAACGGAAACGTCAGGTTAACAAAGTGAAACCACGCATACACACACGTGCGGAACAAACACAAAGCACCCGCATAAACATCACTGTTTATCAACTGCACACACCCTACCTGAAAACCACAGGCAAGGGAGTAAAAAGTTAACAAGGTACCTATATTTAAACTATGCTGTTCTAGAGTACCTGGTTGAACTCAGGCCACAATGTGCTCAATTCATGCTGGACTGACCTCCGACCTCCTGTGGGCTTTACCTGGTGTGCACAGTCGCTGCACACATGGTGAGATTTAATTAAGTTTGACACCTTCTCCCTGTTACATCCACCCCCTCCCCACTCTGACGGATCACTTGGCCTTGGTTGTCCCAGTCAAGGACACTCATTAGAAGAATAAAGACATTGTGCACATTGTGTACAATACTACTACCCAACCATGGCTTTCTCCTGCTCTCTCCTCCCTCCCTCCCCTCCTTCTCTCCCACCCGTCTTCTCCCTTCTATCCTTCCCATCTCTCCCTCTCCTTCTCTTCTCCCTCCCTCTCCTTCTCTTTCTCTCCTCTTTCCTCCCTCTCCTTCTCTCCCTCCCTTCCCATCTACCCCCCTCCTTCTCTCCCTCCCTATCTTCTCCCTCCCCCTCCTTCTCTCCCTCCCCTCCCCTCCTATCTACCCCCTCCTTCTCCCCCTCCCTATCTTCTCCCTCCCCCTCCTTCTGACTCAATAGAACTTCCTGCAGGACATTTACAACATCAGCTGCTTAAATATGGATATTGAAATATACAGACTTGTAAATAAACCTAAGGTAAGTATTTGTATTCAACATCCATTTAGATAAAGTAATGTGTGCATGCGTGCGTGCATGCGTGCGTGTGTGCATGCGTGCGTGCATGCGTGCGTGTGTGCGTGCAGGTTTACACATAATAGGGACATCAGCACAGCTTACAACTGGTTTATTGACACATTCTCTGTTGCAATCCCCACTTTGTTATATATAATTAATCATTAAGATTAATGCTAACCCAACGGTCTCAAAATACCCATCTTACGTGAACACAAATCCAGAAACGTCCCAGTACGTTTCACTTGTCACAACTCAACACTTTTCAAGATTGATTACATATTTATGCAAATATTACACTTCAATGACTAATATTGTCAACCTGCCAACGCAAACCACAAAAGTCGGTCAAAATATGAAGTGTCAGACCCAGTTTCTTGCGAGAGATAATTAAAACGTGTTCATCAAAATAAACATACGTAGAAACAAAGACGTCATTCCACTGAAGTAGAATTGTCTTCTCTACTGCACAGACCAATGTAGAGTCACGTTGTTTCTTAGAAATGATTCGTCTCCTGCCTGACCTGGTTGGTACGATGTGTTCCCACTAACAGGACATGAAACACACTTCGATGTCATTGATCCAGCTATCTAGCTGAATTCTTGGAGAAAAAAACATGTAATATCAATCCGAAGTTCAACTTTAGAAGATTGCTAATGTGAATTCACTAGCTTGTGTAGGTTCTTTTATTGGAGGCCTGCTTTTTAATGTACAATGACAAAGTAATCTTGCAACAGTATAAACATATATGTATATATGTATATATATATATATATATATATATACATATATTTAATTATATTAAAAAAGTGCACTGCATTATCCATCATGGTTATATATATTTTTCTAAACCACGAGTGTTGAATATTATAAAAACAAGCATTATTTATAATTTCTTGAACGTGCAGTCACGTCAATATCAACAACAATCTCAACATGACTCATAGGTTTACGAAACAGAACACCATGTCGAGTTCTTGCCTTCACACCCACTTGTTAACACAGATGAGAACAGATCTCTGACACTGTGATAAACATTTATTTCTAAGTCTGGCTGGCTTCAGAAAGCAGGTTATCTTTGCAAACAGTGGCAATAGTAAACTCCCATAAGATGCCCACCATAATTACGATGACATGGCAACTTCATAGAATTAATTAATACAGCTGTACCACAGAGATAGACTTATCCAGATATGTGGTCCCATGTTGTAAGAATTGACCTTATGTCACATCAACAGTAATGAGGTTGATAATGGCTGTAAAAAGGACAGGAATGGGAACTCAGTCGGAGCTTCTCATATTAGAAAATGACTTCATGATCAAACATCACCAGCTTTCAATTACATTTTTAATTTACATTTATTTAAGTAATAACGTTATCAGATTATGGCATACAGCTTCCGGAAAAACAAAATTATAATTAGTAATTATAGCTGTCATCCCTAGATGACTATGTGCCATTTTTAACCTGGTGTATCTGACAAATAGGAATTTATTCTCTCAAATCACCGTGATATTTTGGCCAATCCTGACAGCCCACTAGATGTATAGCAAAAAAATCTTTATAAATTGTTGCTCATGCTACTATTGCAATTGACCTTATATTATATGACAAGAAGAAATAGCTCTGTGACATTACGTAAACCTAATCATAAGAACAGTGGTGAAGCAGTCGTGTTCTTCAGTGGAACTGAGGTGCGATCCTGATGTGATCGGTTGTAGGTACTGGTATCGGTTGCTGTGTTGAAAGTTTGGCTTCTTCATTAACCCTGTTTTTGAAAAGAAATGCGGTAAGCCGCAGGTTACCCATCCCTCCCATCTGGTGTGTGAGTCAGGGGAAGCATGGGATCCCACACAGGGGAAGCAAGGGATCCCACACAGGGGAAGCGAGGGATCCCACACAGGGGAAGCGAGGGATCCCACACAGGGGAAGCAAGGGATCCCACACAGGGGAAGCAAGGGATCCCACACAGGGGAAGCAAGGGATCCCACACAGGGGAAGCAAGGGATCCCACACAGGGGAAGCAAGGGATCCCACACAGGGGAAGCAAGGGATCCCACACAGGGGAAGCAAGGGATCCCACACAGGGGAAGCAAGGGATCCCACACAGGGGAAGCAAGGGATCCCACACAGGGGAAGCAAGGGATCCCACACAGGGGAAGCAAGGGATCCCACACAGGGGAAGCAAGGGATCCCACACAGGGGAAGCAAGGGATCCCACACAGGGGAAGGAAACACTGGCCGTGGATTCTCTCAACTGGGTCACAATCATTATAAAAATCCCCAATATTAGACTAATCAACCGAATGATTGAAGACATTTACAGAAAGACGAACACGAGACCATGAAACATTGGTACTATTTTAACATGTAAATTATACCTAGCGAGATGCCAGTAATATTTCACAAATGAACTGGCTTTAACATGTAAGACTGTCCAACAGCGATTCATCAAGATGGATCTTTAATCGGTGTAAATTCAGCAAAATGAGCGAGGTTTCTAACGTGATGTTCACCACCCTTGAAGCATCAGACTCTGGCTTAAAGAAACATCACTTTTTATGGATACACAACATGCCATACTGCAACATACGCACACTCGAATTTCCCACGAGCTACAAGACGTTTAATTAATCGCGTCTACATGGATGACAAATGTCAAGAATGGTACAATCTCTGCTGGATCGTGTCACTGGGCGGTGGCCGCCATAAGACACATTACATGCTTTTAATCTACAGACAATGGGGCAGACTGTAGCAAAATTAGCTGACAGCAATATTTTATACGAGCAAAGTGGACAGCATTAAATTACGCTTCTGTCGTGAAGACAGTGCAAAGAAATAACCGTGAAGAGAGTGCAAATAAATAACTGTGAAGACAATGCAAAGAAATAACCTTGAAGACAGTGGAAAGAAATAACCGCGAGGACGGTGCAAAGAAATAACCACGAACACAGTGCAAAGAAATAACCGTGAGGACGGTGCAAAGAAATAACCGCGAAGACGGTGCAAAGAAATAACCGCGAAGACGGTGCAAAGAAATAACCGTGAAGACGGTGCAAAGAAATAACCGTGAAGAAGGTGGGGGAAAATAACCGTGAAGACGGTGCAAAGAAATAACCATGAGGACGGTGCAAAGAAATAACAGTGAAGACGGTGCAAAGAAATAACCATGAAGACGGTGCAAAGAAATAACCATGAAGACGGTGCAAAGAAATAACCATGAAGACGGTGCAAAGAAATAACCATGAAGACGGTGCAAAGAAATAACCATGAAGACGGTGCAAAGAAATAACCATGAAGACGGTGCAAAGAAATAACCATGAAGACGGTGCAAAGAAATAACCATGAAGACGGTGCAAAGAAATAACCATGTAGACGGTGCAAAGAAATAACCATGAAGACGGTGCAAAGAAATAACCATGAAGTGCAAAAAAATAACTTCAAGGATGGTGCAAAGAAATAACCGTAAGGACGGTGCAACAAATAATCATGAAGACAGTGCAAAGAAATAACTGTGAAGACGGTGCAAAGAAATAACAATGAGGTCGGTGCAAAGGAATAACCATGAGGACGGTGCAAAGAAATAACCGTGAAGATGGTGCAAAGAAATAACCACGAGGACGGTGCAAATAAATAAGCATGAAGACAGTGCAATGAAATAACCGCTAGGGCTGTATATCTGTCTCTGTACCCTAGGCTAGGCTGTATGTATTCAGACCACTTGTGTATTATGGGGGTAACCTGGCCAGGGTTCCTTTCCCACTTACAGAGAGGTTAGGTTGTCTGTTGCATGAAGAGAATTCGCTCAGTCTGTACTTTATCGCACTTGTTGTTTTAGTGTGTGGGATCTACAAACTGTAAAGGCAGTTTCCTGTTGGGCTGTGTCTCTGCTGTAAATGTCAGCTATAGGGAATAGAGTAGCTTTAACACAATATCATTTATTTATTCTAATATCAAGACCCTTATATATTAATAAATAATGACTGATTTTTGTAAGATAAACACTTTAAAAAGTTAGATGTTTCCCAATAACCCACATTCTATCTTTGACCTTTGATGACAAATAACATGGGCCTAGTACAATGAAATTACTTTGAAGACGTTTTGGGATTTTTTACTTTTCAAGGCTTGAAGGTGAGGATGAAAACCCAGTTTTAAGATATCTCTAGACTCGGTTAAAACTCCTGACACAAAGTCACTGAACACTGCAATAGAATAGCACCCAGATAAAATGGAAATGAGAGAATCACGATGCGGATAATCAAACTCCCACAACACAACGGAAAACCTTCCATACAGGGAGGTATATATGTGAATATGATACTCTACTATAAGTTGATATGTGAAAGTGAAACGATCTGATGACGATATTCACATACAGTAACAAACTGTAGCGACCTTAATGAAAAGCAACCACAAATCAAAGACCAGCAAATGGCATGTACAAATCACAGAATGTTTATAGTCATTAAAATGTAAACCGACTCCTGCACTTTTGGTGAACAAGATGTGCTCAAAAAAGTCTTCGTCTGTGTGTATACAACTATGCATGCAGCTAGACGTACAGTACTGAAGCCAGGTACTGCTGTCAAGACATGCCAGGTCGTAATTGTTGGGCCGCTGTTCACATATGTCCTGCTACTACTTGGGTGGTTTCAATCTGTTCCCATTGTCCCAGTTTCCCAGATGTATGGATGGATTTGGCACAGGTAGATATGTTCTCAGTAATGGAATGAAACAGATGTTGTACAATCATTGGAATGAAACAGACGTTGTACAATCATTGGAATGAAACAGGTCTTGTACAATCACTGGAATGAAACAGATGTTGTACAATCACTGTAATGAAACTGGTCTTGTAAAATTATTGTACATCTGACTGATGCAGATTAAAAAGGTTGCAGTAGTGTGTGAATGAAACTATGTTTCTCTTGGATGACTGGTAAAACTCTGTGCAAAGTAAGAAAACTATTAATCTATTTTCTTGCACAGTGTTTTCAGTAAATGCTTTGAAGTTATTCCACATTTATTTACCTGCCACACAACCACGGTGTAGTGGCAACACAGCTACAACACAGCAACACACATCCTGTACACACTCGCAATGTGTCTACTACACAGCTGCCAAGAAACATCTGCAACACGTCTGCATGACACATGCAACAGAGTTGCAACACACAACACAGCTACAGCAGATCCACAACATGTACACAACACAGTTGCAACAGATCCACAACACAGCTACAGTACATCCACAACTTGACCACAGCACATCCATATATCTGCAACAGGTCTGAAACACACCGGTGTAATCACAAAATGTTAATGGTACACCTATAACCCATCTTTAATTCAGTCTCATTACATCTGCAACACATTCGCATCACAGCTGCAAAAACATCTCAACACAGTTGTAGTAATACAACACATTCACAACAAATCTGCATCATGAGAAGTTACAACACAGCCGTGTAACACAGAACAATTATCTCAAAATATTTCCAGACTACACAAGTCACAACTAACTGGAAACGAACAAGGAATAACACGGCAACTAACTCAAGAAACGACTTCTCGCACAGCGGTTATGTGTGCATGTTGCGCAAGACATTGGTGCCGACATAGAAATACTTCTCCGTTGCCCTTCCTCAAGCCGTCAGAATCAATTTCAATAGCCGCCTCACGTTATCTACAAGCCGTAGCAATGCCAACTCCCAGAGTGTCTTTCCCCATGCAGTCTGGCCCACTGGGATCACAAGGAAATGCGGCCAAACATATCTCGTGCCTAATATAATTTAGGTGGCTGAATCTCGTGATAGATGCAGTGCAGTGCAGCTGTAGGAGTTATTGACCCAAGCTGGACTTAGAAAGGAAATGGTCATTGGGAATCACTGACCATGTTGTGCAACATCTGTTGGTCTAGTGTCACTGATGATTGCTGTGTCATTGACTCAGCACATGAAAGAACCACTGCAGTGACTAGCCTCAGCGCCAGCACGCAAATGTCAGCCTCTTTCAAACTAACTTAGGAATCACGAACGCATGCAGATTACATTCTCTACCTAGGCCTATTTTCATGCGTGCACGCAAATTCAAGCACTCACGCATGTCTGCATGCACGAACACTTCAGTTATTAGAACACTCCAAGCACTGGACAGTAACAACCCAAACTGGTATATAACACACGACAGATGCCTGGTCACGAGAGGTGATCATGACATGCACAAACTAGGAGTTCCCTTGCTGTTGTTCTAACCACCACTCCACTTCCCCTCCACTCTACGTAGCCCAGGTTTGCTCATTTACATAAACGGATACCTGGAACTATGAGGTTAACCTTTGATATCCCGGCGATATCTCCCAGGGCAATATAAATCTTCATTCCTCGCACTGATGAAACCTTGATTAAACTCTGCCTTAGCACGCCAACAGATTGACCAGGAAGCACTCAACCGCTCTCGAATAATTAACACGAGAATGCTATGCCTTGTGTACACTTGTTAGTGACTAAGGCTAACACTGCACGATCCTCAGTGGACGTTATCAAAGAAGAACTCAATGTAATCAAACCATGGACCTCCACCGGCAAATTGTATTACTCCGGAATGTCATATGACAATGATATCTCGCACATGTGTTTCCGAGAATTCTTACCATGACCACCTAATTTATAATTAGCGCCAGGCGAGACGAGACTACCAGCGACGTCACAACAATGCCTACACCCAGATATCACATGCCAGACGGAGAACACAAATTAAGACTTCGTGTGACAAACATCTGCGTATCTAAAGTCAACATGTAGATATAAATAAATCTGTTCACATCAAAGCAAGCATCGGACACTGACAACAACAGATAAGACATAAAAAGACAAGACTAACACCAGTGTTGTGGTTTGTTTGTGTCTTTATATTGGCTAATAACATTTGTAACTCAGTTAGATTGGTGTCGTGACCAATTTTGCTGACATAGTGCTTTTGCATTTTTAGGCAGAAACACCATCTGTTGTTCTGAAAATTCAGCCTTAAACTTTAATCTATTCTACATTTTAGTATACTAGAAAGAAATGTAAAAAAATATATATTCTGAAATGCATCGGTTACAATGCTTATAGTGGTTATATTAATTAAACACTTCGATGAAGTATAATTATTTGGTGCAGTGAAATTACTTGAATGACTTTAGTGAATAAAAATGGAAATTACTGGAATACTAAACATAACGCTGTCAGTGGAAGGATATGAGGATGAGTGGGAAAATAAACAAGACACTATCCATCCCTCTATCTATAGTTCTGATATTTATAGTATAGTAGTGTAGTGTCACTGTGTCAGTAATGTGAGTTCCACTCAGTAGATGGCACCACTGACAGTAGCAGTTAATTTCCCTTTCCGCAGTGACAGACAGACAGACAGCCACCCTTCTCTGTGTAATGTTAGACTTTATTTACACTTTGTGAACCAAAGCATCCATCTCTAAGTAACTATGAGTAAGTGGGGATGTGTCATACTTATCTGTTCATCAATTACCGTCTGTCAGTGCTACATGAAAAATTACTTTTGAATCATCTGGTAGCCATGTACGTCTATATATATTTTTTCCCTTAAGCTCCTGGGAAGAACATAACTTGTCACTGTCACTTTTTTGAAATTATTCCACAAATGAGACACTGTCAATCTTTGTCACAACAACAAACTGTCAAACAAACAAACAAACAAACAAACAAACAAACAAACAAACAAACAAACAAACAAACAAACACACAAACAAAAGAAAGTTAACTTTGCTTGACTGTAATTAAATATGCATATTTCAGGAAACAAATATTTTAGGCAACATGAAAGGAAGGACTCTTCAATATGTATCTGAGATTTTTTATTATTTATATAAATTATAATAAATTCTTTAAAAAGAAAATCTTGTTACTATTTACTGATATTTTATTTTTGGTACCAAAATGGAAATTCTGCAAACCATACTGTGTGCACAGATGTACATTTCAACCTTGCCATCATAAAAGGTAACAAGATTTGAAATTTATTGGGTTTCTTCTTCTTCCACTGAACCAACTGTCGTCAGATGTCATTTAGAGACACTCAATAATAGATGCACACACAAATGTTTGACAAATAATACCTGTTAGCTTATCTACTTGTCTAAACAATATTTACAGGCCATCAACTGTTGTCATCTATGAAAACTGACACGAGATGCAAAGAAAGAAAGATGGCTGAGAGAAAGCAGACAGCCAGGCAGGCAGAAATGCATTGATTATGCCACCTCAGTGCACATGTCAGGCACTGTGGATCAACAGTGACACCAAGGGCATAGCAAGGTCAAACAATGGAAAAAAAAGTTTTCCTAAAAGCAATTCTAATTCGAATGTCGGTCTGTTTCTGGTACTTATGATGCAGAGCCAATTAAAATTATCACACAATAGGGAAAATAGATTTAACGACAAAAAGGTGACTGCCTATTGTCCACGGTATTATAACATTTCTTCTTATTTTAGCTCAGCACTCTGTAGTAGCCACGTATGCACGTGAACAGAGTATTGTCATTTTCTATTGTGTGTTTTAAGTATTATTTGTAAGTATGTCTCCAGGTATTCTAGTCAAGCCAGCAGACTGACATTTGAGGCAAATTGATAAATGAGAAAATTACTGAATCTCTATTCATCAAAGAACATTATTGCCTGTAGCAATTAATTATATAGTTGCAATATCTTTCTGGATCTAGCGATAACCTGTAGTACTGATGGAATCTTGTGTGAAGTCCTACTGTTTTAATTGGATATACTCTTTTTTATTATATATATAAATATAAAATATACAGTCACACATAATAAATTACATGTATATATATATATATATATATATATATATGTATATATGTATATATGTATATATGTATATATGTATATATGTATATATATAATATAGTCATACATAATAAATTACATATATGTATATATACAAATGTATATACAACTATAAATATATATATATATATATATACAAATATATATATATGTACACACATATGTGTTACATAGATGTGCAACACACGCATAACAAAACATTTTAGCACAATTATGTTTCCACGACATGAAACAATGGTTTGTGGTTTCTGGGTTAATATATGCATACGCCAACAACCATGACACGTGGCTCTGCAGCATCAAGCTCCCATGTGTCTGCATCCAACGCATCTCAGGGTCAACTACACCACAGCTGATTGGCCGATGGTCCCATGTTATTTCACCGTGGCAGCCGTCAGCCTTATCACGTCTTTCTTCAAATTTCATAACAACGTCATTAAATCACTTTGCCGGAGACCTCACGTTGTTACCAGAAAAACTCGTCGAGGCTTCCGGTGAATCCGACTGGAAGTATTGAATCGGGTGCTATTTCTGGCCAACGAACTGCAGGAACACTTCAGGGAAGTTTGTCAGAAAAAATGCAGACTGCAGAGACACCGTGTGGTGATTGAGGCCACTCTGGCGATGATACGGCCAATTTAACAAGACTGCCACCGAAATAGAAATGCTCCTGCAAAATGGGTGGTTAATGGGTCAACGAGAATCAAAAAAAAATTCTCCCATGTTAGGCCTTGAATGTTTTGGTAGATTAACTGCATTTAGGGGGAGCTATGAGCCATGACAACAATTCTATTGCTGTGTACATTTATGCTATGTAAGTTCCTGCGCTTACCCTAATGCACTTTGAAGCACTGACCATGTTGTGGTTAACATCATTAATAAATCTTGTTAATGAAATGACCTCCCACACAGTATATGCAGCACACCACACTTTGTGAAAACAATAATTTATGGTAGTCCAACACGATCTCTGCCTTACGTCAATTATGTGCTAAACTATTGTAAAATTCAGATAATATTATAGTTTCCTAAACCTTACATTTGTCTGTGACATTTGTCACGCAGACAAATCAGACAATAAATCCAAATAATCAAAGTATTTGCATGGCACCGTGAAAGTCACGACTGAGGCAGAAGTCTATATTTAATCACATAGACACGGCCCACAGTGTTCGTGCTTAAATCATACATGAAGCCATTCTCCTCTAATATACCGCCCTATTTATATCTATATCTGGGTTTATGTGCAAAGGTCTGCATGCGTGGACACAGTGCCCGCACCATGAGACACAATGACATATAAACACATGTTAAATTCAATAAATAGTCATTGATATAATTGATTTGTTTGAATAAAATATGAAACCCTTGAAAATATTGTGTGTCAACAATCTACATACAATATAAACACTGCAGTAATTCATGCAAATATAATATAAAAATACAATTAAATTAGTAAATGCTTAATGATGCATATCAAAACAAGTTTTTTCTAGGAATTTTACCATTATTCAAAGAAAAAAAAATTTAAATCCTGCATCATCCAAGATCCCTCTTGTTCTCTCTCCCTCCCTCTCCCCCTCGCTCTCCCTCGCTCTCCCCTCGCTCTGCCTCCCTCTCCTCCTCGCTCTCCCTCCCTCTCCCCTCGCTCTCCCCCTCGCTCTCCCTCCCTTTCCCCCTCGCTCTCCCTCCCTTTCCCCCTCGCTCTCCCTCCCTCCCTCTCCCCCTCGCTCTCCCTCCCTCTCCCCCTCGCTCTCCCTCCCTCTCCCCCTCGCTCTCCCCCTCGCTCTCCCTCCCTTTCCCCCTCGCTCTCCCTCCCTCTCCCCCTCGCTCTCCCTCCCTCTCCCCCTCGCTCTCCCTCCCTCTCCCCCTCGCTCTCCCTCCCTCTCCCCCTCGCTCTCCCTCCCTCTCCCCCTCGCTCTCCCTCCCTCTCCCCCTCGCTCTCCCTCCCTTTCCCCCTCGCTCTCCCTCCCTCTCCCCCTCGCTCTCCCTCCCTCTCCCCCTCGCTCTCCCTCCCTTTCCCCCTCGCTCTCCCTCCCTCTCCCCCTCGCTCTCCCTCCCTCTCCCTCCCTTTCCCCCTCGCTCTCCCTCCCTCTCCCCCCCTTTCCCCCTCGCTCTCCCTCCCTCTCCCCCTCGCTCTCCCTCCCTCTCCCTCCCTTTCCCCCTCGCTCTCCCTCCCTCTCCCCCTCGCTCTCCCTCCCTCTCCCTCTCGCTCTCCCTCCCTTTCCCCCTCGCTCTCCCTCCCTCTCCCTCGCTCTCCCTCCCTTTCCCCCTCGCTCTCCCTCCCTTTCCCCCTCGCTCTCCCTCCCTTTCCCCCTCGCTCTCCCTCCCTCTCCCTCCCTTTCCCCCTCGCTCTCCCTCCCTTTCCCCCTCGCTCTCCCTCCCTCTCCCCCCCTTTCCCCCTCGCTCTCCCTCCCTCTCCCTCCCTTTCCCCCTCGCTCTCCCTCCCTCTCCCTCCCTTTCCCCCTCGCTCTCCCTCCCTTTCCCCCTCTCTCTCTCCCACTTGCTCCTTCCCCCTCCCCCTCTCACTTCACTAACTAATGCAATAATATACCTAAACCTAATCAGAAAAAGTAGTAGACACATATAAAAGCAGTAGACAAATAATCCTTTCAAATTACTTAAATAATGAGCACTAAGTCAGAAATATTACCAATACCAAGTAGTCATTGACTGATCAGATGCATAAAAATTGGGGGAGGGAGAGGAGGGATAGAGAGAGGCAGAGAGTATGGGTGGGAAGGAGGGAGTGAGCAATACATTTAATTTCTGGGCAGGCCTGTTCATTCAAACACGTTTTTAACTTTTCTACCCAGCTTCAATTAGTGTGAATACTATTCATAACAAAATAGCCACCACTCTATGTAGCCAGGCACTCATTCGTACATCTAAATGAACTGAGCCGGTTCAAAAACTCGACCCGTTCACACTACAGAAGCTGGAGTGGGGGTAGTTTCCATCCACTAATTGGTTTATTTTGATTAATGACTTAGGGGTGCAACTGGGCGGGGCATTAATTAGGTCAAGTGATGCTAAGAGCCCAGACTGTCCAACCATCACTGGCCTCAACATGTGGCATGAATTAGGTCAAAGTTAGTGCGACTTGGTGTTAATCTCCTTTGCGTTCACACTAGCAATCTGAACCGGTTCAAAACTAAACCGGTTCGAAACTACCTCAAGGAGGTGGATTAGTTTAATCCCGTTCAACTTACTGAACCGGTTTAGATTTTGTAGTGTGAACGGTCAACGGGAGCGAAACCGGTTTCGCACCGGATTAAATTTGCTAGTGTGAACGGGGTAATAGATTGAACAACCTTGTCAAAGATTAAAAACGGCAGTAAGGGGATTATAGTATCAGAATTTTTCAGAATGATAATCCTGTGTTCTAACAATGCCAATAAGGATAAGTAGAGCAGTACCACCAGGAAGAGAGAAACAGTAGACCAGTGACTACCACACAAGATCAGGGAAACAACAGGTGGGATGTCATTGGTCAGTCAATCCAATCAGGGGCCACACTTTCACAGTTCCCCTACAGGACGCCAATTAACCTAGAAACACCTCTCATACTCACAGGTGCAAGCTCAGTGGCTTGGCCTGGCACTAATCACTCTGGTTTGGTAAACCCTCTGTTTGTATCATCTAGAAAAGATGCAATTTATTTCTCACTTTCTCACTAGTTGATGCATAAGAAACATTCATGAAAAAGGCAAGTTCTTATAACAAGATTTAACAAGATTTAACAAGATTGCCACCTAGAGAATCAACTCAAGATGGCAGGTGGACAAGGAAGCCCTTTGGCTTATCGAGAGTCCAACCTATCTATCTAAATGTACCCCGCCCTTCTTAGGTACATGTCAATTTTATTTTTAAACATATTAACACTACTAGCACCTACACAATCAGCCGATAATCTGTTCCATTCATTTACTGTTCTTTGTGAAAATGAAAATTTTCTAATATCTAATCTACACTGCTTCTTTGCTAATGTAACTCCATGTCCTCTAGTCCTCTCTTCCTTGACTGAGAAAAAAATATTTCTGTCAATATTTTCATACCCATTCAATATTTTAAAAACTTCTATCTGATCTCCTCGCAGTCTCCTCGTTTCTAGTGTTGTTAATCCACATTCTTTTAGACGCATTTCATAACTAATATTCCTGAGTTTTTGTATCATTTTGGTTGCTCTTCTTTGTACTCTTTCTAGTATATCAATATTATATAGCGCAGTATCCAGTCCTCAGGACCTTTCAAAGCGCTTTACTTCCCTTTACCTTACACTTTACTTCCCTGACAGACCTGTTCACTCAGACACCATCTCAACTTCTCTGGGAAACATCCAACCATATGCTACAATGAAATCACAAAGGCTGCTCATACACACATTCACCACTGTCTGTAGCCAGGTACTCGTTTATACAGCTGAGGGAACTGGAGCAATGTAGAGTAAAAAAACTTGTCCAAGGTTTTAACACCACAGCACAGGATTTGAACCCAGGTTCTCGTAGTTGAGAGTCCGAAGCTCTACCCCTGGGCCATTGCACTCTACAAACTAGGAAGTGATACACTGACTGGACTGCATTGGAGACAGGCTGATGCTAACTGACTTTTGGGTGGATTCACTGATATGTCCAACTGCATCTACGGAACCATGATCCATGCACAGAACAGAACAAAGAAGTTGTGTCTAACGTTACACTGCCCTTTACAAATGGAAGAAATTACGAGAAACATGCCTCCGTCTATAATCATCTCCTGACTTGACATTTCTAGAAGTCACTGAGACTTTTTTGTTTTCTAATCTAAAACGCTCCAACCTAACCTTTTCAACAGAGCCTTTTGTGTTAGTTTTTCAGGCGAAAGGAAGCGGCATTATCTAGCAGATACTGGCAAACGTAGGCTGGTTATAAAATGGAAGATTGATCACATATGACGTTGATACTTCGTCTCTGTAAAAATCCAAGGTTAACGGAAAAAACTGAATGGAGACTTGAGAAATCTCAATTTTATGGTATCCTTATAACATTATTTTGTGGCCATGGTCACTAACATGTTATTAATGAAAACGTAAAATTGAGATGCCAGCTGAGCAGAGATTATTACATTGTTGTAAACAAAACTTGGTAAATAAAAGTCAGGATGCACATACACAAGTCTACCTTTCCGCAATAAAAATCCAGAAGTTTTCCAGCGCATATTTTAATCAAATATTTTACATCAAATTTCCTCTTTACACAAACTCTATTATTCAATTCACCTACAGGTGTATGTTACAAGACTTACATTACAACACTATTCACAAATTCAAGCAAGCAGCAAAATCATGCGTGAACAATAGATTTCATATAGTCGATTAAAATGAACTATTTATGTGCTACGTTTCTAGAAAATACTCTTACCTCTGCCGAAGCATTCTGGACTGAGTGTGACATCATCAATGGCGATGTCTCCTTGGAAGCGGAGGCCTCTGACTCCTTCGAATATCAACACAAACCTGCGGCAAATCAAGACATACGCTTACATAATATACAAAATGCATTTTATCTCAATTTTAATTGTCATGCATGATCAGGAATGTTTAAAAAAATTATTTGTATTGACATCTGTTGCATTCTTTACATTGATTAGTTATCATTAGTACTAACCAAGCAGGCTATGCATCCAGTACATTTTAGTTTAAAATAGTTCAATCGAATACTGAAGGATCTTCTGTGGGAAGCATTCTGCTATGCTTAGTCATTGCACAAAGGGGAGGGGAGGGGATAGATTATATATACCTAATCATAATCAACATGTTTGCACAGAAAATAAAGCTGTTATAACAACTGAACAAAACTTGCAATCAATATGTAAACAAGACCCACTAATCATCGCTGGATTTCCTGGAAAGTAATAAAATACCTGAATGTTAACTGTGAAGTGATGGTTCAATTTGACCAATAATCATTCCTAAACATGGGCAATATTGTTCACCTTGTGTGTTTTGAAAGATAAACACAAATCAAATAATTGGTTTCTAAGCTACGCCCGAGATATAAGAAGCACCATGGATGTGACGCCTACTGCCAGCATTTGTCGTGAATGCACAAAGATGACAATACTCAAACTATGACATCACAAATAACTAGGACAGAGGAATGTCTGTAATAAAAGAAAACACCCCCACTGATTATAGCACCCGAATGATCCAACTGCACAGCCTTGACCGTTGCTCTACACTTAAAGGGCCCTAGGGAAATATTAGAGTTGTTTAATAATTTACAATACACCGGTCGCCGGGGGTGATTTCTCATATGAGTTGTGCAATGTCCACACCCACGGGTAGTTTTATCAGCTCATCTTCATTGTTCATGTCCGCTGGCTTCGTAAACAACAACACTGCTTATCTAATATCTATTGAGCTGAGTAATTGTTCAATGGACTAGCTGACTCTTGTATATTGTAGCTAACCAGCATATGTAATTTGACACTGTTATGGATAGTCAGTTTTTACCTTTTTTTAGTCACTGAGCATTTGCTCATTGGAATCGATACTTGTTGTTTGCTGTGTGATATGGTTACATCGTAATTAAGCTCAAAAATAATTGTTTATATATTAACATTCTAATAATATATATATATATATATATATATATATATATATATATACTTTTAATTATGCAATACCATATTATATCCAGAAATATTTTTTAGACTCTGAGCCACATCATCAAATTGAAATAAAAAAATTAAGTAGAAGTTAACTAGCACTAAAACATCTAAATATTCTGATCCTAAGCATTTGGCATACATCCAGTCTAGCACTAGTCTTAATCAATGTGTTTGTACTTGTACTGGTAGCTGACATTTCCTAGTACTTGCATCTGATCTTAATATTCTTGATCAAATACACCACCCACGCCTGTCTAGATTCCATCTATGACATTAGATACTCAGGCCTCAGGTGGTTTCCTCCAAACAGCCCAAACTTGGGCTAACACAATTGTTCTTCTCCAGAACTAGTGAGTCCACTACAGTCTGTACAGGTTACCCAGGTTATTGTGGGATCTTTTACTTCCCCTGGCATAGACACCAGATAGAAGGGACCACCGGCTTTTAGTGTCTCTTCTGAAAGACACAGGCAATGTGGGGTGAATGAAATTGCCTAAGTTTCGAAACAGCGGTAGGTGGGATTGAAACACTGTCCCCTCGATTGACCGTCCAGCACTTTACTGCGTGACCACCGCTCCCCACAAAAAATGGAGGTCAGGTGGGTGTACTCAGAGCCCTGTCCTTGATCTGTTGGTTCCTAGAGTTATCGCGCTCAGTGCCAACCAGGTTTATTAGTGTATAACACTGTAGGTGAGAATAAGATCAGTGACGTGCACAGGTCACATGACGGGATGAGAACTTCTTTTATAATCAAAATTAATGATTGTTACTTAGGATTTTTGTTCTCCTCTTCTTCAGTGAAAGGGCAGGTAATTTACAGGCCCTGGGTTTCTTTCAGTTTTTCCAAAATCTTGAGTCATATCAGCAAAGATTATCCAGTTTTGTGAGAAAAAAAATGTATGTCCAATGGTTTTATAAAACAAAAAAAGCTGGCCGTATCCCATCCAGCAAACACTGGCACAACACTCTGATGTCCAGACTTTCCTCTGTATCCCGGCTAGACAAAGACAATATTGACAATAACAACTCTATTGTGTCTAAATCCCTGGCCAACCAAGCTCTGATATGCGTCAACACAAACAGTTTGATCAATCTAAAAGTCAGTAAACATTCCGGTTGTCAACAGATGGCTTGATATGCCAGGCAGCAATGGTGGATGGGCAAATGGTCTTACGGTTCGCTTAAACTTTCACCTTGACTCTCAGTGAGACGCATTTGACCAATCTCTATCCCCTGCCTTCGTGGGACTATTTCTGTATCTCATCGCATTGTGTGATCGTCTCGCAAATAGGAATATCTGAATCTCCAATAAGCCCTTTATTCCATGCCGCCAAGCCAAAGCTTCATCCAGGCAGAGTGACCACACGAAGCTAACTCTAGAGTTCCGGCTACCACACATTTTTTAACCGAACAAAACAGATCGCTATACCATCCATTTCACCACTCAAAGTTCAGTGTAAAAAGATGCTGTGTACTTTTATTATCGTAAGGTGACATGACATGGTGACACTGCTGGGGTGTTAGTATATTCCTTGACTCTATTGACCAGGGAAAGTACACTGCAGAATAAATTATGTATAATTTCATTATTTAGTTTTGACAAAACCATTGGACATACAGCTATTTTTGACTCAACTGACTTGAAATGTTGAAGCAACAAAATTGGCTAAACCTTGCTACAGTATGTAGTAGCAGTACTCTAGAGATTTTGGAAAAACTGAAAGAAATCTAGGGCCTGTAAAATACCTGCCCTTTCACTGAAGTTCTCATTGTGTCACCTGACCACCTGTACACGTCACTGATATCATTCTCACCTACAGCGTTATACACTAATCAACCTGGTTTCCACTGGGTGTGATAACTCGATGAAACAACACATCAAGGACAGGGCTCTGAGTGCACATACTTGACCCCACCCCTGGACCTAAGATGACCAATCAGACAATCTAGTTAGCTATTATTAACAAACAGTGCCAGGTGACCGTGGCGGAAATTACATGAGACAGATTCCTGGAAGGCAAGCTGCGCACTAATAAAGCGAGGTAATCCTAGTGTCGGTTCGACCCTGGAATCATCTGCGGCTGAGGTGTTTCCTAGCAACAAAGCCAGATGGTTTTCCAGATACTGCGGTAGAATGTCATACGACAAAGACTTTAACCACGCCTCACACAAGAGTGCATTGACGTAGAATCTTTGGTGTCCTGACTAAGAGTCTCTCTCTAAGATGCCAGCTTCCCAGAAAGGTGAAATGTTTACCACAGTATCACCATCGATATTAGTCTTTTACTTGTAACAAGAAATGGTTAAACGAATGTAGTTTAACAACTCCAAGATGGCTATAATATATTTATGGAAATGTTTTTCAATTAAGAAAGAATAACTTGAAGTGTTAAGGAAGAAGCAGTGAAGTTCTAATAGAGGACTGCTAATCCAACAGATTATCTACTGATCCAACAGATTATCTGCTGATCCAACAGATTATCTGCTGATCCAACAGGTTATCTGAAACTTGTACCATTTCCAAAAGCGTGAAAAGAATGCAATAAATACACCAGAAGGCAGGCCATATATAGAAAGATAACATTAGATTCCTAATAAGGCAATGTTGACCATGTCCAGATGCCATCTGGAATATGCTCTTGGTAACGAATGGACATCAGTCTTCAAAAATATATAAAAGACTTCCTCAACGCATTTTATGAGAAATACAAAATGTTAGTTGTCTTACATGTGACACCAACAGAGTTACACGTTGGATGGATACACAACAGACTGAATCTTAATAAACATTCACACAGTTACAAAACCGATTCCTTCAATTCCAACATACGAGATATTTGAACGAATACAGAGTGACCCACTATTAAGGACACCCTAGGGTTGCGGCCGGGCAAAGCAAGGGTCTGAATGGCAAGGTGACCCTATTAGCAGAACAATGCGATGCAACCATAACTTTAGTCTGCTGAAAAAGACTGGTATGTCAAAATATATAAGATCGAAGCGCCAAGTTTCTTGAGAAGTGAACATGTCAAGTATATTCTATATTTCACTGTTATAGAAATAATTTGTAAAATAAGTCACAGGATGACCTTAGTTATTAATAACAATAATAATTAATCTATTATGCCTAAATCCTTGGAAACCAAACACAGAGGTGCCTAAAGACAAAAGGTCAATCAATCTCAGATTCAATCAATATTCCAGTTGGCAATAGTGATGTTTGACATTTAACCTGATGTAGTAACGAATTAGTTTACACCCACTCACCCATTTAATACAAAATTTACAATGAAATGTTAATTTTTATACTGTATAAAATACAAAGGCATAACCAAACTTCTCATTTGTCTAATGAGTCTTAGACAAAAGTAATATATAGCTTACACCCAATGATTACTACTGCCACATTTCATTGTAAATTATTGTTTAAGTTTCTCACAATCTCTCTGACCATTTTAGCCAACCATCACATGTTGGATGTGACTGTCTTTTATGTCACCATTTTTTAATTTCACATCGCGACAGTCTCCTAGCCTTCACTAGTTGAGTGACTGTCACAACATTATCCACTAGGTGGCAACAAATCAAGAAACTGGCATTGCCTGTGCTGCCACCTATGGATCAAGGGAATACCCAATTTGGAAGTGCACTATTTCCCAAACCTGCATTATACAAAGTTGTTAAATTTATAATGTTAAACAGTCTAGCATTATACTATTTCATAAGACTTATTAGTTATAATAAATGTTATGCTATTCCATTTAAGTATTACACTGAATTATATTGTCATTATTAGGTACGTATTTTCTATATTTACAATCACTGCCCAAATGTCATTATTAGGTACATTATTTTCTATATTTCACAGCCCAACCTTTATGGTTCCAACTCAGAAAGCAATTATTTTGAGTAAATTTCCATGTTTTGCTTACTGCAGTTGTAAACAATTATTACACGTGGGGTGACTGACCTTCGTCCTACCCTGGGGATGGGCACAGCGACCCTGAGCCAGGCATCCACGCCCCGGTTATTGCCGAGGATGGCCTTGACCCAGTAGTTCTCGTAGAAGCGCCCTCTGATTACTGGGGTGGCGTCGATGTAGACTTCACTGAGGTGCATCTTGAGTTGGTGGACGTGGGTGCCGTACATGTGGTAGAAGAACCGCACCTGGGCAACAACAGGAGCAGTTCTTAGACTTAGGTGGTTTCCTCCAAACAGCCCAAATTTTGGCTAACGCAGGAGTTCTTCTCTAGAATTATGAGTCCACTACAGGTTACACATTTACCCCGTGTGGGATCTTTTACTTCCCCTGGCACAGACACCAGATAGAAGGGACCACCCACCGGCTTTTTAGTGTCTCTTCCGAAAGACACAGGCAAATGTGGGGTAAACGAAATTGGCTAAGTTTCGAAACGGCGGTAGGTGGGATTGAACTACCGTCCCCTCGATTGACAGTCCGGCGCTCTACCACGTGACCACCGCTCCCCACAGTTGTACAGCTAACTGCAGTATAGGTAAAGTAAAGGTGGGTTCTTATGTAGCGCAGTACCCAGTCCTCAGGACTGCTCAATGCGCTTTACACTTTACTCCCTGGCAGACCTGTTCAATGAAATACCATCTCAACTTCTATGGGAAGCATCCAGCTACAGCCAAACCAGCAGGTGTGTGTGTGTGCGTGCATGCGTGCGTGCGTGTCTGTGTGTGCGTGCGTGCGCACACATCTGTGTGTGTGCATGGTTATGTGGGTAAATGTATGTCCGGGTTTATGTGTGCATGCGTGTGTGCATGCATACACAGCATGTGGGTACATGTGCATGCATGTATGTGTGTATGCAGGTGTATGTTAACAGGTGTATGTTAACAGGTGTATGTTAACAGGTGTATGTTAACAGGTGTATATTAACAGGTGTATGTTAACAGGTGTATGTTAACAGGTGTATGTTAACAGGTCCAGACATTAGGTGGTGCCATTGTATAGCTTGTTTTCTCCATAATATGTTACCTAATCACAACCAACCTATATGTAACGCTATATGTGTTTAATTTGCAAACTTCAGCAAATTCATTAAAAAGAATGTACAAGGAATTTATTAGTCAACTTATGAGGAGTTTGCTATGTTTGAATAATTCAAATAAACAAATTAAGATTTCTATTTCTAAATGTCTTGTATGTTTGCATAAAACAGTAACTCGCCACCCAAAAATCATCGAGGGAAAAGCATGTCTCTGCAAAGCATTCACTTTTAATCTCATAAACCTAGTATTGGACATTTCCTCGGGAAGCTTTATTTTTTAAACTATTAAGGGATGTAAGGTCGTTTAGTATACTAAATGTATTAGGTTGTATATAATAATCATGTGTAATTTGCTATATATAACACAACTCAATTTGTATTAGGGATGATCTGGTCGATTACTCAATCAATTGTTTCTTATAATAATAATTATTTATTTGTGAATTTAACATTTAGTTAGAGATCACATGACAGCAGAACTATATTATTATGAAAAAATATACAATTTATTTATTTCATTTATTCTAATTTCTAGTTCAATTTGTGAATAAATTAGAGCTACCTGGCACCTTGTATCCATGATGAAGTGCCAGATAGCTTTAAGACCTTCTTATGTGTTTTGATAAAATCATTATACAAACTTATTTAATTCCATGACTTGAATGAATTGAAATGAGTCTCAAACTTGGAATCATCACACAGATGCCAAATATGGTTGTGCATGTACAGCTGTATTTCTGTATTGACATTATACATTTCCCTTGATGATTTAATTAAAGGGAAACAAAATGTTTTATTTAATGTTGCATACACAGAGGATTTAATATAAAGTAACCATTATTTATAGCTCATACACAAATGTGTTACTCTTTAATAACATATGTCACCAAAATTATATAATGTAATCTATATTGAATGCAAAATGCTGGCCTGATAACAGGAAGAAGTTAATTCTTTCATCTATTTAAACAAATGCATGCACACTTGGAACACACGCACGCACACACGCACACACGCACGCGCGCACGCATGCACACACGCGTACACACGCGTACACACACACACACACACACACACACATACACACCACACACAGACACGACACATATTTATATATATAAACTTGCTGAAGAAGCGGTTTTAAACAGATTTATAACATATTTCCAGATGTTTAAATCAAGAAAATAGACGTGCTTCGGAAACACAAATTGCATTGTTTAGATCACCTGACTGGAAATATTTCTCAGATGTATAGGTCATCTTCCCAGAAATATCAAGTACCATAATCAGGTGTACACATAGGTCATCTTTCCAGACACAGACGCCTACAATATCATCAGCAAATGTGCGAGTTTGCTAGTGTTTTACGGCCTGGCACGCCCATTTACGTGGGTCGACGTGGAGCTATACAGTTTGCCTTCGACCGCTTCTGTAATGAACGACACACTGGACCACAAATGACGGATCGCGCTCAGAGCTTTGGGGAAATATACGCTGAAAGCTGAATCATGTAATCCTCCAGTCTTTCCAAGCGATGACATAAACCTTATGCTAATGAGGCACAAATCACGTATTTGACACGCGTCACCCTGCGGGCATTGTTGTTTCATACACACACGCGCTTGCTATTTAATATACCACTAAGTGGAGGAGGCTGAGTTCTATTTTATCCCGTCCCACGACGGGCATTCCAGAGCACTTAGTGGAAGTAACAGCTCTATTAAATGCCAGGAAACATTAGCATGACCTTATTCTACCGTCGTGTTATGGCGATATATAACACAACTACCCAGTATTAGGAGTGTTTAGTGGAGTTCATGTGTCTCGTGAAACCAATAGGATTGATTTCAGTCTGAGACTGTGTGTGCATGATATGCATAGGAGGTTATTTATGGGTATTAGAAATATACGTTGTCATTAACAATTTCAACTGCAAAGTTTAGTCACAGGTATCAATTATCCAAAGTTTAATGGCAACGTGGAACTCACCGTGCTGTGAGAAAACTGTAGAATTACTGCACAAACATAGGCTCCTTTCACTGTCAAACACTGATCATTATTCAGAAATCCATATATCCATTTAACATTGTAATTAAAACTACACTTACAAGGCAACCCATTCATCATGATCAGTAAACACGCTTTTGATACATTTGAATCATTTGTAGTGAAAACTACTTATAAAAATTGCTTTTGAAAAAAAAAACATTATAATAGATTTCATCTGAGAAATCTATATCTCTCAGAGTTAAAGTTGCAGCCTCGGTTAAACTACCATTGGTAATTGTTTTCAAGAAAGTGTAAGTATATTAATATATGAACAATATTCTCTCATGTGATGTTACTTGCTACTTTTGATGTTAATCAATAAATTATGGGTTTGCCAAATTACAAGTCACCAGATAAACAAGCAGAAAAATAAATATATAATATGCATATGTAATTTCTGTCTTTTGTGCCCTTATTTTCCCCTCAAAATGTGTTGTATGTTGTGGAAAATGTACAGTTTAGGTGATGTTGAAGAAAGTGATATCATCTATATTATATAATCTATGCAGCATGTTGATTCATTCAAAATGTTCAATTAAAACATGATGAATGATCTCAGAATGGAATGTAAAAGGTTTCTTCAAGACAAACAGCACTAATTTGATAATCACACAGTGAGCCTGGCAGAAGAACAACTGTGGAGAGTTCATGCCAAGTGCTGCCATCTGGTGAATGAAACATGCCTATAGGTGTCACCACTCCATGTTTAATATCTAGGAGTATTTATTTTGTAACACAATGCTGCAAAATACGTTCAGAACTCAAATGTCACCAAATGATGACCACTTGGACGAAGATTGTTCAATGATATGACAACATAACAGGCCAAAGGACTGCAGCATGACTTATGTACTTCACTCCACCGGGACACTTCTCTGGGACACTTCACTCCACCGAGACACTTCATTCCACCAGGTAGTGAGGTGGGGTGACATACCTGGCAGCTGTGGTAGTAGGGTGACTTAGGGTCCCAGGTACTGGCGGGAGGGATGGGGTAGACGCGACTGACGATCATGGCCCGGTCTCCCAGCTGTCTGTCCGACGCCTCAAAGTAGATGTAGTGACCTGGGGAAGAGGAACAGGAAATAAGCCCTTGTGTGAGAGACATGGCAAGACTGTGTCACTGATATAGAAACCTTGTCAGTGAGTAGAAATATAGACTGCAAACAACCTTATGTCATAGAGTTTGAACATAAACACGATTTAACAAGATTGCCACCAAGAGAATCAACTCTAGATGGCAGGTGGACAAGGAAGCCCTTTTGCTTATGGAGAGTCCAACCTATCTATCTAAATGTAACCTGCCCTTTTTAGGTATATCTCGATTTTATTTTTAAACATTAAAATCGATATATACCTAAGAAGGGCAGGGTACATTTAGTAGGATGGAGTCACATATAGGACAGGATGTTTATACTGAGACTATACTTAGTTGCAACATCAGACAATGTAGAGAGGCCAGTGACCTAGAGGAACGGTGGCTGTATTATAGGTTTGTTGTTTACCTTTGACCTGAACTGTCTGTCGGAGAGGGATGGATAAGGTGGGGTTGGGATGGGATAGTAAGATGGACAGGGACAGTAGATTTGAGGGCTGAATAGGGAATGGAGGGTGTATACTGTATACAGTCATCATATAACATAGTGCTGGGAACACTACAGACTTCACTCCCTTGCAGACCTGTTCAATCAAACCACACTATGACATCTCTGGGAAGCATTCAGCCACACAGCAATTAATGCACACAAATATCCACCACTGTCTACAGCCATTCACTATGTCTCAAGCCGATTGACTTGTCCAAGGTTTGACATGACAGTGCACAAGTGGAAGTAGACCGGGGGGGGGGGGGGGGAGGGTTAGAGATGGTGTAAAAGAATGACAAATCCGAGTCAGACCTTTGGGCGTGCCGGTGGTGTGGTCATTGGTGGGTCCGGTGTTGTTGGTGGGAGTGCGGCCACTGTGCCACGCCCAGTGGAAGCGACTCCCGGTGTGGTTCGTCCACTCACACAGACCTCCCTCGAAGGTACACGCTGCTCCCTCACTTACGTTACCTGCATGACACAATCAAATAATTACAGCAACCACAGAAATTACAATTTACTTGCAAAGTCTCAAAAATTTAATATTTCAAGACTGTACAGATGGTAAAAGAGACAACATTACTGAATAAAAATCGATATTCAATAATATTATTAAAGTAACTATGAGAAAAGAATTGTCTTTTACTTTATTCAGGACAGATTTTATGCCAAAAGGCTACTGTTACAAATTGGAGGTACAGTTATAGATAGTTTATACAACATAAAATTATGTTATAATGTCTCTTTAACAAGACACTAACAGAAACAAAACAGAACTAAGGGGTCGTCTCACCACAGAGGCTGCGGTCCTCATCATCCCCGTTGAGACAGTCCTTCTGAAGGTCACACACCTTACTTCGCGGGATGCACACAGTCGTGTTGCACATAAACTCCTGCAGGTGGCACTCTCGCTGCACGGCCAAGTCTGGAAAACGGAACGAGTAGACATGATCAAACCTCAGGTTTACGTCATTTCTGGCTTTTTTTAATTTTCCCATGGGTGTAGTCCAATGATATCTACATTGACATCAACACTCTATATAACTAACAATCTGCTTACATCTACTCACGAAACAACAAACCTTGGACAACAATGGTAATAGATTTTCCTTGATTTTTGAAATGGAAAAAAAAGGTTTTGATGCACCTAATATTATAAACTAACCATTTACAATCCACATTTTCACATAAATGGTTAATTCAGAATAACAGGTTAAAGTGGAAGATTCTATAAAGTGTCCAGGAGGCGTCTGACACGGAAGAGATAGGCCTTCTTAGGCTCTTGACAAATGGAACATGCACTACAGTAAACAACATCCTCTGTTCTGTTTTGGAAATACATCACCAGCTGGTAGGTGGCCTATGATCAAAGGAATTGAGTGGACATAGACAGAAGCGGCTTGATATCTGCACCAGGATTTTTGGTTTCACAATCCATTGGTGTGTGACATTAAACATATCACCTCATCCCCAACTAAGCAATTTTTTTCTGAAGTGAATCCCAAGAGTTATACAGCCAATGACTGAGCTCAATGTGACTGTCCACTGACTGGTGTCCCTACTGTCCAGCATTGTTCCACTCACCGTGGCTGCAGCTGTCCAGGAATATGTTGTCCAGAGCAAAGTGACCATTGTCCCCAAGTCCCCGTGTCACACGGAACTCAAAGCGAAAGGGTTCAGTGATCGCCCCAAATGGCACCGTGTACGTCAACCACCTGTGGGCACAAAACGAATGTCACACACATGAATGGGAGAAATGTGACGACAGGGTTGTAGTGGAGGAGGGAGCATTATTTGTGTTCATAGGCAACTGTGTTAACTGCAAAATGTCAATTCAGTCGGTATCACAACGCACATTTTTTTGCTTGTCATTTTACTCACACACTGTAGGTTTTGGGTTAAATCCTATGATATATTTTTCATGTTGCCAAAAACAAGAAAATTGTAATATGCAACATTGGACCCCTCCAATGCAAAATCCTGGCTACGCCACTGCACACTTATGTCAAACAACTCAGAACAATATATATATAAAAACAACAACAAACATGGTAGCAGTGTATGTAGTTGATAATACAACAAGTCAGGTGACTCCTCTAAGACCGTGCTAGTTGCTTCAAGGAGACACCTTTTTTGACAGCCAATAGCAAGAAGGCCATCGTTTTTGAGTGCTCGCTGTGAGCGAGTACAGCTTCACAGCCAGTGACTAAGGCAGTGACAGAAACATGCCACACATTCACCAACAGATACTTCTAAGACATCCTAAAAGTATAATGTCAAAACAATATCTTAAAGAAGTGGACTTGATGTAGCCTTCGAAAGAACACAATAACAATTTGTAACTGCTAGAACTCACATCGAAAACAAACACTAGACAGACACAAAAACAGCTGGAAGAGATCCCTGAAATGATGAAATGGGGCGTACATGGGAGAAGCAGTGTATTGGCTCTGTCCAGAACAAAAAGTGATAAGTATGCAACTGGGTCTAAGATAAATAAAACCCGCTGCCCACCCGCCTGCCAGCATTGCCAGCCAGCCAGAGACAAGACTCATGCAGTGCATGCAGGAAAAGGAGACATGATGAAGACATCATTACCGTCACGCTCCACTAAGCAGGAGGCCCATGCAGTAGCCATGCAACCAGGTAGTGATGGGCTGGGTGTAGCCGGGTCATAAACCCCACCAAGTTTATGGTAAATATTGTGGACTGGAACACAAACTAATAACTGGGCTCACTCAGGTACAGCCACTGCCTGGACTATATTGCTCTTGAGTAACTGTGTTTAATCAACTATGAGAAAGTCATGATGTATCCATGCTTGTTGCTGGAGCCTGTAATCACCCACAGTGACTGGCTGTGAGAAATAACTGTCAGACACAACTCAGTTTAAGTTTAACATTCTGTCAGTTACTTGGAAGCTACCCTGGTTCTGTCTGCACGTCAGACACTGGTGAGGACGGACGGACGGACGGACGGACGGACGGACGGACGGACGGACGGACGGACGGACGGACGGACGGACGGACGGACGGACGGACATGCATCTAGACTGGGAAATACTGAAGTCAGATAGGTCACACCAGCTGATCATACATACATAGAATCAGAAACTTGAAGCAAATAGCAAGTATTTTACTCGCAGACAAAGCCAATATTCGTAGAAAGCTGCTGCTAACGTCACATAATCGTGATGTGATTTGAGTCAATGATGCTATTTCAATCCCAGGTCCCCCATGCAATGTTTCAATTATCTACCATTTTACTTCAAATAATCAGCTTCCTGAAACCTGAGTTTTCTGTATTTTGTAATTCATAAATTTGCATCCATGGCAATAGAAACACATAACCTGGTCATATTGCAATACTATGGTCATCTTTTGGTATATTCAGAATGTGGTATGGTGTTAAATTACTTAGTGTCATTTACAACAACATCTTGATTAATCAACCACACGTCAACTGACTGCAGAAATGTCATTTACTTTCTCTTTAAAATTATGATATTGGGATAATCATTAGACTGTTTTTTTTTATTTGTCAGAACAGAATTGTAGTCTACCATACAGTAGGTGGTAGTAAAGTTCACCCACTCATTGAACTGGATTAATTGTTGACTCTTTTTTTTGTCCATTTTTTCCTTCCTGCAGAATCAATTCCAAGAATCTGAAAAAGCCCAGTGGTGCCACCTGGTTGTTTTTGTCATTCAAGTTCAAGTCCAAATATTTGCCAGCACCCACTAGCATCATCAGAATTGTCCCCAACCATAAACTGACAACATATTTGGCTATATGAAATTGATATTTCTAATTTTTAACAGTATATTTTAAACCAATACAAAATTGCAAATGTTTATTTTGAATCACCTCTGCAGCTGGCACAGCAATAACAAAATGCAATAGTGCGAAGCTACAATTCACAATAACACACAATCGATGAATTACGATACAAACATCACATTACAATAATTTTACCATCACAGCAGTAAACAATTATACATGGCACGGAAAACATCAGATCAATAAACGATAGTGCTTAATTAAAGTGCATCACACTAACACACCCACACACATTCTATCTCAACAACAGGAGAGCGATACGATTTTTATTCCGCGACCGTGGCAAAATTTGCAGAACATGATCGGAGAATAAATTTGTTCTGATAAGCATCCATATATATGCGGAGTGAAAAAGTGTACCTTTTATTCTAGTGATTACTTCTCGACAACATGTCACATTTATGTGGCAACTGAACAACAAAGATGGAATTACACAAGGACGCGGGGTTATTTACAGCTCGACGGCTAATCAGGTAACACACGAAACACATTACTGCGTGATCGAGAGATTGGGGGTTTTGCTTATATCGACAAGCTGCCAAAATGACAAATAAAGCATGTTAATTCCGAGTGTAAAAACAGCTAAGTGTTTGACATAATACGGCACCTCTGTGACACCAAGGTGAAGAATTGGTTTCACTTGGGGCAGTGGACAATTGTTTATGAACGAAAACATGTCACTTCATTAAGGAAAGCACCAGATGCATCTGGCTAATCAGCAACTAATTGGCCCAATAAATGTAACAGCAATTCTGGCAAGATTTATATAAAATAAAATTAATTTTTCATTTGACAAGTGCTAGTTATATATGTGTGTACATATATACCAGGGTACATACACGTATATATATATATATATATATATATATATACATATATATATATACACATATATATATATATACACATATATATTCTACGTATGTATGTATGTATGTATGCATGCATGCATGCATGCATGCATGCATGCATGCATGCATGCATGCATGCATGCATGCATGCATACATACATACATACATACATATTTGAGAATTTTGTAACTACCATACATAAAAATGGACCTGTCGTGACTAATTTTATACTAACCATTAATTTTGAAGAATAGTTGATTTCATATAATTGGTCAACAGAATTTAAAATGTAGACATAATACAAATATGTATCAGTGCTAACTAATCCCCTCGCCTGTAACAAGGAATTAATTAAATCCAGCTATAACGGAAGTAGTTATAACAGACCTAGTAAAGTAACACAGACCTAATTGCATTATACATTTAGTGGATTCAGTAATAATAAAATAATAATATACTTTATTTAGACTGTCATATCCACAGAAGGACTCTATCTGGGGTGTTGACAACTAATAGCTACTCAAATGTAGATAAGAGGAATAAACGTATAAACAATACATTGCAGTGTGCGAATGTCAGACTTAGTCATCCGCCAGACTTCGCAAAACAAAAAGGCTTACATGACATAACTGAGCAGCCTCAGCACTGACCGGATGAAAAAGTCTGTTCGAGAACAAGAACACAGCACGAACCTTGGAACAGGATATGAACAATCCTTACAATGTAGGTAGAAATTAATAGAATTCGTTCTTCTTACAAACCCGACACTAGCTTCATTACTGAAGGCAAGCATCGACTTACCGTCAGTAATGTAAATGCCAAGAAAAAAGAAACATTTCTTGAAATCGGAAGACAAACTCAGCACAACTCTGAAAAACATTTTCCCACCACTGACCAAAATACATTTTTATTTTGCAGCATAGGAACAAGGAACATAAGTGTAAAAAAGCAGATATTTAATGGATATGCCTGCTGTGGTTTTTGCCAATGGTAGTTTCTTCATTGGAAGCTAAGAAGAGCGCATTAAGGTTACAGTAAATTTATTTAAATCTGTTGCCTTATTTTTCAATTTCACAGAGGTGCATGAAAAATCAAATAGAATGACAGCATGATATGTATCTTGAATCCACAAAATTTTGTGAATTGCTTGAAAATTGGCAAAAACAAATGCAGCAGTACTCCATTTGAATGAAGGCATCTAGTGCAGACTATTACACATCAGCCGGATTAACTTTATTAATAAGAAAAATATAACAAAAACAGTTGCAGAGCTAACCAAGATAAGAATATTAAAAAGATGATGGAGATATCCAGGCCACCACATTTGGATGTCACCAGCAAGAATACCACAGGGAGGCTTGGTTCAATGGAACTCTCAGAGAACTGAGAGAGAGGGGAGAGAGGAAAGAAGAGGGGGAAGAGGAGAGAGAGAGGGAAGAGGAGAGGGAGAGAGACACACAGAGAGAGAGAGAGAGAGAGAGAGAGAGAGAGAGAGAGAGAGAGAGAGATAGACAGAGAGAGAGAGAGATAGACAGAGAGAGAGAGAGAGAGAGAGAGAGAGAGACAGACAGATAGACAGAGAGACAGAGAGAGAGAGAGAGAGAGAGAGAGAGAGAGAGAGAGAGAGAGAGACAGAGAGAGAGAGAGAGAGACAGAGAGAGAGAGAGAGAGAGACAGAGAGAGAGAGAGATAGAGAGAGAGAGAGAGAGAGAGAGAGAGAGAGAGAGAGACAGATAGACAGATAGACAGAGAGAGAGAGAGAGAGAGAGAGAGAGAGAGAGAGAGAGAGAGAGAGAGAGAGAGAGAGACAGAGAGACAGAGAGAGAGAGATAGACAGAGAGAGAGATAGACAGAGAGAGAGAGAGAGAGAGAGAGACAGAGAGAGAGAGATAGACAGAGAGAGAGAGAGAGAGAGAGAGAGAGAGAGAGAGAGAGAGACAGATAGACAGAGAGACAGAGAGAGAGAGAGAGAGAGAGAGAGACAGAGAGAGACAGAGAGAGAGAGATAGACAGAGAGAGAGCGAGCGAGAGCGAGAGCGAGAGAGAGAGAGAGAGAGAGACAGAGAGATAGACAGAGAGAGAGAGAGAGAGAGAGAGAGAGAGAGAGAGAGATAGACAGATAGACAGAGAGAGAGAGAGAGAGTGAGAGCGAGCGAGAGCGAGAGCGAGAGAGAGAGAGAGAGAGAGAGAGAGAGAGAGAGAGAGAGAGAGAGAGCGAGAGGAAAAAGACAGAGAATTCCCAGGTGAAAATACCACTGGTAATACAAACAAAATAAGATGGAAACTTAAGTAAACCCTGGAACTAAAGTACAGAAGATGAGATCAATGAATTGTGTGTTACAAACAACGCAGGTCCAGGCAGTGGGGAAAGTCTCTGACAGTGTATGACACATGCCATGAGACAAGAACACACTGGTGGTACCATGTGTGAGTCTCTGACGCATGCCATGAGACAAGAACACACTGGTGGTACCATGTGTGAGTCTCTGACACATGCCATGAGACAAGAACACACTGGTGGTACCATGTGTGTCACTCTCTCCCTGTCTGTATCACGGCTATACAGCACTGCACCAGAGTGGCCAACTTGCAACCAGGAGTCAGTGTGACATTCTGGCAAAGTTACGACGGTGTCCATTGATGTCGGTCATGCAAATGTTAGATGACCACCGTGTGGGAGAGTATGGGAGGGACATCCAAACGTCACTAGTCCACGACATGCACTACAATGACATTAACACTGATTAGGTGTGAACCACTAAGAATAGGTCGTTGTCTGATGAGAATTTCCGTGGAAACCGCACCCATACAATTTATTGTGTAGTTGGACGAGGTTGTGAGATGTACATGAGGGGACAGATCATATCATCCAGAATGTCAGACCCATCAGATGGTCATTAGATCCAGACCATGAAACATCCAAGAATAGAGGAAGGGAATACAGGTGTTGACCGTTGTCATGAATCATAACACCATAGTCTCGATAATCTCGACAGACAGCTTTATGGCATGAAACTATGTTGTCAATCACGATGATAACCAGTCATAGAAATGTCACTGTCACTCTGGCTAGTTCTGTGTCATAAGTTAATCAAGGACATGAAAAATGTATGCCTTAGGCAATGCAACAGTACATAATTTCATTACTATTGGTGCATTGATGAATGGTAATTGGCCATTTACTTTAAGTTTTTTTCTGTATTATTAAAGTGTCATCAATGACAACATGTATATAACATATTATTCATGCATGAGTATCTCTTTAAAGGGGCGATGAAGCACGCAAACAAACCATGAGACCATGCTTTGATGAAGGCGCCACAGTATAATTAAAAATTTCAAACTTTTTTATCTACGACCACTGGACGCAGCCATACTACGTTCACTGTGCATTTGTGGTTGACTGAGCTACTGTCCACTCTATGTAAATTTGAGCTTTTTTTCTGATTTGTAATCTATATGATGCCTACCATTGATAATATGGCACCATATTCTTGTTGCCTATTGAAATGTCTATTGATAAAGTAAATCAAAACAAAATTAAAAATATACAGTGAGTAGTACCAGGGTAGGTTCAAGGTGCATGTGTTTGACTAGCTCCTATCTACTCAATGTAAATTTTAGATTTTTATTCAGATTTTTAATCTATGTAACACCTATTATATATATATGATCTGGCATTACTTTTTTATGCGCAGAAATGTCTATTGATAAAGTAAATCAGAGAGAAATTGAAACTTCACCATGAGGAGCTAGTCAAACCAAATGCAAACTGAATGTAGTCTGGTAGCCTCAGTGGTCAAAGATATCCAAGTATTGAGACTATACGGTAGTTCCATGCTCATCAAATCATAGTCACATATCCTCTAAATGGCACGTTCTTATATCATGGCAATGGTTGTTAAACCATTTCAGCCCCCCTTTAACATGATAATTGTAAAATTTCTATATAAAAAACTATCAGTATTAAATAGTACAATATTTCGGGTGAAGAAAGATGACATTGGCCTAAAAACAAACCACAAATGCCAATTTGGACAGTGACTGGTATTACCCCATAAGGCATGAATTGATGTGGTATAGAATCCTAATTAGAACATTCACCATCACTGAATTGTTTCTTTGAAGTTATCAGCAGAGACGGAAAAAACATTGGCTGTGACAGGCTTGATTTAATTTTTGGATTTCTGTACAGAAAGACATAATTACTGATCTAATAACATTGTGATTGTGTAATGAAGGGGAAATAGTTTAGTGATGAGCCCAAATCAGACCTGTTAAGTTTCTGAAATTCCAAAACTGGAGATTTGTGCGTAAAATCGAACTAATCAAATATCGATGATACTGCGCGGCGGTAGATTGCAAAATTCACACAAACACGCATATGCAAACAACATTTTATTAAAAAATTATATATAAGTACAACATGCAATAATACCACAACCATCATATAAATTATATACACACAACCCAAAACATTAAATAAATAAATGTGAACACCAACATTAATCATCACAACATTAACATTGGGAATGATAAGCACCTCACTCATGGGAAGGGTGGGCCTTAACATAGTCCCATGTCGCTGATTTTGATGACTTCAGCAGTTCAAATGAAGGCTGAAATTGATAGCAATTATCCTTTGTGTTTATTTTGCAACTTAGCAGGGCACATAGTGTGTCCTGGCCAAGATCGGACCTGCTGTCCGTATCGATTTTCTTAACCATAGAAAACACCCTTCGGCAACCATATTCGCGCATAACGTCTCGGCAACAATTATCCGCCATGTGATGTCTTGGTCCTTCGGATTGACGAAGACCGACGTGACAGGGTTGCTTCGTGAAGCTCGCTCAAGCTGCTGGTGCTGCGATGTTGCCGCGTGGCGAATCACATCGTATTTTCCTCCTGCAGCAACGCTAAAGTGTGAGTTGCACACGCGGCAATACGCATGTGACACCCCTCTGTCACTTCGGCTTATCCAGTGTAGATCGCCGACCCACTCCTGGATGAACTTGGATGCATATTTCTTCTTTGAGGTCGAACGAGATGATGGCTTCGAATTCGACTTCGCTGGCGCCATACTGCATATTGATGAGTGCCAAGCATCGGCCCGTGGGACTTGCTTAAGTACGTCAAGAATTCAAATGCTATGATAGAGCAGTTACGATTGGCTGTTTCGCGGCCACGTGATTGTTTCCATCCAATTAAAATGCCTGTTATGCTCGTTGGTTGCATTGGTGAAAAATAAAACGCAATTTGTAACTGAAATAAATTAGCGATCTGGGGCGCTTCTACTACGTAGTACGATGTAAATCGCAGATTTATTTATTAATAAAAAGAACAGGGATATGGGAGGTTACAAAAATACGAATCTGGAGGACTAATTATAAACTGGAGATTTCGTCTCACGCGCGGGAGGGCGGGAGATGGGTACAAAAAGCGGGAGGCTCCCGCGTAAAGCGGGAGACTTAACAGGTCTGGCCCAAATGATAGATGAGCAGCAAGTTTGTTTAAGTTATTGTCACTTCACAATCTTTTGGAAGTGTTTCTAATGTGTTAATTTATAGAGAAAGTTGAATGGTCACTGCATCTTTTCATCAATAAAATTATGCTTATTTTCATCAGTCACTTTGTCATCAATGGTGTGAGACAGTCTTTATGAAAAAGCACTCATTGCCACTGCAAACTATCGAAATGACATCAGTTTAGTCAAGCGCATACACATAAAGAATGCTGTATCTATTCTGAACGAAAAAAGTGTGTACATTAACCAGGACAGCGGCCACTACATCAACTTTATCTGAGCAACTGTAGCCACATGCAAGAACTGTTGTTGACCAAGTCCACACATTGTCACAACATTGCACAATGTGTCACCACTTGCATAAGTCAACACACTGTCACAACATTGCAAAATGTGTCACCACTTGCATAAGTCAACACATTATTTGTCAACAAGTTGCCTTTTCCTTTCAATCAAACGGTGCTGCACGTTTCAGCTAGGTAGAACAGGAATACAAGAAGAGTATCTCCACTGATAATTACACATAACAAGTGTATGACAGTCTCAGTTTCCCCTGAGTAAGATGATGAGCGAGGTGGTAGGATAGGCTGAGTGAGCATCGAATGCGCAATGTGCACTATGTGGGTCCAGGAGCATGGCTACCTAGAATTATTTTTAAAACTACCTTCAAAATGGTGCATTCAGAAGGGTGTTTTAACCACGTGCGCTCGCGTCTATAAATTATTTACTCACTGACACTGCCTGTGTATATATATATAATATATTATATATATATATACACAGGCAGTGTCAGTGAGTAAATAATGTATCATAGACGCGAGCGCACGTGGTTTTAACCTATTCCCTGAGAAATAGAGAGGAAACAAATGCATAACGACAAGGTAGCAGCATGTAAACAAACTTATAGCAAGAAATAGCTATGAGGTGGCAATTCTGGCATATGTTTGGCGAGGTGGCTGAGAAAAACAGTGAGATTGCCCACATCACGCATCATATAGCAGGGGAAACACTGCATATATGCAACGTAAAAGCAATGTTAGTACAACAGCTTTTCTAGTTTATGAATATGGATGACACATCAACTACACTGGGTGGTTTCTATGCTGTATAAGCTAAGCAGAGCCCAGCAGGTCTGGCATACACATTACACAACATTGCCAGTTCCATCTGACCTCCTGCAGTGATGGCAGTTGAAGACACTGGGCCAACACACAACACATTCAACCAGAGACATTACAGCACACCAGTATCCCTGGCACATTCCTTTGCAAAACTCAGTCTTTTAAAACCGGCCAATTAAATCGCTCATGAGGAGAGTGGTTGACTTCTGGTCATGTGATAACATTTTGTGTGATTTCAGTCACAAATTGCTCATGTTATGTACACTGTTTAGGATGCGAATTAGTCATTATGTTTTGGGTGATTTCTGCCACACGCAGTATTTAGGACACGAATGGGTCACTATATTGGGATTCCCATCAATCATGTTTCTGCCTTAAAATTGGGGCAGTTATTTGCACAGTTCCCACGGTTGATGCAGTAGTGACTGATGAAGTCAACAGTTGTAATTTTATAGTTCCACTCCGCTCACTTCCCTGGTTTGTGAAGACAATCACCCAGGGGTGTAATAATGCACCATGACAACACTGACTTGTGAGAATGGAGGCAAGTTATTATAGCGACAACTGTGGCACTTTGCCCAGGATCTGGAGCAACTCAATAAACAGAAAAGAAATTGGAAATAAAGGATTCATGACAAACAATACAATGACAGCTTTGTTTCTGTCAACATCAGGTGTAATATTTGTTTGGTGGATGTTTTTAAACAAGATGGCTTCAATACCATGAATCATCCAGGAATAGGTTCCAGGAGTAAAACACAGGATGCTATCCTTGAGTCATAATGCTGTGGTCGGGACAAACATTGCTGTAGCATTTAATTATGTTGTCAATCACGACAAGAGCCAAGTCATAAATGTCATGACTACATAATCCATGTCACTCAGAATAATACTGTAATACAACTTAATAATCAACTACATGACAAACGTATGCTGCAGGCTGTGCCATTGTCCATGTCTTAACTATTGTGAATACCATTGATTGATAAGAGTATCAAATGTCAAAGTGACAATTATTATGGGTGTTTTACATGTGTGTGTCTGGTGTGTGTGCGTGCGTGCGTGCGTGCGTGCGTGCGTGCGTGCATGCATGCGTGTGTGTATGTATGTATGTATGTCTGTACATATATATCATATGTCCCTTTGTACTATTAAAACATTAGTTTTATGCCTCCTCACAAGCCAGGGATCGTAGCTAAAATAAGATATGACCCTGGCTGATCGCTTCCACAAAGCTGGGACTGGAGTCGAACTAAACAATAATAGCAACTGCTCTGACCAGTTGCTATTGCATCAGCCACGGGAACAGACAAATACCCACGCCAATTTGAACATGGATACACGACTAGTGTAATCCCAATACACGTTCATGTCCTATAAACTGCATGTAACACGAGCAGCGTGTGGCTGAAATCACCCAAAATATTATAACAATGTGAGCAGAGGCCATGCAACCACATTCCTCATGGGTGATTTGATTGGCTGACTTTAAAAGAGGAGTTTTGGAAAGGGATGTGCCAGGGGTAGAGAAAAGTTGGTACTGACGGAATCAGCTACAGTGACCCCTGGCATCACATGGTGGTTTCATGGTCTGACACTCCATATTAATTCCCCCCAAGGAACAGTAAACTATTATCACTAGCAAGCTTCCAAATATGATACAGGTAAATTTATTCATCTTTGTGCCAGATTAAGTTTGAGAAAGAGGTAAACATGTTTTTTCTATACATGTTTTAAAACTTGTTGTATATAGTTGCAGAACCATCAGTCAGTTTCCTCGAGGCCATGTAAGCAGTTATTAAACTCATCTGAGTTCTTGTTCATCAAGACCTTCTAACAGCCAGCTGGCATAATATTCTACCATGACATTTTCACGATACATATGGCGACACAGTTTGGCTTTGCATTAATCAACAGCAAGTTGATTGTTAATGACTTTCTAACTGTCTCTAGTTCCACATTTGGAGCCATCTGTATAGGGTAGTCTTAATCAAGGCAAGCCGTTCTCTGCTTCTTCTGGGAACAGTGGACAGTAGTTAGTTTCTGACCACAGCAGTCATTCAGAGACGAAACAGCAGACACAGAAGGCTAATGAAGTGCTGTGTTGAAGATGGCAATGAACGTTGGTTTTGAGCTTATTCATATCCTGTGCAGGCCACCAAACCTTTGATTGGTCTTTGAGTTCTCAATATCAAAAAGGGTCAGCATCGAGAAGAGAGGAAATGGTGGACTGTCCTTTGAGTTTGACTGCCACTGACTTGGCCTTTGGCAATAACCACCCACCTCTCTTGGTGACCAACATGTCAGGCATTTCCTGTTCACTTTCACGAAATTGGTTCTATGCGGAAACCCGTAACATTAATTTTCCCAAAACCAAACCAGAACCATATCATAATATTAAAACTTCACATGGAACTCTGAATAACATTATAATGGTTTTAGGTTTCAAAATAAAGTTGTTTAATCTTAAGTGCGTTAAAAATAACTACCATACCAGAACCTCAAAAATCCTTAAATGTACCAAGGCCTACTTACATAGTCTGCTACTACATTCAACAACAGCGTTCAACATAGCCAATTTTTTTTTTTATTCTGAGTTATATGTAAATCATTTAAATATACAGAAAACAAAAACAAGTTTCTTGAGAGGTCGAATTATTAAATAACATAAAGCAAGAAACTGTATTGCTACATTTGAGGATTATATGTAAATTGTCATGTTAATGATATTCACGTTAAAAAGGTAAGTTCTTATATGGTGCAGTATTCAATCCTCAGGATTGCTCAAAGTGCTTCACACTTTACTTCCCTGACAGGCCTGTTCAATCAGACACCATCTCAACTTCTCTGGGAAGCATCCAGCCATATGTTACAATTAACGTGTGAAGGCTGCTCGTACACATATCTACCTCTGTCTATAGCCAGGTACTCATTTATTCAGCTGCGTGAACTGGAGCAATGTAGAGTGAAAAAACTTGCCCAAGATTTTAACGTCGCAGCACAGAATATGATGCTCTACCCCTGAGCCATTACTAACAAACCACATGTAATCTCTTCAATTAATTTATAATCCTCTACGATAAAAGTACTTCTAGTGTAATCCACACTGTTCCTCTCCTAATGTTACCTAAGTGCTGGAGTCCTATTTTTCAGTGAAAATAATACTTCTAACAATATTTTTAGAACTACTCTAAAGCAAGCAAAATCCCCAGACTTATCAAATAATAATAATAATAATAATGACTTCTTTTGCACCAATATCCTCGAAGATCAAGCTCAGTGGCGCGACAAAACCAAGGGATTAAGCAAACTCGTAATCGTAAAACGATTAGTAAGTGACAAGTTGACAAGGAAGGAAGCATTCATGATATCCAGAGTACAACATCCACTGCACTCATCTCCTGGCTGGTCACTTCACTGGACATGAATGGAGGCTAATACATCAACAAGATAAGACAATAAACAGTGGCCGATTTTACAATCAAAACATCCGCTTGATCTCAATCTTTATTAATCTCCTTAGCTGGAGTGCAATCCATAAAAATGGCACTCCAATTTCATAGCAAACTATAGCACTAGCACACACATGGTCATGACTGCCTGACAACAACACTCCAAAGACCAATTGACCAGTGTCCAAATTGTCAACACCACAGGTGGCAAGAGCTGCTAATCACCTGTGAACTGTCTCACTGGACAGAATGACCCATGCAATGATGCTCTGCTTTGCTTAATTACTGAGAGCCATTAGGAGACCCTACAACAGGGGACATTGCTGCCACTCAAAGAGTAAGGAGGGAAAGTGTTGGCTAATAATGTCACCACATCTCCTTAATTGCTCTCACAGCCAATCAGGTATTTCACTATGTGGTAAACAGCTGTATACAAGTCACAGAGTGTAATCACTGGCCAGGTCATGTAAACCTTCAGCATCTGTGATTTACACAAATCTGTTCACTCTCGATGACTTACCATTTCTGCTATTCTGTATTCCCTTTTGCCAACTAAAGTACTTATTTATAGTGACTGACTAACCTCAGTTCTACGGAACAATTGGGTCCTTACTTCAAGAAAAAATGTCAATCTTTTCTTTTAAGCTAGTTTTATACATTTTGTTTCTGTGGTTTTTAGGCAGTTGTTAATGCATCCCATTCACAATTTGATGCAAACATTTTAGTATTAATCTTAATGGATCGTATGCACTAGCAAATCACATTTGAAATATATACTTTTGTGTGCTCTCATGTGTCATCCTCTGTATATTATATATTCTTCTGCTTCATTTGCTTTTGCATCTTAATATGTTTATTTGCTGGTGTATAAGTTTTACCAAATAAACAGCCAGCCAGCCAGCCAGCCAGCCAGCCAGCCAGCCAGCCAGCCAGCCAGCCAGCCAGCCAGCCAGCCAGCCAGCCAGCCAGCCAGCCAGCCAGCCAGCCAGCCAGCCAGCCAGCCAGCCAGCCAGCCAGCCAGCCAGCCAGCCAGCCAGCCAGCCAGCCAGCCAGCCAGCCAGCCAGCCAGTCAATCAGTCAATCATTCAATCATTCAATCATTCAATCATTCAATCATTCAATCAATTGCAACATGTAGCTTAACATTATGTTTTTATATAGTGAAAACATTATTTTATGATAGCGACATTTTAAATATCAAACGTCTTAATGTCAATTTATTTATCTCAAATTCCCACGTACATGTTTTAGGTCTTAATTTTAAACATTTTGCCCAATGACGCAACAGCAAGATTGATGGTATTCTAAGCTTGATCTCGTATTACGTAAATTCACCAGTAAATAATTTTATTATTATCTTTTTCAGAACATTTTTGACAGACCCACATCAAAATATTACTAGTGTGTATATGAACCTAATCAAAATTTCTGACAGATATACAAACATCGGACATGTGATAAGCCGTCTTCTTTCTTGTCAACTGTTTTTGCTATTATACTGTTCTAGTATGGTGGCAGATATTCACATTAACACCATATACATCCTGACCTTGGCATGTTATACCTGCAATCAATCTGATTAGGGCAACTCCAGTGTCTGAAGTGGCTATTCCCATGCTTCGGCATGCATCCAATACAAAACCATGCTGCCTCCAGAATGCAAAGGGCCCTTTACTAAACCAAGACAAAAAATTAGAGTTCAATCGGGGACAGCTGCCCATAAACGGAACGCAGAAACAGGTAGCTGCCGGACCTATGGATTCTGTTTAATTCAAAATTATAATGATACCCTTCATTTATGATGCCCACCCAAATATATATCTGGTATACTAGTCTGTGTTTCATGAAATGTAAAACTATTTCAAACACCCACATTTAAATTACTTGTTCAGCAAATGTAAATACAGTAGATCAATGCATGGATATGTAAACGAAGTTAGGTTAAAATAGTTGAGTCATATGGCAATAAGAACACTATTTTGTGACCATGTGTATATGTGCTTATGTGTGTGCATGTACGTGTGATGTCAGGTGGCACTAGGTGTTCAGTGTCTGGGCCAACACCTGAACCACTGTCATATTAAGTTGGTGGGTAATGTTAGTGGATGCTTTCTCCAATGCGTCAAAGAAGTTTGGCCTGAAGATTAACATCAAGAAGACCGAGGTGCTGTACCAACCCAACTCTACAAGAACCCGAGAGGAGGACATCATGGTTGATGGAAACAAGTTGAACTCTGTTCTGGAATTCACCTACCTCGGAAGCACTATATCAAGTGACGGATGCATTGACGATGAAATACAGAGGAGGATGGCCAAGGCTAGTGCATCTTTCGGCCGACTACGCCAGAGACTCTGGAACAACCACCATGTGTCCATGCGGGTTAAAGGCAAGATATACCGTACAATCGTGCTGTCCACCCTCCTATACGGAGCCGAGGCCTGGACAGTGTACAGACGACAGGTGAAAAAGCTGCATGCCTTCATGATGCGACATCTGCGATCGATCATGAGGATAACCTGGATGGACAAAGTGACAAACAAGGAAATACTAGAACGGACAGGGCTGCCATCTATGGAAGATCTTCTGATCAGAAAGAATCTCCGGTGGACTGGACACCTCATGAGGATGTCACCAGACAGGCTACCAAAGCAGGTTCTCTACTCCCAACTGTCTTCTGGTCAGAGAAAGAGAGGGCACCCTCGCCTCCGGTTCAAGGATACCATCAAGAGAAACCTGAAGCTGAGAGACATAAAGATCGACTCCTGGACATCACTCTCACAGCAGAGAGATAAATGGAGAGCAACAGTTAAGTGATGGAAGCAGTCTTTGTCGCTTCGTGACCGACCGCATGATATAATGTTAGTAAATGAAAATTACAACTGCCTTCATCTACACTGATAAATTATTAAGGCAGTTTGTCAGGTGAGTATATAGCCAGCAAATGACCTTGATAATTTGACTAGCTGATCCTTATAATTAGGTTAGGTTAATGTTTAGTGTAAAAATATGGCTTTTCACGACTATATTTGACACTCCTTTAAATTTAGACAAAAAAAGTTATTTCAAGTATGATGCTCATATAACATACTAAAAACAGAAATAGAAAAACATATTACTTCACTAATATATTTCCACCATAAAAAGTGTCTTAAACAGTCAAATTAGAAAGTGTATGCCCGCAATTATCGACTAGATACCCTGTCCCCAAAATGCATTGTGTGAGTTAACGTGCATTGAAACGAGAAACCACCGGTTAGTCCACTGGACAAATGTCCATGCACTCAGCAATTAGCTATCCATGAAACCAACACGGACAACTCAGCAAACAATGGTTCCCAGATCACTGTGCTAACACGTCTCACAGACGTGTCTTTAACTGTTTCTTGTGACATGGGTCACCGACCACCCAGTTGCCGTCATCTTCCAGCACAATTACTGCAATACTGCCGAGGAATATTGAATGGCCACCAATTTACTGGATCCAACGTCGCGTTACAACCAATTTCAGAACACACCTGTTTGATGACATTTGAAAATGATTACTGATGCCCACACACGAGCGTGGCGGCTATGATTACACAATGATTTTCTCGTGGAAAAATAAACGGATGTTTGGCAAAGAGGCTGAAGTACACAAAACGGCCTTGACTCCGGTATTTTGAACAGGTTTCTGTGTGAGGCGGACTCGATGTTATTGTAGCATTTCGCAGATGCGCGGATATATTCATGGAAGTCTCAGAAATCTCAGAAATACAGAGATGGAACAGCTGTGACAAAACCGAAAGCAATAATGACAACACCCGAAGATTTATTTTGGGAGTCGGTCGTCAAATCGCAGGCACAATGGAATGTGCGTGTTTTGTTGAGGAGGACCAAGACGCGAGTGGTTAGTTAGCCTCAGTCTCATTATTTCCGCCTCAAGTCAGAGCACGGAAGAATGCGACGCGTCCTGAACTAATTTGTGGACATCACTACTGGTGCAACTTTATGCGGAAGCCATCGGAGCGGAATATTACATGCCAGTGCCACCGTTGTCATAGCAGTTCCGCAGCAACCACGAAGTGGCTGTTGACTGGTTCATTCGTATGATTGACCAAGATTGGCACCCAGAACAAAATTGATCAAAATCGTTAAATTAACAAGACAAAGACATAAGCATCTACAGCATGCAGAATACTATAGCAAAACTAGAAAGTGTCCAGTGTTACGTGTCTACTTCACCAGTAATTATGTATAATGGTACATTGCAACATATTTATTATGGCTGTTCACAGCTCAGTAATTGTTATTCTCTGGGAGACCTGTTCAGTCAAACAAAACGTCCTGACTTCTCTAGAATACATTCAGCCTTTGACCTTTTAATACCAAGAAATGTTCAGTGTTTCTCTCATAATTACTCTCATGCTTTCTCTATGTTTAACCAATAGCAATCCCATCAAGAACATTGAACAGGCAAAGCGACATGAATACAGCCAAAGGAAAAGACAGAAAATATAAGACAAAACAAAGACATAAAATATAAGACAAAATACAACACGTAGAATACAGCACCTTAGCCAACAACGACAAAGGCAGAAACACATGAGAAACTCATTCTACTTACTTTGCGACTTCTCCAAGTTCACTGATTGCAACAAATGGATTGAAAAGGAATGTAAATAAATATGCTATATATACATAAATATATATGTAATATTATTGCATATATAATTAATATTATATATATATATATATATATATATATATATACAAATGTGTGATAGGAGGCATGTCGCTTCTGTGAAGTAAACACTGTGTTGAAAACTAAATAAAAATCAACACTATGGACGGTAGCAGACAAGTAGTCAGACAAGAGTGCATCTGATTGGCGAATTGCAGGCACAACATACGAGAGAGTGCATCTGATTGGCTCATGTTTTCGAGAGGCGACATCGAGCGATCGTCTTCACTACTAGTTCACATGCCATCTAAAGAATCGTGCCACCGCCATATAGTTTTCACAAACTATTACTGTAATTCTTTTGTTGATGTTTCGTCACTATTCTATTTGACATTCATGAAAGAATTCCACCGTTCGGCAGAACTCCACAGAAGAATCTCATGTCTGATGAACTGCGAACACCTGCAGGAAACTAAACTAAACATAAATGATATAATGATTTAGTTATCCAAACTAGAATAGATTATAATGTCATAAAAATCTTTCCGCAATGATTTATTGTTCTGGGAGTCCATATATAAATCCCTGGTAGTATAAATGCAATATAACATTCCAGGGCCTAAGTAAATGTCCCGTAACATATCCCAGGGTCCAATGCCCACGAATATAAAATACCGGGATAATAAAGGCTGCGTACATTCTAGGGTCCCTATAAATGCCACATAATATTCCAGGGCCTATATAAATGCGAAGTAATGTACCAGGGCCTATATAAATGCGAGGTAATGTTCCGGAGCCTCGCACATGAAATGATGATCAGCGAATATATCTAACCAGTGCATACATAATGTAATAAAACATTATCCCGGCATCAGCACCCATAAAAAGTGTCAGCTGGTGGGGGGTCTTTATATGTTCCACGGGGGTCTGACTGACTTCTCCGGATGAATCATCCCTACCGCATTATCACTTATCAAGACACTGGTGACATTCCTGTCGACAGCCACACGAAATACGACGCCGGTAGGTAATAAAACAGTAATTTTGCCCACAAACCGGAACGGAAATGGCAAACCAAATATGATTAAGACAAAATCAATGGACAAAACATTAACCGTGCAGTGGTGGACATAACCGTCAATGCCCCTGCCTCCCCCCGCCGTCTAAGGGAGTGTTAGTTTATTGACGGAGTGGAGACAGTCTCCGGGAGATTAGTGCCACGATCGTTGATCGGGTGTAGCCTCCTGGTGGATCGCGGCGACATTACGATGAAAACAAAGATACAAACGACAATAATCAGACTTTTAATGTCGACAGACGGGAGTAGTGATAACCACATTTGTACCTCTGTCGCGGTTAATGACACAAACTCGCCATCTAGTGTCGACAATAAAATCAGTACCAGTGTAAACGTTGTTCAGTTTGTTCAACGGGCAGACGCAATAATGCACCCATTCACCTGCGAGCTGTTTTGTTGATTGAAACCGATGTGATTAGTACATCTTCTCCATCGCAGATTGCTTATTAACGTAACACCTGTTGATGTAATCTCGCAACATTCAAATCTGCCGTGTTTTATTATATATGTTGCCAAAGAGATTTTTTACTTTGTGTAAACATAAAATCGACGTTATGTGCACATCATATTGCTCTCACAGAATATGCATGAGACACGTGTCCAATTAGGCTATAAAGTCTGTGATGTCCTATGCAAATCAGCCCCACCTGTGACAGCTGTGCAAAATGGTCATTGCTCAAATGAAACATCAATGAAAGTTTCAGTATATCTACCAAGCATTCGCATATTCAAGCAAATCCTTATCAAGCTAATTAAACTTGAACGCAACTGTATATATGCATGTTCACGTGGGCAATTGGGCTGAAATTACAGTGCATTAAAAAACTAGACAATTCTGAAAAGGCAATGATGGATTATTCACGCAAAGATCATAGAGGAATTGCAAATTTGACAACTACAATCTGCTGTAGTAGGCTGTGCAGTATGCCTCACTGCTGAGTAGAAACACTCCTGGTATAGTATTTGAAACCTACTAAAATAAATTTGAAATCATCACCACCAACTAGATCAAAGGAAACTATTTGTGTTTTATGTCAGATTCAATGAATATGTGAGGTAATAATGACAGGACCATTGTGAGACGTTACAGTGATCTAGTGAATACTCCATTTGACATCTGACCACTGGCAAGATAAATATGTCTCTTGTTCTGTTGCAGACATTTAATTACAGGAGAGTATTCTAAGAAGATTAGACAATGCAATGATGCAGAGGTGTTAACGGGAGACTATAGCCATGCAATAACAGGCTGGAGGTTCCAATGACATGTGGGATTGGGTGATTACGCGAGCTTTGGTCTTTGGAATACACACATCCCCTTCTGGGGCTAACATAGGAGTTGTGCAGTTCGGTGCACATTGCTTGGGTGCATGAACATGAAAGTACATTTAGAAGAATAATAAAAATTGAAACATAGAAATAACTGTGTAAACAAGTATAGTAAATTGAGCTGCTGTGTCGTATGCCATACCTGCTGCCTTTGTCCGAATTCGAGTACCACACTTCCCGATCAACGCCGCTGTCTGTCAACAGGTGGAGCCTCAGGTGGCCGACGTTTGTTCCGTACATGTTGACGGTGAAATTGATGTGGCACTGAGGCCCGCTGGAGAGGACAGAGAGAGAGAAGATCAGGGATATCCCATAGAAAAGAACACGTCCGCCATTGAGCGATGTCGGGAATGTTTTATAGTCTACTTTTTTGGTTTCGGAGAAGAGCAATGTGTGGCGCTGAGTTCTGAAGATGGCAAATGCAGATGACAAATGCAGATGTTTGTGAATGTGTCCACATGTGCTCTGCAGGAATACAAAATAAAGGCAGACAGAAAGACATAAAGGATTGCGATAGAAATAATGGAAAAAACATTGCTTGTGTCATTTGTTATTCCATTACTTGTGAATATGAAGTGATGAACGAATCCAGATGTTATGTAACATGCCTGTGGGATTAACAGATAGTTGTAACTATTTCAGTGAAAAGCCTTGCTTTTGTAAAGAACAGTAAATATTTGTTATTATATATATAAACCACTGTATTTATGTTATTATTAACAATAACAATATGTAGATTATTTAATAATAATAATACAATTTATTTGTATAGCGCCCAAATCAATAGTATTGCTCTCAGGCGCTTTACATAAATGTACAATAGCTAAAATTGGATAAATTATTATTATTAAAATAAATATATGTATGTATGGATGATAACTTTTTATTAAAAAAAATTCTCTCTCTCTCTCTCTCTCTATATATATATATATAGATAGATAGATAGATAGATAGATAGATAGATAGATATATACATTATAAATATAAGCCTACACATAAAACAGTAAAATTAAATAACACAGTTGTTACATTACTTATTATTCCTCAGTATGCTGAAATAAAAAAGTATAATTAAACCAAAAATAACACATTTCTGTACTTGCAATGAGTCTTTATAAGTCATTCATTGGTATAACCATCAATAAATGAACAATTTACCCAGTATCACAATCTCTCCAAACATTTCCTCCTCATCCTAACTTTGGTCTCCCACCTCTCCATCTGCCCCACTTTCCGTTTCCCACCCTCTCCCACTCCACCCCTTTTCTTGTGTCCAGGGAACATGCCCTGGGAAAAACTAAACCGTTACTTGTTGCCTATCGCATAATCAAACTCTCAGACATTTCCCACCCGGACTATCCTCATTCCAGGACATGTCCATGCCGTCACCAAAGGCCAGCTTTAACTGGATGAGTCCGAGGACATTACGTCACGCGTGGCCGCACATGACCATTCATGTGTGAAACACCACAGAACAGAATAATGCAGTAAATATTATGCCACATTTCACGGAATCCATATAGATCCCACAAATAAACTAAAACGTCAAACAATTACCCTGTGAAATGGAGATGATAATAATATGTGCAGTTTTATTTTTGTGCACGCCCATGATACTGGGAAATGGTCTTGGGACATAACAAATTAAACTTTAGAAATCCAAACAAAATAATTATAAACTGCAAAACGTTGACATATACTCTAATACAAAATAGTGCCATTTGTTGAATGTACACCTCAGTAAATCAGAGATAGAACACAGCATGTTTTCAATTTGTTACATGATGAAAATTGGAAACGGCACTCACAGTGTACATCACATGACCAGGTTATTAGAACACATGCTTAGAATCTTCTGGAAAGTCTATGTCATGCCGCAAGTCCTCTATTTATTTCATACACACATACTATATTCACAAAAGCACCATACACATTGTAATGAATATTGTGTCACTGCCCTAGAAACTGTCAAATATCCCTGCTTTATCCATCACCATGGATATGCACATATAATTAATTCTTCACTGCAATTATTCACTTTAATGTCTGTTCATTGTTCTGTGATTGCCTGTGTCTTCATGACCTGAATACACAAACAAGTAGCACGTACCTTGACCCGAACCATGGGCTTCCGAGGGTGGCTGTTGCCCCCATCTTGTGGTTGTGATTGACAAACAATGCATACCGTCCTACAACACACAGAACCAAAATTTATTAATGAGAAATTACAGAAAATGTTCATGAATGCACCGATGTTCTACTTTCATTTTCACTTTCTATATACACATTACACAGGTTGTTTCTGGTTCCACCCCCCTCCTGGCTGACAGACTGGCACACTGGGTGGTCTCAATTAGCCTATTACCCTCTCTGAGGAGGCCCAACACATCTCTGCCTGTTAATTGCATCTATTGTTCCAAGAGCTGCCTTCGGATTCTGCTCACATTTCTGCTTATTTTACACACAACTGCCAGCGTCATTGGAGAGTGGGGAGACACAGTCTGACAATGACTGGTAATTACTCTAGACGCTACGGATCAAGTGCTGAGTCACATCGAAATCTGTAATGCGGAAGCCCGGCGCTTGTTTAAACCGTTTCAGTCCCAGCAGAAATTGGAATGTTATGCAATTTGCTCTAAACTTGTATTTTATTTATTTCTAAACATAATTTTTTTTTAACAGAGGTAAATTATATATTTTTAACAGAGGTAAATTATATATTTAGTTTTGAATACGTAGTCGGAAGAAGAAGAATTCTGTTTTATTCGACCAGTATTTCAAACAATGCTTACACTACATCCATGTCAAACAACTCAGAACCAATACAAATTAAAAAATCACAGCAAACTTGGTAATAACGTATAATAACTAACAATACAACGTAGAGCGCAGTGGCTCAGGGGTAGAGCTTCGGACTCCCGACTAAGAGAACCCGGGTTCGAATCCTGGCTGCGGTGTTAAAACCTTGGGCAAGTTTTTTCACTCTACATTGCTCCAGTTCACTCAGCTGATTAAATGAGAACCTGGCTATAGACAGTGGTGGATATGTGTACGAGCAGCCTTCGTGCATTAATTGTAGCATATGGCTGGATGCTTCCCAGAGAAGCCGAGATGGTGTCTGAGTGAACAGGTCTGTCAGGGAAGTAAAGTGTAAAGCGCTTTGAGCGGTCCTGAGGACTGGATACTGCGCTATATAAGAACTTGCCTTTTTAATCATGAGAGTCCTCTAGTCGCTATCGAGGAGCCAACTTTCAGAAAAATTCATGTACAAAGAGAAAGAGAGGAAAAAAACAAAAGACATACCATAATTCACTTTCTCAAGATATAACCACTCAGACAGATATGGAAAGACATGTACTGGTTAGGTTTTTGGTTATGACTGTTTTTGACAATGACTTAGTCACCAGCAGACATAAAAACTAATTCAGCGAATTCAGCGGCATACCATTTTGTGTGATTAAAAACATTATATTGGCAAACTTGGCATGGTGGAACTGAAACAGTTCAACACAGTCACTGTGCAGTGTTGTGCATACTTCTCAGGTCTTAGGTGGTTTCCTCCAAACAGCCTGAACTTGGGTAATGCAGGAGTTGTCTTCTCTAGAATTAGTGAGTCCACTACAGGGTACACATTTACCCCCATATGGGATCTTTTACTTCCCCTGGCATAGACACCAGATAGAAGGGACCACCGGCTTTTAGTGTCTCTTCCGAAAGACACAGGCAAATGTGGGGTGAACGAAATTGCCTAAGTTTCGAAACGGCGGTCGCCTCGATTGACAGTCCGGCGTTCTATCATGCGACCACCGCTCATCTCACAGAAAAGGAGACCACTAACTTTGTGGGCAGAGAGTAAACCTCACATTGAACACCACTGTCTGAACTTGCTGTGATTGGGCAGAATAAGTGTATAGTTTACACTGTATCAGTAAGCAACTAGTTAACATTAACCCATCCTTGCGTGCCAGGATCGCTGCGGCTGATTACATCAGCACCCAGGTGGCACTTCCCTTTCAACTCTTCTTTTAATACTGTATTAATTTGAGTTATTTACATACCTATACATACTTTTTTACATTTATTTTAAAACATTAGTATGTCTTATTGTATAGATATATCTTTTTATGTATTTTGTATAGTAATATGTTATATGATAATAGATGTGGCGCTATACCAAGTAACTATATTATTATTATAGTATCTAAGGCGTCAAGTCAAACATCACCAATGCGCTTTGTTCTTTCAAAGCTATTTCCCACAGTGGCACCCACTAAAGCAGACTGGTTCACCGCTTGATTCCCCCTGTGGTGGGAAAAACCTTCTAGAGAGGCACAAAATGCATACCACCAACACGGTACGTTGTATTACTGTCTATTTCATGCACCACGAGTTGTTAGATCAGACACCAATGCTCCAAGCAGATTGTGGTGGATGAAAAAGACAGTAATATGACATAGCATGTTGGCATGCATTCTGAGCCTATCTAGAATGTGTTTCTCCCCCTGAGAGATGAGGTATGCCTACAAGGCTCTATAATCAGCACATCAGTATACAGTTAAATGTATGATGTTTCTTCAAGTTTGCATCTGATACATGTATGCTCTTGAAATTTATTTTTTTGACAGGTGAACAAATGGCTAACCAGATGAACAGATAGCCAGACGATTATTCAGCCAGGTGAACAAAATAGCCAAATGAATGGTGAGATAAAAACAGACAGCCAGATGAATGGACAGTCAGCCAGATCAACAGCCGGTCAGCACAACAAATGGACAGACAGATATATGGACTGTTATACCTACAGAGAAATATATGAACAATCAGATGAATGGATAACCAGCAAAACTGACCATACATACGCATGACGACAGACAGACAATAAGACAATCAGCTTGGTTGACACATAGATACACTGACAGACACATCTATGGGTCATCTATGGACAGATTAATTGCCAATAAAACAGCAGCCTAATTACTGACCAATCAGAGGATCAGGCTGCCAGGTAAAAAATCAGATCAGCCAGACACAATGACAGCCATTCCTATGTGGGTTTGATCTGGATTTACCGCGCGGTATGAATTTATTCGTTACTTTTACTATTCCCAGACAGCTAAACTGACACCCGGTCACACTTTGACAGTCATTTCATCGGACAATCATCGAGACAGATGGCTAGTCACCGTGCAATATGTCCCCAGCTGTACACTTTAGACAGGTCATAGGTTAAATACACTACACAACAGCCACAGAAGAGGCAGAGAAACGCAGCGACGACAGAACACACAACTACCCTCTCCTGCAAACACACAACCATCCTCTCCTGCAAACACACAACCATCCTCTCCTGCAAACACACAACTGCCCTCTCCTGCAAACACACAACCACCCTCTCCTGCAAACACACAACCACCCTCTCCTGCAAACACACAACCATCCTCTCCTGCAAACACACAACTGCCCTCTCCTGCAAACACACAACCACCCTCTCCTGCAAACACACAACCACCCTCTCCTGCAAACACACAACCATCCTCTCATGCAAACACACAACACCCTCTCCTGCAAACACACAACCATCCTCTCATGCAAACACACAACCACCCTCTCCTGCAAACATACAACCATCCACTCTTGTAAACACACAACCACCCTCTCCTGCAAACACATTTAACGTCCCTCTCCTGCAAACATACAATCATCCACTCCTGCAAACACACAACCACCCTCTCCTGCAAACATACAACCATCCACTCTTGTAAACACACAACCACCCTCTCCTGCAAACACATTTAACGTCCCTCTCCTGCAAACATACAATCATCCACTCCTGCAAACACACAACCACCCTCTCCTGCAAACACACAACCACCCTCTCCTGCAAACACACAACCATCCTCTCCTGAAAACACACAACCATCCTCTCCTGCTAACACACAGCCACCCTCTCGTGCAAACACACAACCATCCTCTCCTGCAAACACACAACCACCCTCTCCTGTAAACACACAACCACCCTCTCCTGCAAACACACAACCACCCTCTCCCGCAAACACACAACCACCCTCTCCTGTAAACACACAAACACCCTCTCCTGCAAACACACAACCACCCTCTCATGTAAACACACAACCACCCTCTCCTGCAAACACACAACCGTCCTCTCCTGCAAACACACAACCACCCTCTCCTGCAAACACACAAACACCCTCTCCTGCAAACATACAACCATCCTCTCCTGCAAACACACAACCATCCTCTCCTGCAAACACACAAACACCCTCTCCTGCAAACACCCTCTCCTGCAAACACACAACCACCCTCTCCTGCAAACACACAACCACCCTCTCCTGCAAACACACAAA
>OZ024856.1:55164008-55204008 GCA_964017155.1 Oasisia sp. SBJ-2009 | reverse complement strand
TGCAGATGGAATGGCATCTGGTCTTTAGAATGAAACTAATCAGGTTCTTCTGCTAACAATCGTCTCACTCCGTCACAACAAGACAGCTTCATAAAGAGGTTCTGTGACAGAAATAACATATGTCGGCCTCGGGTTCCTGTAAGTAATTGCGTCGGCCTTTGCCTCCTGTCGAACTGATCCATGTACGACCAGAGAAAATATTGTCAATTGTTCATGTCTCAACCACTTTGGCCTCTCTGTCATTAGCACCACACAAAACACTCACTGGTTGTTTCAGATGTGTTGGGTAGAAAAAACTTTTTTAAAGATAATAGACTATATTATTAAAACAGGAAATGCCATAATGACTTTGTATTAAGGTGTCTGAAAGAAATTAGATGCTCAGCCTTCAGTCTCAGAAAGCATACAATACAAACAAACAGTCTATGTGTACGGAAACATCTTCATTGTGGATTTATGTATCAGAGTACAGGAAAATAACAGGAATCTACAAAATTATGTTGTGAATAAATATCATTTTGTACATTCATAGCGTGTTTGAAGACCCTTACAAATTACATTACATTACATTACAAATTTTGACAGTGGGTGTCACTGTCAAAATAAATCGTCCGTACAGTAAATTATTTATGTTTCAAAAAGTGCAAACTTCTGGAAATCGATACAGTTCATTTTTTTCAGATTAGTTCATATTTATTATTATTACTTGCAAAATGCATGACAGAAAATGGGATTTGATGTTGTTGTTGTTTCTTTTGAAACCACGGGAAGACAAGTCATCACCACAGCACAGCACAGCACTAAATTAATCAAGTAACGTGTTGTGGTGTCCATGGTCCAAAATGGCTGATACATTTTGAGTTAAATGAACCGTTACACATAACAAATTCTGATGACTCTTCAGAGCACTGAAAACACCACATTTCAAAGCCAATGTATGCAATAAAAATTATTAAACTATTAGCTCGACCTATTTGTTTCCCTTTCTAATGTTTGTGTCTTTTTTTGTGGAAGATATAAAATATGTAGGTAGTTTGATTATTTGTAATATTTTTGTTTACTATTTTGTTTGTTATTATTGTCATGGACACAATTCCCTGTATAATTTAAAGTATGAAATGTCATGTTGTATATCACTCGATAATTGTATGACAATTACCTCTATCACTTTATATGTAGATGTAGTATAGATGACACTGAGAATCTGTAGATTTACAATGTTATACTTTGCATCAGACGAAAGACTTCAAAAGTTACACCAAGTAACATGAACTTATAGTACACCTCTTATATGTGCATACAACGGCTAATATGCCAGATATGCCAACACCGTACAACAGTCAACTAGGCCAAAACCAAGGACACAGACTCTGTTACATTTTTTCTAAAGTAATTACGTTATTTTCACAAATGTCCCACAAGAGTTCAGTAAATGGATTTCTAAAATTTGGTAACATTTAAAGAAAACCACAAATTTTCGAAAGAGCCCAGATAATACAATATCGACAATAATGCATAACAGCGATCTATCCCCCAGGAATCTTAATTGTCTCCAAGGCGCGTCTACATGTCAACCTGACCCGACCGTCACAAGGAATGATCCACCATCTAAGTTAGTGTCGTTACATTCCACAAGGACACTTGTGACACTAACTGGTTGTGACAAGCTGGAATGCTGACATGTCAGCCAATCTTACTGACATGACATGACATGAAGGCAGTGTCAATGACATGACACTGTCAGTGTCATGCAAGTAAGGAACACAAAACAGAGTCAGATGGTGATAGTTAATATAAGAATCGATAGTTATCACTGATAATGCATAGATCTCTCTTAAACCCAATTTTGTACTTTAATTTTTTTTTATCCTTAACAGCGATCTTAAATTCCTGAAAACTGCCGACAGCATGACACGCCAGTAGGACACTGTCACTGGTGTTTTATGGAAATAATGTCCTCAGTAATATGGCAATGAACATTTGCTTTTTTAAAAAGCCCATTTAATTTAACAACGGATTTTGTTTAATGATGAATTTTCCTTAAGAGCTTTTTATCTTTGAGAAACAGCCCCAGGTCTGTTTGTGACAATGACATTCTGCTATGCACTCTAGCAGGTGTCATGTGTGACATTAGTACTTGACACGTTAACGGCTAGACTAAAACATTAAGAGAAAAAAACAACAAAATGTCATCTACATAACCCAGACGTAATACACCAAGTAAAATGCCACCAAACTATTTATAACTTGCAGATGTCCACCTGAATGCCACATTGCATCAATCTGATGTTATTTTGGTCATCTGAGAATGTCTTTGAAGTGGAGGAATGGAACTGGCGGGCAGGTGGCACCTGGGGAAGGCTACATACAGACTTGGGTGACACCCATGATGTCACACACAGGCTGCTGTGACTGCCAGGCTACTTCATGTCACTGTTTATTCAAAGTAGACAGTCATGCTGAATTACGACATGCTCTTTTGCACATAATAATTCAGCACATATTTATTAAAAAAAAAAAAAAAAACTAAATCCACTAACATGGAAACATACAACATTATTTAAGGGAAAAATTCAATATAACTCAAATGTTAATTGTGCAAATGCTATACTGTACTAATGTAAATATTAACTATACTGTAAAAAACAACTGTACTGCTGCAACTGTTTCATTGTTCCACATCTCCTCAGGCAGATTGATAAAACATGTTACTATAAACTGAAAGTGAAACCGAAACAAGAGTGACATCTGATTAATCTTGCTCACTCCGCATTGCCCTAGTTCAGTGGTGTAACTTGAGACCTTGTGGTTGTCACTCGAGTGTACTCATAAATGTTGCATGATCCATTAGCAACAAGCATTCTTCACAACTTTCAAGGGACGTCTCAGCAGAGTGTTGTCTCTGTGTGGACTCAGTGTGCTAGAGCTGTGATGCCCAGTCTTCCCAGGATGTTTCAAATGTCACCAGTCACCATGTACTCCATGCGAGTCCCACTGCGGCTACGCTGAGAGAATTAACTCGCTCATGGAGTGTGAATGTCCGGATCATAGCAAAATGAATGCATATCAGATCTAGCAGGAACAAATCACTCACTGAAAGACGGCTAGTGATGAAGCTAAGAAATGCTCAAATCACAAGGTTGACCTAAACTGGTGTAACACATTCATAAAGTACACAGACACCCACTGGCTGAAGTATCATTCATGGAGATGTTGAGTCTGATAAACAAGCAGAATTTAACTAGATGCCACTTGCCAAGAATATGAACAGCTTTTGGCTGACGTAGTGTCCAACTTTGTTTAATTAACTAATTAACCAACACTAAGAGAGAGAGAGAGAGAGAGAGAGAGAGAGAGAGAGAGAGAGAGAGAGAGAGAGGAAGAGGGAGAGAGAGGATAGAGGAGAGAGAGAGAGCCACAACATCCCAAATGATGGAGCACAGGCAGAGCAGCAATTTCACATACAGCACTGATAGAGCTATTAAAGACATGTCATAATTTAAACTAGCAGATGTAGTCAAAAAAGCAACAAGGACGTGCAGTTGATGTGCAAATTAATTTAATCGTTACTTGGACTACACTGTCACCTAATTGTGGGACTGGGTTGTGGGTGTGTCACTGTGTGTGTCACTGTGTGTGTCATTGTGTGTGTGTCACTGTGTGTGTCATTGTGTGTGTGTCACTGTGTGTGTCACTGTGTGTGTCACTGTGTGTGTCACTGTGTGTGTCACTGTGTGTGCATGCATGCGTGCTTGTCCTTTGGCATATGAACTCAGTCGGTTAGACGCGGAACTGTCTTAAGATTTCAATAATGCACTCTCCAACAAGAACCAGCTGTGATAATTCACTCCTTCTCTGCCTCGAGTCATTACAACAAACTTCTCGCCATTTATGCTGCCGTTTATCTCAATGCAAATGTTTCAGCCAATATATCGCCAGACATTATATTCACAATCGCAGGCTACAGGAGGGTTATAAAGTGTCATTGTTTAGGGTCACAACCAGGGTCGTAATGACCTGCAGTGATTGACAACTTCCTGCCACTTTTCTAATACATTTGTTGCAATAAGCCACCGCCCATCATTTGGAAAATTGATCCTAAAACATTCTCAGGGGCACTGTAATAAAAACTGTTTTGAAGTCTATAATCCTTGAAGTTGAGTGGCATTTTGCCAATAAGCTGTTGTCTGACGTGTCATTTAGGGTGATGGATGAGCCAGACAGGTCAATCATTTGGATGGCGTGAGCAGATATGTGAAGTAAGTTTTGTTCAACTGACTGCATTTATTAAATATATGCAATTCACTTGTTACAGACATAAACACAATTCAAGACATAAACTGAGATAATGTTTTAAAGGATTTAGTTATTGTATATCATTAAATAAGAGGCACAAAACACAAGAAAACAATTAATCTGCTACATTTAGACGTAATGTAAGTGTCCCGATTAATTAACAACTTTTCTGGATTAATAAAATACGTTAACATTCGACAGTTACCATTCTGCGGAACTGATGACCTGATGAAGAGTTCACAGGAGTATGTTGTTGTACATTAAGTTGGGATAGTACATATTATATCCACTGCAACCAATTTCATAACATTTCTCCGACCTGACAAAGTTATTCCTCCATTCCATATGCCACCATTTTTATACACTGCCATTTTATACGATAAGTCTCGTCTACGACAAACATAAAAATATTCCAATCTGGAGTTAAGGCTATAAAACTAATAAAATTATGAGAATAAGCTGGATAAATTTTGATGTTTGACCTACTAAATTATAATGTTATTTGTAGAACATCCTGTGGGTCGTCAACAAAGTATTTGATGTGGTTAAGAAGTTTGCAAAGAGAAATGAGAGCGTGTCCTCCACAGTGACTCTTGAGTTGACGACATAACATAACGCCAATCACTTCAGACACTGATCAATAGACTACAAATAGATCTGGACTTCCTGCCTAATAGAACAGCAAAACAAGAACATGTCCAACTATACTTATTTTCCAGCTGGGTTCTGGACGGAAGGTCCAGAATTAAGATAATTTTGCTTCTCCTGTCCACCATTTTATTGTGGCTACTGTGGGGCATCAGTGGCACTGGTGTTAAACAGAACATTGACAAATATCTCAGAAGGGGCATGCTGCATGTAGACAGTAGACACGGCTTCCTAATGTCCAATTGCCAGCGGGTTTTGTTTTCTCTGGAAAGCAATTTTGCTAAATCCTCTTGCAAAGTCATGATGGCTGTGTGAGTCACAGCTATGAAGCAATGCCTTCCACGAGTGTTCCACTGTCTGACTGAAGCCTTCGTCATGATGATTCCAGCAGTGCATGGGCATTGGGTTGACTTTCATGATCGATCATTGGTTTGACAAACCCAATCAATGATCAACTATACGATTGGTCTGGGTGCAGATGACCATTCTAAGAGTTCTGATCTAGGTGGCAGTACTGTGTTCAATCGATGGCAGTTGAAAGATATGAAACATTTAATGAAAATATAAACAATTATTTGCAAAAATTTCATTATTAGTCGGTTAGCAAAACTGAGGCATCACTAGTGATTTTTATGGTGTAATAATAATGATGATGATGACAATAATGTGCAATATTGTACACTGATAACTATGTGACATTTAAACTGGTTGTCACATAGCAGTCCTCATAATCACTGGTCCACCAGGGCTGAACCATGGATGAGCAGTTTCCACATGGGTCACAATACATCAGTGGTCACATGTACATCAGTGGTCAAATTGTGTTTTCCATGATTTGACATGTCATGAGACACATATACAACTGTGTTTGACAGGACGAGGTGACAACAGGACCAAGGACAACACCAGGCCGGATTAGAGTGCCTCTCTGTTGAATCAATACCACCCAATGATGACACTATTTACCATAGATCGCCAATAAATACCTCTCACAATGTCTTAGGTTGTTTTGGTGTCTACCGCTTATATTTGTCATTTATCAATACAGCCGTCGAAGGGTTTAATTTCCATGCAATTGCTGGACTGTTTACAAGCTTTCTGGCCACATTTTGACTGACAGATCGAACGAAAACATGTCGTGTACAAATACCTGTTTCTTGTGTTATGCTATGTTCTCTGGTCGACCTATTTTCGTACCTAAAACATATATTTGTCAAACATAAAACGTTATCCAGGCATTCAGCTATATATGTAGAGCGCAATGGCTCAGGGGTAGATGTTTGGACTCTTCATTACGAGAACCCCAGTTCGAATCCTGTGCTACAGTGTTTAAACCTTGGGCAAGTTTTTTTTTCACTCTTCATTGCTCCAGTTCACTCAGCTGTATAAATGAGTACCTGGCTATAGACAGTGGTGGATATGTGTACGAGCAGCCTTCGCGCATTAATTGTAGCATATGGCTGAATGCTTCCCAGAGAGGCCGAGACGGTGTCTGAGTGAACAGGTCTGTCAGAGAAGTAGAGTGTAAAGTGCTTTGAACGGTCCTGAGGACTGGATACAGCACTATATTCGAACTTGTCTTTTTCCTTTTATGTTACAGCATCTATCACTATACTTGGTTTTACCTGGATATTAACTCCATCCAGACGTGCTCAGTAGAATGCACACTGCATACATCCGCCACTGTCTGGGCTGTTACAAAAGCATAAACAACGAAATCTACATAACCTACGGGAAAACCTTGCTAATGGCGCAGCGACACTCAGCATGCAAATGTACCCAGATGGGCGCCGGTTTCACTTTCATTTTCACAACACCCCTGACCTTCAATTAGGATTCTATTATCACTTTCACTATGAGGATAATGCAGGACAACATTTGCTGTAATTGTTTACTAATGTTGGCAGGGTTAACTATTATTTTTTGAGTAGGGTTAACTATTATTTATCAAGTAGGGTTAGCTATTATTTATTGAGTACAACTCATTATTTACTTGAATTCTTATGCAAAGAAAGAACCAGAATTTTACAAAAGATGTAATCAAAACAAAAACTGTTGCTGAACATTGTGTTTTATGTAACAAACTATGTGAAAAATATCAATAAATATCAATAACCATAAACTTTATCCAGTCATTATGCTACATGGAATCACTCTAAGTTCAATTTTACCACAATACAGTCAATAGCATCATAAATAAAATGGCACATTTGTTACAAATTGTAAAAACAATCAATATAAATTTGCAGAAAAACACATCATTTTTTATTATTTGCAGATAACATCAAATTTATCAAAATTTTACCTGCAATATGTATTGATTTTGTAGTGTCCAAATGTTGTGATGCTTTAATTCCAACTGTAAAACATTCATGCATGATTTTCAGCACAATGAACCGAGGCGTTAAAAAATAATCAAACCTCCTTTTGTAGCGCAACCAGGTGTTACACTCAAGGTATAAACGATATTATGGTATGGTTTAAACGGGCATTTAATGTAGATGCATCACGGCTGTTTACGACGTCGCCTTGAGTGTTTATTGATCCGCGACCAAGATTACTTTTTCACCAGCCACAAAATGGATATGTTTCACGCAACTGTTCGACTTCATAGATGATACTAGGCACGTCTGTGACAAAAACCTGTAAGCCACTGATACAAAAGCTGTAAGCCACCGACACAACAACACTGTTATTCATGCAGTACAATTTCTTGTAAACTGACATGGTCATTTTTATCAAAATTATTAAGTGTCATTAAATTGATGTCTCATGTTTTTCACTGCCTTTTCCGTCCCCCCAGAGACTCACACTGTCTTCATTCTACCCCCAACACCCACAATCCTCTGGCAGCCCCCAATATTCCAACCCCAGATACTCCTACAGTCTTCATTCAACCCCCAACACCCACAATCCTCTGGAAGCCCCCAATATTCCATCCCAGAGACTCCCAGTCTCCATTCTACACCCAACACCCACAATCCTCTGACAGCCCCCAATTTTCCACCCCCAGTCCTCCTCCTACAGTCTACATGAAGCCCCTAACACCCACAAACTGGCAGCCACATCATCAAATCGCCAGCTTCCTGCACACAAGCCGACTTGCAAAATTTATGGATCTGCAAAAACAGTTAATCTAGAGTTTCCTCTGAAATACTATAACCTAATGGGTGCGTTATGAGCCAGTTGAGATGGGGGATTATTGACGTTCCATCTACGACCACTGCTTCTGTATTGCTCAGGTATTGACCGGCAACGTCTTAGCAGACAGGATGGGGAAGCAGCAGCCCCTCACACCACTTAACGGGTAAATCGTTCATGCGGAACACACTTGCTGAGTCATTAACTTCTCCCGTTTTATAACATATGCACGGAGAAAACGAACTAAATTATCCTGACCACCAACGTTGATATGAAGTTACAACAGACCACAAGGCAATGGAGGCCTATTTAAATTGTAACAGATTAAAAATTATATAAAGCGTCACACAGTGTTCTTTCATTATTATACTACTACAACAATAGTATTTTATGACTTTATCAAAGAGAGTTAACAATTTCCCCTTTCGTGTACCCTCTACCAGGTTTATTAATTATTTGCGTAATTCGGGAAAATAAGTATCTAATCAACCATGAACATAAGGACATTTGTATAAGAATGTTTCAGGAAGATTTATTATTGAAAATGATTACGCCATATGCTACCGGTAATTCAGATAATGACATTTGCTACTTAATCTAGGTGATAATTTTGCTAAGTTGTCACAGGTACTTAATCTAGGTGTTAATCTCGCTAAGTTGTCACAGGTATTTATTATATACTACTTAATTTAGGTGACAATCTCGCTAAGTTGTCACAGGTACTTAATCAAGGTAATAATCTTGCGAAATATTATCAATCTTAATAACAAGCTAAAGAAACTGGAGCGTAGGATATCTTCTATTTTTACTGGTTATTTTTTCCAATCATAGGAAACAACAGCTGTGGGCAGGACTTTAATTATGATCTCATTTATAGTCAGTGGACTCGTAGTAATCCAACGACACGGCCTTGATTTAGATTTGATATTCCGTCAAATCAAAGCCACATCTGACGAGGCTATCGATGCGACTGTAAATTAACACTGTGGGAAAAAAGTGAGAACATAAATTCAAATGAACATTTCGCATTCGTGGAGTATCAAGTTCAAATAAAGTCTGCACATAGTCAGTTTGATCACTTGTGATCAGTGAATATTTTCCTTAAGGATGGCTTATGAACATGCAAAACTGATGGTAGATTGAACACAGACCCATTCTTTTTATAATACAGATGTATTGTTTGCATGCTCAAAGAATGTAGTCATTGGATTATCATTAAAGGACATGTTTTTTAAATAAAGCTTGTCCTCAATCTAGGACAAACGTACATTTAAACTTCATCGCAGGTGAATTTGTTCGCTATGAAACTAAGTTAATTCCAATTACTGGATAATGACGTCTCATCAAAGGGACATTTTGTACTTCACAGGCTGTGTTCCCATTGGAGCTTTGGTCTTCCCCTTCTTCATCTACCACCCCATCAGCTTCACACCATCTCTTCTGCAGCCTTTCTTCACCCCTTCTTCATACACACCCGCCCATCTCATTATGATTGAACTAATGTCCTCTTTAGGTGTTTTTTATTCCAATCTCCTCTTTCAATTCATTCATCTTCCTTCTCCTTTTACCCAACATATTCTTCTGACCTAGTTGTTTCTGCTACTTGTAACTGTTACTTGTGTAATCAATTACAATTAACTACACACCTCCACTGGTGTGTAAACCCGGAAATAATTACAGATGCTATTATAACGTCATATGTCACGTAGTTGTATGGTGACGTCAATCTGCCTCATGGTAACATAACTTGCTGATGACCACATCTCCCACACACTAGCGAGAGCAAATTGATTTTCGTTCAGTGACCGTAGCGTACTTCACACTTCGAGAAAACATGGATTCATTATGCATAACATTTCACGCATTTTTTCTGTAGCGTTTTTCATGAGATACCTGAACCGTGCTTTCTCGAATGTGATTGCAAATAAATCTAATCAATGTTAATTTCCCGTGTAAATAAGTAGTCGGATTTAACCTTCTGTGTATCCAATAACCAATTTGTCGCCATACAATCAGATGCCACCTATTCTGTGCAGTAATCTGACATTTCTGATCTGCCACAATTACTGCTAATAGAGGTGTTAATCACTAATAGGATTCACCAGGCCCAGATGACCAGCTCAACTCCTTCATGTTTGTCTTGTGGTCGTATTACAAAGGTTGTCAGCAGGATACCGGATACAGACAGGCTTTGGTCATTGCATAACTCTAATCTGGATTTGTTGATGCCTGTATAAGGCAATTTGCATTTCTGCTAGCCACATAGTGAAAGTATCAAATGTATGATAAATGTCAGGTAAGATACAATGTATTGATGGTGTCAGGTAAGATACAATGTATTGATGGTGTCAGATAAGATACAATGTATCGGAGGTGTCAGGTAAGATACAATGTATTGATGGTGTCAGGTAAGATACAATGTATTGATGGTGTCAGATAAGATACAAGGTATCGGAGGTGTCAGATAAGATACAATGTATTGGAGGTGTCAGATAAGATACAATGTATCAGGTGTGAGATAAGATACAATGTATCGGAGGTGTCAGGTAAGATACAATGTATTGGAGGTGTGAGATAAGATACAAGGTATCTGAGGTGTCAGGTAAGATACTATGTATCGGAGGTGTCAGGTAAGATACAATGTATTGGAGGTGTCAGATAAGATACAAGGTATCGGAGGTGTCAGGTAAGATACTATGTATCGGAGGTGTCAGATAAGATACAATGTATTGGAGGTGTCAGATAAGATACAAGGTATCGGAGGTGTCAGGTAAGATACTATGTATCAGGTGTCAGGTAAGACAGGATTGATTGGAGGTGTCAGGTAAGACATGCCATATCAGGTGTTAGGTAAGATACAATGTATCACAATTGTCAGAGAAATGTATATAAAATAAGATACAGTATATTCATAGTTTCAAAATAAAAACAAACAAGCAAAACTAATATATTGTCATTAGATTTGTAGGCGCTGCAACATTTTACAAACTGTTTATGAATGACAACAACACAGAGATGTTTCCAGCTCTCTTCTGTGTGTTCCCCAGACATTGTGAGTGAGACCCCGAGGGACATGCAAACTGGACCAGTGTACTACTTTTTGCCTAACAACATTTGGTCTAATGGGACAATTTGTCGAATATGTCATTTGCTCGAGTAGGAAAATTCAGGAAAACCAAATATCGAATGAGAAATTGGTAATGAAGTTTCGCTTCATTGTTTCAATAAAAGCATGAGTGTACATTGCTATAAATCCTATTAAACTAAACAAACATCATCGTCATCTTCTGCACCAAACACTACGTAATGTGTTTATAGTCGATCCACCACAAGACACATCACATGATCTACTCAAGTGGCCAGTTAAATGGCACATGTACATTCATTTCACTAAACCTTTCTCGTACGTAACATCCAGTCCGGTTTCAGAAATGCGAATATATCAGATAAATGACCTCTTCATTGCAGTAAGCGAATTGTATCATTAGACCAAATGTCATTAGACGAAAAGTAGGACACCTGATTGGGCACATCGGTGGTCAACTAGCCCCGAGGACAACGGTATGAAACAAATAGACAATCTCAGACTGACCGCCGTCCATTTAACTTGGTCCACATCATGGCTGGCCGAGTAATCTGGACACTAAATGAATGATGCCATGTTGTGGACGTGTAATGCAATGTTATGTATATCATATTATTCAGCAGCGTGAATAAATATATCCTGTTCACTTGTGCTTGGACCTCCCCGGAATGCATTTCTCACGAACACAATGTTACATGGTGTGTCTCCACAACAAAATAAAATAGGTTTGAGGCCCAGATAAGACTTATTCATATGGCTACTTAACAGCACCACCAGTGTATCTATCATACATGATTAGCTGTATGGATCCTAGCAAATTAACACAAGTTTGGCTACATGTTGGCTAACAGCCTATAGAATTATGCATCAATACTTTGGTGGAATGGCATCATGGATATGTTATTAACCAAATGATGGCCTGAGGCTCCCACAGCTCACTATTGGGAATATGTAATCAATGGAGTCATGTGTCTCCGTATCCTTGACTGGTGATGAAAAGAGATAGAGATGTCATCTCGTTGTCCCAGATGTAGTTCTAGTAATCCGTTCCCGGCAGGTCATTTAACACTGTCATCACCTCCACCCTCTCCAGCTGCCTTAGTCTCCCTAGTTTTAAATCGTCATCCCCATTTGGATTTTTGCTTGTCTTGTTTCAAATTAATTTGCCAACACCTCACCCAGGCAGTTGAGCAGACCAGGGCTGGAGCTTTGGACCCTCGACTAAGAGAACCCGGGTTCAAATCCTGTGCTGCTGTGATATACCCTGGGCAATTGTTTTTTACTCTACGTTGCTATGGTTCACTCGGCTGTATGAATGCATACCTGGCTATAGACAGTGGTGGATATTTGCATACGAATAGTCTTTGTGCATTATTTGCAGTGTAGCAGGGTGCTTCCCATAATAGCCGAGAGTAAAGTGTGAAGTGCCTTGAGCAACCCTCTGAGAATTGGATACTGCGTAGTGTAAGAACTAACATATACCTTTTACCTGCTCTCTACTCCATAACACAGCTTGTTTACCCAACTTTGGTATGTAGTTTGGGAAAGTCATTGCAGGCCATGAAACTGTTTAATGCCCAGGAATCAATTGAAGTAACTTCTAAAACTGGAGTCCTCGTGTGAATGCAAAATTATCCACTTGTATGACTCTGGAAATATCGACAACTTTGATACATCCAGGACTAAGTAAAAGTGGGACATACATTTTATTTGTTGAAATTTATATTACCCACTTCAAGATCTTTACAATTACTTCTCAGGCAATTTTATGTTGGCAACCGATCCAGCATATTAATAGTCATTGCTTACTCCTGCATTGTAAGCCTATCTAGTTGTTATTTACTTCTTGTTCCTGGAGTTTTACACAACTTTACAAACTAGAGCTTTCTCAGTTGCTGTGCAAACTCTTTGCAACTTGTTTAATTTCAGTATTAGCTGGCAGGCTACAAGATCTATCCTTGTTTGTAATTATCTTTTTCACTTGCATGATGAATATATGTATGAAAATACACACATCACCAACAATTTTCAATGTGAAAGAAATTTAACTTAATGTGGGATTGTATTCCCATCAATGTTCCAGTCTAGACCATCTGCATAAGCCGCAGGTGCCAGTTTGATCACAGATTGGTGTGGGAGTCTAGAAATGATCCACCCTAGAAACAGGCCTAACATTACCTAGCTTATAGCCATGTGGGTACACTACTCATAAAATATTCTTGTGGGAATACTATCCCACGTGAAATTACCTGGAGAATTTTACGTAGGTGTATACTGCCAGGAAGTGGTGCCCTGTGGAATTAGCAAGGGAGTACTGTACCCAGTCGACACTTATGTCCAGGAGTCTCAGTGTATACAGATACAAGCATATTTAGTCATACAGCACATTACTCGACTCACAGGAGATGCTGTTAATATTGTCTTATCTCTTACGCAAAGGAACACTGAAGCACACACACAGACACGCAAACACACACAGACACAGTAAACATAGACTTACCGTCTGTGGGAACTGGAGGGTTGTGTACGGGGGGTGGTCCATTCCTCACCATATCCACCCAATTCGTCGGCATGACCACATCCGATCCCTCCACGATGCGGAACCCTGGCTTCCCGTCGCTGCACAAGGAGAGATTCCACGCGGAACACGGCCGGTCCTCGTAAGCCCACTTCACGTCAAAATCACACGACGAACCTACGTGTGGGAGAAAACACAGTAAGATGACTGTCACGAAGGCAAAAACAGCCTGGCCACCATGTCCATGTGGTCCCGGCGGTTCCACCATCATCATAGCTCCCGCTACATGCACCGGCACATACACGTGTGCGACAACGCCACGCCGGCACGTCGCTAGAGGTAACCCGCTAACGACCTGCGAAAGCAATGCAAGAAAGTTAGCCAATGTGACGCCGACACAGCCGTCCGTCCGAGTCACCGGTCACCGGTGGATGTGTCAGTCACTGGTGACGGTGATGCTGTCGACATGACCACTGACACGCGCCACGTGCGTAAATCAATGTGGGACAAGAGTGACACGGAGAGACGGAGACGATTGGGTCCGGCCGGCCGCCACAGCAGCTTACAGGCTCACACACACGGCCAGCTGTGTTTGTGTCCCTCCTGTGGTTCTCCCGCGGCCGCTGCTGTGAGGAGGTATTGTTACCGGTGGAATATCAAATAAAGCTCCTTGATTACGCTATCACAGCTCGTAATGGTTCCGCTGTTCACAGGTGATAATGGTCCGGTCATTAGGTCTATTTCGAGGGTCTGCTGTATCAGGTCACCACAGACTGGCCTGATATAGAAGTGGAGGTACACGGATATGTGAACCAGTGTCCCTTGTAGCCAGTGTCCCCTATAACCAGTGACCCTTGTAACCAGTGTCCCTTGTAACAGATGTCCCCTATGAACAGTGTCCAATGAAACCAGTGTACCCAGTAACCACTATCCACTGTAAACAATGTCAACTGTAAACAGTGTAGCCAGTGTTCTCAGTAATCAGCGTGTAACTTTGTGTCCAGTGTCCAATGATACAAGTATCCTACCGAACTACTGCCCACAGTAATCATTACGCTGGTTAGTTTACTGGTTACTGAACTCTTCTTAAGTGTCCACATTCAACAGTATACATAAGTCAGCCACAGCTAACTCTGTGGCCACAGCCCATGGCCAGGACACACACGAGAGTAGTTAACTACACATTACATCTCCTTCAGCGAGTGTCAACAGGCAGCCAGGAACTCAATCTAAGCTTTGTTGATGCAACACCTGCAGTCTGACTGGTCAGTACACAGAGGCCAGCTACATAAAATACACTGAAATAGTCAGTCAAAAACCTGACTATCCTGAGACGTCTCTTAAATAAGCTCTTCCTCACGATCGTGTCAGGTCCTTATTGCACACTGCACAGCTGTGATTTAGCTGCTGCGTCAGAAGCAAACATCATGAGTACTGCTCTGTTGTGTGCTACTACTGTACTAACTATAACTGACCAAGAAAATCTGTGTGTGTGTGTGTGTGTGTGTGTGTGTGTGTGTGGTGTGTGCGTGCGTGCGTGCGTGCGTGCGTGCGTGCGTGCGTGCGTGCGTGCGTGTGTGGTGAGTGTGTGTCTGTGGTGTGTGTGTGTTGTGTGTGTGTTGTGTGTGTGGGTGTATATGTGCATGCGTGCGTGCGTGCGTGCGTGCGTGTGTGCGTGCGTGTTGTGTGTGTGTGGGTGTATATGTGCGTGCGTGCGTGCGTGCGTGCGTGTTTGGGTGTATGTGTGTGTGTGCATGAGTGTGTACATGCCTATACTATGGTGCCATCTAGGGGATGGTTAATTTCCTAGTAGTCAGTTCATGTTGAGTACCACAAGAAATACAAGTCTGGGTTAGTTGCCTTGGACAGTATCACTAGTGCACGAACCAGTTGTTAAAATAAAATAAGTTGCTTGCACAGTCGTACTATAATAATAATAAACATTATTTATTCACAATAACCTTTTAATTTTTGTTCTCTTCCGAAGGGTTGTGATTGCCTACCCAACTGTACACAGAACATAATGTAATAAATTTATAAATAAATAAATAATGCCCACCAGTTGCAGACACTAGTGTGGCTATTATGAACAAAGTACCTGGGCAATGTCATTGTTATATGAGTGAAGTGTAGAGAGACAACACTATCACGTTGAGTAAGTGGCTGAGAGTGAGACAGAGTTAAAAAGGAACGAGATGACTCCTCAAAAGGCTATGACAAAACAAGTAACACAAAATGCCATATAACTTATTGATTTAAAGTACACATGGCGTGGGTTGTTACTGGTTTAAAGTACCTGTGGCATGTGTTGCTAGTGGTTTAAAGAACCCGTGGCATGAGTTGTTACTGGTTTAAAGAACCCGTGGCATGGGTTGTTACTGGTTTAAATGACCCATGGCATGGGTTGTTACTGGTTTAAAGAACCCGTGGCATGAGTTGTTACTGGCTTAAAGGACCCGTGGCATGGGTTGTTACTGGCTTAAAGTACCCATGGCATGGGTTGTTACTGGTTTAAAGTACCCATGGCATGGGTTGTTACTCAGGTTTAAAGTACACACGGCATGGGTTGTTACTGGTTTAAAGTACACACGGCATGGGTTGTTGCTCAGGTTTAAAGTACCCATGGCTTGGGTTGTTACTGGTTTAAAGTACCCATGGCATAGGCTGTTACTGGTTTAAAGTACCCATGGCATGGGTTGTTACTGGTTTAAAGTACCCATGGCATGGGTTGTTACTGGTTTAAAGTACCCATGGCATGGGTTGTTGCTCAGGTTTAAAGTACACACGGCATGGCTTGTTACTGGTCTAAAGTACACACGGCATGGGTTGTTACTGGTTTAAAGTACCCATGGCATGGGTTGTTGCTAAGGTTTAAAGTACCCATGGCATGGGTTGTTACTCAGGTTTAAAGTACACGTTGCATGGGTTGTTACTCAGGTTTAAAGTACCCATGGCATGGGTTGTTGCTCAGGTTTAAAGTACCCATGGCATGGGTTGTTGCTCAGGTTTAAAGTACCCATGGCATGGGTTGTTACTCAGGTTTAAAGTACCCATGGCATGGGTTGTTACTCAGGTTTAAAGTACCCATGGCATGGGTTGTTACTCAGGTTTAAAGTACCCATGGCATGGGTTGTTACTCAGGTTTAAAGTACCCATGGCATGGGTTGTTACTCAGGTTTAAAGTACCCATGGCATGGGTTGTTGCTCAGGTTTAAAGTACCCATGGCATGGGTTGTTGCTCAGGTTTAAAGTACCCATGGCATGGGTTGTTACTCAGGTTTAAAGTACCCATGGCATGGGTTGTTACTCAGGTTTAAAGTACCCATGGCATGGGTTGTTACTCAGGTTTAAAGTACCCATGGCATGGGTTGTTACTCAGGTTTAAAGTACCCATGACATGGGTTGTTACTCAGGTTTAAAGTACCCACGGCATGAGTTGTTACTCAGGTTTAAAGTACCCATGGCATGGGTTGTTACTCAGGTTTAAAGTACCCATGGCTAGGGCTGTTATCTTTGCCCATATTCCATGTGACCACAGATGAAATTTAAAATGTTTGTGAAATGAGGTAAGTAAAAAGTTATATTTTAACAAGTTTACAATTTCCGCCATGAAATGATAGCTTCGGATTTGAGTGAGAAAGAGAAAGTGGGGATGTTTTATATATGCTTTTTGCTGCAGCTTGCACATTTTCCACCACTGTTTTAAATCTGTGTCATACATCAGCATAGATTGTTTTGTACGAGGTGATTGTTTCAAGACAATGTGTACCCTGGGAGACATTTTCTCATACATAAAAAAATTGGCTCAATAAGAGGATAATAACCAACCGTGAAATCAGAGTAAAATATCACAGTTATTGACTAATATGTCCACTCTATCATTCAGGGCTTTCAATCTAATACAGTGAATGGTTTTTACAGCTAAAAAAGAACTGCAACTAGATTGCACTAACTGCGTCATAGACATTTTTATGGCTAAATCCTTTGACATTATCTCTTATTTAATTTAAGAATGCAATTAAGTGAATCGTTGTTGTAATTACAACCCAAAATGGGTCGGTGCCATAGAATAAGCTAGACTCCTGTACCCCGCCCGGCACGCATGTAAGCTGATTGCCCGAACACAGGACATTACCGTAGGGAATTTCTAAATATGCTGTGTCATGTCATATTTGGTTGATTGCCAATAAGCAGTGTAATTGTCTCAATTCCCACTGCACATTACGAGGTTAAGTCTACTGGGTAATAATCCATTACAAACTTGTCATACCATACTATCACACAATGATAGACCTCCTTAAGGTGTTTATTTTAAAAGACAAAAGGGGGAAATTCTACTGAAATGTCCAAAATCACGAAGGCTGACATCTTTGTGGTGAGACAGTGACAATTAAACAATCAATGAGCGAATAGCGTCAATTTTACCACCATTGCTTCAACTACATAACCGTTTCCTTCAAATGTCTCACCATGTTGCAAACACGTCACAGCATAAAAACTGTTTGTTAGAATAATACAAGGTCATTTTGCAACAAAATCATGATTTTGTGATGAGGCACACTACTCTGTATTTGTTTGTAGCAACATAACTACAATGAACGAGTTCTCTTGGTTCAGTTTCTGTTGGGATAAACTGGAAGCTAAAGAACAGATTCAGCTGTGGATGGGTTGGTTGGAAATCTTTGCAATATACTGGACTTTGTTCAGCTCATCTGAAAGAAATGTGCTTTGAAATTGACATGATATCATGAGTTAATGAGAAAAGATCCAAAGGAATGTTGATGATGGTGCCTTTCGAAGCATCACTGTTGACCTCAACTGACCTTTCAGGTTCAGCATTGAAGCAATGGTGCCTCATGAGAAAATGTAATGTCTACGACTCTACATAGGTTACTTACACACTTGACTTTGACTATTTGAAAAATTGCTGGTATATAATTATATTACAGGTATATAATTATGTTTAAATGACTGGTGTTATCATGAAGACAAATAGGATTGTGTTTTGATCTCTGTAGTATGATGTCTAATCCTGGTCTGCCTTTGGAACAGAACTATTTAATAAGACTGTTCTTTGGCTTAGTGAATTATCATTACTAGTGTGTCAGGGTCCGTGTCACGTCTTGGAGGAAGAGACTGAGTGGGACAAGGGGGAGGAGGAAGAGACTGAGTGGGACAAGGGGGAGGAGGAAGAGACTGAGTGTGACAAGGGGAGGAGGAAGAGACTGAGTGGGACAAGGGGGAGGAGGAAGAGACTGAGTGTGACAAGGGGAGGAGGAAGAGACTGAGTGGGACAAGGGGAGGAGGAAGAGACTGAGTGGGACAAGGGGAGGAGGAAGAGACTGAGTGGGACAAGGGGGAGGAGGAAGAGACTGAGTGGGACAAGGGGAGGAGGAAGAGACTGAGTGGGACAAGGGGGAGGAGGAAGAGACTGGGTGTGACAAGGGGAGGAGGAAGAGACTGAGTGTGACAAGGGGAGGAGGAAGAGACTGAGTGGGACAAGGGGAGGAGGAAGAGACTGAGTGGGACAAGGGGGAGGAGGAAGAGACTGAGTGGGACAAGGGGAGGAGGAAGAGACTGAGTGGGACAAGGGGAGGAGGAAGAGACTGAGTGGGACAAGGGGGAGGAGGAAGAGACTGGGTGTGACAAGGGGAGGAGGAAGAGACTGAGTGTGACAAGGGGAGGAGGAAGAGACTGAGTGGGACAAGGGGGAGGAGGAAGAGACTGAGTGGGACAAGGGGGAGGAGGAAGAGACTGAGTGGGACAAGGGGGAGGAGGAAGAGACTGAGTGTGACAAGGGGAGGAGGAAGAGACTGAGTGGGACAAGGGGAGGAGGAAGAGACTGAGTGTGACAAGGGGAGGAGGAAGAGACTGAGTGGGACAAGGGGGAGGAGGAAGAGACTGAGTGTGACAAGGGGGAGGAGGAAGAGACTGAGTGGGACAAGGGGGAGGAGGAAGAGACTGAGTGGGACAAGGGGGAGGAGGAAGAGACTGAGTGGGACAAGGGGAGGAGGAAGAGACTGAGTGTGACAAGGGGAGGAGGAAGAGACTGAGTGGGACAAGGGGGAGGAGGAAGAGACTGAGTGGGACAAGGGGAGGAGGAAGAGACTGAGTGGGACAAGGGGAGGAGGAAGAGACTGAGTGTGACAAGGGGAGGAGGAAGAGACTGAGTGGGACAAGGGGGAGGAGGAAGAGACTGAGTGTGACAAGGGGAGGAGGAAGAGACTGAGTGGGACAAGGGGGAGGAGGAAGAGACTGAGTGGGACAAGGGGAGGAGGAAGAGACTGAGTGTGACAAGGGGAGGAGGAAGAGACTGAGTGGGACAAGGGGGAGGAGGAAGAGACTGAGTGGGACAAGGGGAGGAGGAAGAGACTGAGTGTGACAAGGGGAGGAGGAAGAGACTGAGTGGGACAAGGGGGAGGAGGAAGAGACTGAGTGGGACAAGGGGAGGAGGAAGAGACTGAGTGTGACAAGGGGAGGAGGAAGAGACTGAGTGGGACAAGGGGGAGGAGGAAGAGACTGAGTGGGACAAGGGGAGGAGGAAGAGACTGAGTGTGACAAGGGGAGGAGGAAGAGACTGAGTGGGACAAGGGGGAGGAGGAAGAGACTGAGTGTGACAAGGGGAGGAGGAAGAGACTGAGTGGGACAAGGGGGAGGAGGAAGAGACTGAGTGTGACAAGGGGAGGAGGAAGAGTCTGAGTGGGACAAGGGGGAGGAGGAAGAGACTGAGTGTGACAAGGGGAGGAGGAAGAGACTGAGTGGGACAAGGGGAGGAGGAAGAGACTGAGTGGGACAAGGGGGAGGAGGAAGAGACTGAGTGTGACAAGGGGAGGAGGAAGAGACTGAGTGTGACAAGGGGAGGAGGAAGAGACTGAGTGGGACAAGGGGGAGGAGGAAGAGACTGAGTGGGACAAGGGGAGGAGGAAGATACTGAGTGGGACAAGGGGGAGGAGGAAGAGACTGAGTGTGACAAGGGGAGGAGGAAGAGACTGAGTGGGACAAGGGGGAGGAGGAAGAGACTGAGTGTGACAAGGGGAGGAGGAAGAGACTGAGTGGGACAAGGGGGAGGAGGAAGAGACTGAGTGGGACAAGGGGTAGAAGGAAGAGACTGAGTGGGACAAGGGGTAGAAGGAAGAGACTGAGTGGGACAAGGGGGAGGCGGAAGAGACTGAGTGGGACAAGGGGGAGGAGGAAGAGACTGAGTGGGACAAGGGGGAGTAGGAAGAGACCGAGAGGGGCAAGGGGGAGGAGAAAGAGACCGAGAGGGGCGAGGGGGAGGAGGAAGAGACCGAGAGGGGCGAGGGGAAGAGACTGGGAGAGGGGTGAGGGGGAGAAGGAAGGGACTGAGAGTGGAGAAGGGGAAGGAGAAAGAGACCAAGAGGAGGGAGAAAGAGACCAAGAGGAGGGAGGAAGAGACCAAGAGGAGGGAGGAAGAGACTGAGGGGAGGGAGGAAGAGACCAAGAGGAGGGAGGAAGAGATCAAGAGGAGGGAGGAAGAGACCAAGAGGAGGGAGGAAGAGACCAAGAGGAGGGAGGAAGAGACCAAGAGGAGGGAGGAAGAGACCAAGAGGAGGGAGGAAGAGACCAAGAGAAGGGAGGAAGAGACCAAGAGGAGGGAGGAAGAGACCAAGAGGAGGGAGAAAAAGACCAAGAGGGAGGAAGAGACCAAGAGGAGGGAGGAAGAGACTGAGAGGAGAGAGGAAGAGACCAAGACGAGGAAGAGACCAAGAGGAGGGAAGAAGAGACCAAGATGAGGGAGGAAGAGACCAAGATGAGGGAGGAAGAGACCAAGAGGAGGGAGGAAGAGACTGAGAGGAGAGAGGAAGAGACCAAGACGAGGAAGAGACCAAGAGGAGGGAGGAAGAGACCAAGAGGAGAGAGAAAGAGAACCAAGAGGAGGGAGGAAGAGACCAAGAGACCAAGAGGAGGGAGGAAGAGACTGAGAGTGGAGGGGGACAGAGGAAGAGACTGAAAAGGGAGAAAGGGAAGGAGGGAGAGACCGAGAGGGGAGATGGGAGGAAGGAAGAGAGTGAGAGAGGGATGGAAGGGAGGGCTTAAATTGGAATTGGTGAGCAAAGATTTAGGGTTATTAAATGCAGTTTGACAGACAGTGCACCCTCAACACATGCTGTCCCTACTCTTGTCATCCTTCACATCTCAATACACTCCCTTCCTTATTGCATCCACGTGTTGTTTCATCTTCTCATAATTCCCAAGCTTCCTTCTACCTCTTCATATCTACCTCTTCATATCTACCTCTTCATATCTATCTCTTCATATCTATCTCTTCATATCTATCTCTTCATATCTATCTCTTCATATCTACCTCTTCATATCTACCTCTTCATATCTATCTCTTCATATCTATCTCTTCATATCTATCTCTTCATATCTATCTCTTCATATCTATCTCTTCATATCTATCTCTTCATATCTACCTCTTCATATCTATCTCTTCATATCTACCTCTTCATATCTATCTCTTCATATCTATCTCTTCATATCTATCTCTTCATATCTATCTCTTCATATCTATCTCTTCATATCTACCTCTTCATATCTACCTCTTCATATCTATCTCTTCATATCTATCTCTTCATATCTATCTCTTCATATCTATCTCTTCATATCTACCTCTTCATATCTACCTCTTCATATCTACCTCTTCATATCTACCTCTTCATATCTACCTCTTCATATCTATCTCTTCATATCTATCTCTTCATATCTATCTCTTCATATCTACCTCTTCATATCTACCTTCTCATATCTACCTTCTCATATCTACCTTCTCATATCTACATTCTCATATCTACCTTCTCATATCTACCTTCTCATATCTACCTTCTCATATCTACCTTCTCATATCTACCTTCTCTTATCTACCTTCTCATATCTACCTTCTCATATCTACCTTCTCATATCTACCTTCTCATATTTACCTTCTCATATCTACCTTCTCGTATGACATATTGCACTGACTGACTTAGATACAGACCACCAATTGATAGTCATAAAATGTCACAGTGATCTTGCTAACGTGTGAACAACTGCGCTAATGCGATGTTTCATATTACTGACATTTGGAAGACAGCGCCAGGTCACTGACAGAGCTACATCATTAATCATGTTCTATAAACGACCAGGTATTCTCTTAATGTGTTCTATTTAGGTCTGCTGCTACATTTCATACAGAGCGACAAAAACCATGAGGATAAAATATCACAATGATTAACAGTGCAGATCAATAACATTTACCACTAATAAGAAGTTTTTGTCTCCTATTAAAGACTCGAAATTATATTACTTGGGACTTTTACTCTTATTTCTTACTTGCATGTTCTTACTTATGACATGCTACTCATGATTTGTGTACTATAACTTGTGACATATAGTCACTTGGGACTTGTGTATAATTACTTATGACTTTTATAGTCACTTGTGTACAGTTACTTGTGACTTATGTACAGTCACTTGTGACTTGTGTACATTCACTTGTGACTTGTGTACAGTCACTTGTGACTTGTGTACAATTACTTGTGACTTGTGTGCAATTACTTGTGACTTGTGTACAATTACTTGTGACTTGTGTACAATTACTTGTGACTTATGTACAATCATTTGTAACTTGTGTACAATTACTTGTGACTTGCATACACTTACTTGTGACTTGTGTACAATTACTTGTGACTTATGTACACTCATTTGTAACTTGTGTACAATTACTTGTGACTTATGTACATTCACTTGTTACTTGTGTACAGTTACTTGTAACTCATGCTGCTACTTGTGACTAACCAACTGTTACTTGCACACTGTGTATTGTGAAATGTCACATAAATATAATTATTTATTACTTACATATCATGACTTGTATACATAAAGCAATTCTTATATATCGCAGAATCCAATCATCAGGATTGCTCAAAGCAACACACTTTATTCCCGGCAAACCAGTTCAATCAAACACCATCGCAGCTTCTCTGGAAAGCATCCAGCCATGCTGCAAATAATACACACAAATATCCACATATGTCTATAGCCAGGTACTCATTCATACAGCTGACTGAACTAGAGCAACGTAGAGTGAACAACATGCCCAAGATTTGACACAGTAGCACAGGATTCGAACCCGGGTTTTCTTATTCGATAGCCCGAAGATCTAGTGACTACGCCACAGTGCTTGCTACAGCAGCATTCTTAAGTTATGTAATGCCACTTGTCATTTCCTTCACATGGCATCTAAATGCAATCAATCCTGTCATACACACTGGATTACATGACACCACACACGAACCACCAATCTGCATCTCAGCATGGCATATTCTCACATCATACCACACACCATAGAAGCTCCTAATCAGTTTAAATGCGATGTACTCAAATTGGTCACGCTATGCTGTTTTGCCATACACCACCCTGTCCAAAAATCAATTTGATCAGCACATGCCTTACTGTCCACTGAAAAACTAGGTGACCATTTCACTAACGTTGTTAAGAGCTCTTAAACCCAATTTTGTACTTTAAGATCAATTTTGATCCTTAAAAATGATCTTGAACACCTGAAAACTGTCAACACCACAACACGCCAGCGGGACACTGTCACTTGGTGTGTCATGGGATAATGTCCTCTGTAATAAGGCAATGGGTATTTGACTTTTGACAAACTCATTCAAGTTAACAACAAATTTTTTTATGATGAATTTTGCTTAAGAGCTCTTTATCTTAGTGAAATGGACCCGAGGCCATGATCAGCGCTCAACGAATGCAGTTAATGTCTAAACCATATCCGCTGGATGCAGTGATAATACCCAATTAATATCTTTGCCTGGAAATTACGCAGCTTGAGATAATCCATACATTTGAAATATGGGCTTTTGTGGCATTATCCAGAGTAGCAAACGGTAGAAATTAATGGTTTCTGATGAACGCGTCAACCCACTGACATTTATGTCATACTGAGTATATCATTAAACTTTGCTATCTATCTTTCCAGCAGTGTCATTATTGCAGCACATGGAAAAACCCAGAAATATCACTTATCTGGCTACTAAAAAGTGGTCTTAATTCTGATTGGGTCCTGATTCTGAAGTAGACTTACAACAGGAATGAGTGGCCATAATACTTGGATGATACTGTTATATTCTGAGGTGGTCTTAATTCGTAAGTAGTTTTTATTTCAAGGTGGACTTTATTAAAGTTATTTTAATTTTGTGGTTTTTATATCTTTGGTGGTCTTAATTCATAGGTGGTCCTAATTCCAAAGTTTCTAGATTTAAGTCTACAGTGTGCTTCATTCTAGTGTAGTCGTAGATCAGTAGAAACATCTAAATCATGCATTTTTATTAAGAGTTGTTATAAACTTTGTATGCGACAAGACAAGGATTAAGTGGTTTGACCCAACTGGAATTGCGGGAGAAAAAGTACAGTTTGAATAGACAGGTGTAAGATGAAACCGTTAAATGTGAGATAACACATGGAAATGAGATCCAGATATTGAAAACAATGAAGAGTCAGTGTCACCATCAGCCGTAGAGCGCAATGGCTCAGGGGTAGAACTTTGGATTCTTGACTAAGAGAACCCGGGTTCGAATTCTGTGCTCCTTTGTTAAACCTAAGGGCAAGTTTTTGACTCTACATTGCTCCAGTTCACTCAGTTGTATAAATGAGTACCTGGCTATTGACAGTGGTGGATATGAGTATTTGCACACTAATTGTAGCATATGGCTGAATGCTTCCCAGAGAAGTTGCGATGGTGTGTGATTGAACAGATCTGTCAGTGAAGTGTAAAAGCGCTTTGAGCAATTCTGAGGACCGGATACTGCGCTATATCGGAACTTACATTTTACCTTGACTTATCACAGCCTTACTACAGACTCTAGGACCCAAGATGAGAGCAACAACAACAGAGATGTCCCTGTCGAGTTGTAAAGGGAGGCAAGTTCGAGTCCTGTGCCATACGATCTGACAGCCTTATGAATAAAGATCTCGACAATAAATCTCAACACCAGACATTTACAGCGAAGATGCTCGCCGATTTCTGGAAGCCATCATTTTCAATCATAACCACATTCTTCAACAGGGCTGGAAAGGTCAGGGACGACTCAACTCTGCTAATGAAAGAACTACGACCATTCCCGTCTCCGAGATGCCGGCAGAACTAATGCACACCTACTGTGCATATGAATAGGCTCATTTCTAAGCCAAACCTGCTGATGAAACCTCATCTTCACACTACGTCAGTGAGGAAAAACCCATCACCAGTTTCAATGCAGAAAGACATGTTCCCGAACAATAACCATAGCAGCATCCATCTTCACCTGAAACATTGTATCTGATGTCAGTTTGTGTAAATGCTAACTTCTTCAATCTTGCAACGAAGAAGAAGATATGCCTTGTAACGCCATGTCCAGGCACTGTTTTTCGTGGAAGGTTTTATGGCTCTCTATGACTACACTGTGATTATCTATCTATAAACAGACCTTCCTAGAAATATTAAAAGCAAAACAATATGAAACACTACGTTACAAGTCCTTTGTCTACAATCTGTAATCAACATGTAATTCAATGGGGTAACATGAGAGAAAATAACCAATAGGCTGAACCAAAATGTTAAAACATCTAACTTCTAGGAAATAAGGGTTTAGTTTGGAGGATCGATGACACAGGGAGACATAAACAAATCTTCAATTTAATTTGTAATTTGGAAAGTAACACTTTTTAGCATGCAATACCAATTATAGTTTCCATTCCTCAGAGCAAATCAGTAGAAAGTGTATGAATAGTGCAGGAAACTACAGTAACTTTGACACTATTTTGAATATATTGTTCATGGCTCCAAGAATGGTTTATTGTATGATTTAACTTACCTTGGAGCATAAATTTGTTGATGAGTACGACATCTGCCATCTACAACCAAATTATCCCGCCGAAATCTGAGCCAACACATGTGACACCAGTACGTGAACAAGGCCTGTAGCTGACGGGTCGAAACGTTGTACTCATCAACAAATATATGTTCCAAAATAAGTTAAATAATACAATAAACTTTGGCACTGTTTGGCAGTTCATTAGACATCTTATGCTTGCCATGTTAGGGGGCAGATGAGATCAAGAAGAGAACAGACATACACCTACATAAAGGTAATTGTTCATACAGCATTATCAATTCCTTAGGACAACTCAAAGTCATTTACATTACGGTTCCTGGCAGATCTGTTCAATTAACACCATCCTCACTTCCACATAACTGAGTAAGAAAACTTGCCCAATATTCAACAAGCAATGGATTTGAACCCGTATTCTCCAGCTCGAGGTTTTGGCCCATGCTCTGCAACTGCTGTGGAACTCTGTAAGGATATTGTAATTATATTGTGTCACTCTCTGAAGCAACTCATGCCAGAAGTAGCAAGAACCAGTAAGTTGGAGACAGAAGTTATGCCTCAGTAATTCCATGACAGGGTACCAATTTACACCCTCCCATGCCAGCATTCACTGCAGCTGATTACATCAGTACCTGCTGTTCTCTACCCCTGGCACATCCTCTTTTAAAGTCAACCAATGAAATTGCCCAAACGGGGTGTGATCAGCCTCTGGTCATGTGATATAATATTTTGAGTGATTTCAGCCACATGCTACATGCACTATTTAGGGTGTGAATGGGACATTATATTGGGACTCCCATTAGTTATATATCTGTCATAAAACTGAGGCGGGTATTTCCACTGTTCCCATGGCTGAAGCAGTTACGAATGGCGCAGTCAACTGCTATAATTCATAGTTCAACTCTGCTCACACCCCAGCTTTACAAAGACGATCAGCTAGGGGTAGTAGCACAGCCCTGACCCCTGGCTTGAGAGGGTGTCTAAAAAATCACTGTCTATTTACCCCTTGTAACCAACTGTCTGCTCCTGACACAAGTGACATAAGCTCTTAGTGTCTATTCCAAAAGTCACCTGAGCAAAGTGGGGTGAATGATTAACATCTCCCAAGTAAAAAAGAAAAAGTTTTTATATAATGCAGTATCCAGTCCTCAGGACCGTTCAGTGTTTTACACTTTACTTCCCTGGCAGACCTGTTTAATCAGACACCATCTCGCCTTCTCTGGTGAGCATCCAGCCATATGCTACAATTAATACACGAAGGCTGCTTGTACACATATCCACCACTGTCTATAGCCAGGTACTCATTTATACAGCTGAGTGAACTGGAGCAATGTAGAGTGAAAAAACTTTCCCAAGGAGGTTTTAACACAGCAGCACAGGATTCAAACCCGGGTTCTTGTAGATGAGTCCAAAGCTCTACCCCCGAGCCATTGCACTCTACAAAGTCAGACTAACATTCTGACTGACTTTACCGATGCATTACCAACAAGCTGCCAGAGACAGTCAGGACGAAGTGATCTGATGAACGTCTACCTTGTGGTATTTAGCATGTCACGAGTTCTCAGCTCTGATGACACTAATCAGTCTCTAGTAATAGTCGTATAGACATTACTGTCTTTCTCTGAATCAAGGCAAAGAACCGCTACATTTCAGTGTGATTTGATGCGCCTGCAGTGATTAAAACATGATGGAATGTCAAATGTGTCATCTTTTAAGAACAAAGCTACTTCCTCGGTTTATTTGCCTATAATGAATCCAGTTGTTATATCATCTATGGCACTAGTTAAGTAACGTGTGCAGTCTACCTACTTAAGGCAAAAGCATTATACGAATGCGAATATATTTATTTCAGGTAAAAGCCTATATTTGGTATATATACATAAATAGCCTTTAAAAAGTAAATATGTTACAAACATATATAGATAAAGAGTACATAATGTAGATGTAGTATGACTGAAAATAACCAGTTCAGCTGCCTGTAAAATAGAAATATATGCAATTATTCATGTCAATAAAAAAATTTATAGTTAACATAAATAAATTAATAAGTTGTATAAGTTATAAAATATATATATATATATATCACTGTTATATTATGCATTAAGGTCTATGGAAATGATGTCGATCATTACATGTGGTAGTATTTATGTGAGCCAGGGTTCGAATCCTGTAGACTGGGTTCAATACGGGTAAGTTTGTTCACTCTACATTGCCTGGCTGACATTTAGCACAAAACCACTGAACTTGAAGAATTATAGCGAGACCAAGTTATGGAACACTACAGAAAACACACACATGTGTGTCATCCACAGAAAGGAAGCTATATTCCCAAACCCACCTGACTGGTACATTCTTGGGCAAATTAATTCAATTGTTTAATGAGTTTAAACTGACTACAATTTACTGAGGACATTAGCATAAAACACGTCATCTTACCAAGATTCCGTCAAACTACTGCTCAAATGCAAATTTTTACAGCCCATAAATAGATGATGAAGTAATCATAGTTAGATTTGAAATTAATGAGAGTTTTTGGAAAGTGAGCAAAGTGCGCTAAAACAGAAAGTCGCCAAGCAGTAGTCAGTAAGCAGTAGACAGCCACTGTCTGGCCATTTTATTCTAGTGGTTTCGATAAATAAAATAATTGATTAAATTCACATCTCTTGCGTCAGTGACAGCTATTGTTGCAGCCCATTTTACTGGCCCACAGCTCCTTATAAACTGGCAGCATTGTTTCTGATTACGTGATTCACCAGTGACTTGTGAACGCCACCATCCGCACCAGTTTCCTGGAACTGTCGGCTAGAAAGGGCGGGAGGTGATTTGTCTGCACAAGACTTCTGTGCAAAAACGTGTGGTGTTTCTACCATGCGGTAGAGTGTCAGACTGTTGATCGAGGGAACATCTGTTTATATTCACCTACTGTTGAGTTGAAATGTAGACAATTTCATTCACTTGTTACCTTGCATGTGGTTTGGTAGAAACACTACAAGTTCAAGTTGTTGTGTCTTCCGTCTAGCAACTATTGGAGGGGAAGTAAAAGACCCAACGGAGTGATAATTTATAATGCACCGACAACAGAATGTTGGTCTATCTATATGTATATGTACAATATAATAACCGTTTGATCGTCTCACATGGGAAATTCATGTGGTAGAAATTCACATTGACGCAGCACAGTGATATTAGTATATTTACATAACAATGTAAATTCATGCCACCAATTAACATGTCCTCACTTAGAATGTTCTTAATCACCAACTGGATCTGATGAATGTCAGTAACAGCTGGTTAACCAGAATAGACAACTCAAATTTAGTTAGCATGTTGTTCACCAGGTGACGCCACCTTCAGGGCCCATAACATTTAATATCTACTAGCCACCAGGTGGCAGCTCCATACCATTCTTTTACACTTCTGCCTGCCTGCCAGCCAGGAACTCAATCTAAGCTTTGTTGACGCAACACCTGCAGTGTTGCGTCAGTATACAGAGGCCACCTGCATAAAATGCCCCAGAATTGTTGGCTAAAACTATATCAGGTTCCTACATTGCTGTGGCTGTGATCTATCTGCTGTCTGCTGTATGGACCTAGTGCTGCGCTTTGTGTGCATACATGCACGCGTGTCTGCGTGTACATGTATTCAAACAAGAGTACTAAATTACATGTATTATGATTAACACTTAAAGAATTTGTTTTGATTTTTGAATTGTCTGATTTGGTTGCAAAGCTATTTATAAAAGTGTAGTTTATTTTTTAGTGCACATGTGTAAATTATAATTGAACATGCAAACAATTGTTCAATGAATATTTCAATCTGTGTATAATGGAATCGTTCATCCACACAGGAATTACTACACACAAATCATTCGTGTAAATCCAAAGCATCACAACTTAATGGTACAATTGTAGTTTATGCAATTATTGTTTTTATTTTCTTTCCCATTTATGCCCCACATTGCACAAAGCAGTTCACAAAAAAGTCCTATGTTATCTCCCTGGGGTTAGCTGTTCATTATAAGTATACACATGATACTGATGTTAGCAAACAATGTGACATGCAGGCTTTCTGTAGTCAAACATGTTATGCTCTTGGAGTTAACATTATATTCACCAGGTGGCAGTCCCATAGCATATCAATCTGTATATTTGACTCTCACAGTAGTCACCAGGTGGCAGCTCCGCTATTCAATGGAGTTTATGTATCAAGACTAGGAAATGAATGAATGAATGGATGGATGGATGGATGGATGGATGGATGGATGGATGAATGAATGAATGAATGAATGAATGAATGAATGAATGAATGAATGAATGAATCTCATATGCTGAAGCAAGCAACATGCCAGATACATAAAAATGCCTTACCTCTAGGAATTATACACAAATAATTGAGCAAAATCAACTTCTAATAGTAATTTCCTTATTTAGTTACTCCTATTAGGGGTTGGTCACATATGGGGTGACTTGGCGGCGTAGTGACCCCACCGGTATGGTGTCAATTATAAATATAGTGTAGGGATGGGATATAGTTAGTGTTGGTGGTTGTTAATGTGTCTAGGTCATGTAGGTAATGAGTAGCAATACCGTTCGGGCTGTTTGCTGTGACAATGTACTGATGTACCTGTGGTATTGTTTACATCAGGTCTAAATAAATAAAACTAAATGTTATTATGTTAGCCTATTTCAATCCACATTGGTCTCACATTGTTGTTTTGCATAGGAGGGTGTATGTGATAGTTGACGCATACATAAATGTATTGGACTGAAATCTGAGGTTGTACAACTGTGCTTGTAGACATTCTATGACGTCGCTACTAAGCCAACTGTCGAGATCAGATTTCAATAGGCTGATCCTAACAGATGTATGATGCATTGGAACACGTATCTCCATCACCGGAAGTCAGTTCACTCACTCCACTTGATTGCTGTGATCTATCAAGCACAGACTCCAAGGCCAAGCTCTACTGGCTAGACCAATCACTCAGCATTCAGCACGGAGAGTGCAACTAACTCCCACTGCACCAAATGACATTGATCATCTGTTTGTCCATCTGTTAGGGAACAACACATTCATCCTGTTCTGCTCTCTTGACTTCTACAATCTCCTCACGTTCGTCTCTTCATCTCTGCTTTTCAATATCTCGTCACACTGTCTCTCTCCCCCTAGACTTCACCTGTCGTCACACTGCCTCTCCCCCTAGACTTCACCTGTCGTCACACTGCCTCTCCCCCTAGACTTCACCTGTCGTCACACTGCCTCTCCCCCTAGACTTCACCTGTCGTCACACTACCTCTCCCCCTAGACTTCACCTGTCGTCACACTGCCTCTCCCCCTAGACTTCACCTGTAGTCACACTGCCTCTCCCCCTAGACTTCACCTGTCGTCACACTGCCTCTCCCCCTAGACTTCACCTGTAGTCACACTGCCTCTCCCCCTAGACTTCACCTGTCGTCACACTGCCTCTCCCCCTAGACTTCACCTGTAGTCACACTGCCTCTCCCCCTAGACTTCACCTGTCGTCACACTGCCTCTCCCCCTAGACTTCACCTGTAGTCACACTGCCTCTCCCCCTAGACTTCACCTGTCGTCACACTGCCTCTCCCCCTAGACTTCACCTGTCGTCCCACTGCCTCTCCCCTAGACTTCACCTGTCGTCACACTACCTCTTCCCCTAGACTTCACCTGTCGTCCCACTGCCTCTCCCCCTAGACTTCACCTGTCGTCACACTGCCTCTCCCCCTACTTGACTTCATCTGTCGTCCCACTGCCTCTCCCCCTAGACTTCACCTGTCGTCACACTGCCTCTCCCCCTACTTGACTTCTCCTGTCGTCACACTGCCTCTGCCCTAGACTTCACCTGTCATCACACTGCCTCTCCCCCTACTTGACTTCACCTGTCGTCCCACTGCCTCTCCCCCTCGACTTCACCTGTCGTCACACTACCTCTCCCCCTACTAGAATTCACCTGTCGTCCCACTGCCTCTCCCCCTCGACTTCACCTGTCGTCACACTACCTCTCCCCCTACTTGACTTCACCTGTCATCACACTGCCTCTCCCCCTAGAATTCACCTGTCGTCACACTGCCTCTCCCCCTCGACTTCACCTGTCGTCACACTGCCTCTCCCCCTCGACTTCACCTGTCGTCACACTACCTCTCCCCCTAGACTTCACCTGTCGTCCCACTGCCTCTCCCGCTAGACTTCACCTGTCGTCCCACTGCCTCTCCCCCTCGACTTCACCTGTCGTCACACTGCCTCTCCCCCTCGACTTCACCTGTCGTCACACTACCTCTCCCCCTAGACTTCACCTGTCGTCCCACTGCCTCTCCCCCTCGACTTCACCTGTCGTCACACTGCCTCTCTCCCTAGACTTCACCTGTCGTCACACTGCCTCTCTCCCTAGACTTCACCTGTCGTCACACTACCTCTCCCCCTAGACTTCACCTGTCGTCACACTGCCTCTCTCCCTAGACTTCACCTGTCGTCACACTGCCTCTCTCCCTAGACTTCACCTGTCGTCCCACTGCCTCTCTCCCTAGACTTCACCTGTAGTCACACTGCCTCTCTCCCTAGACTTCACCTGTCGTCACACTGCCTCTCTCCCTAGACTTCACCTGTCGTCACACTGCCTCTCTCCCTAGACTTCACCTGTCGTCCCACTGCCTCTCTCCCTAGACTTCACCTGTCGTCACACTGCCTCTCTCCCTAGACTTCACCTGTCGTCACACTGCCTCTCTCCCTAGACTTCACCTGTCGTCACACTGCCTCTCTCCCTAGACTTCACCTGTCGTCACACTGCCTCTCTCCCTAGACTTCACCTGTCGTCACACTGCCTCTCTCCCTAGACTTCACCTGTCGTCACACTGCCTCTCTCCCTAGACTTCACCTGTAGTCACACTGCCTCTCTCCCTAGACTTCACCTGTCGTCACACTGCCTCTCTCCCTAGACTTCACCTGTCGTCACACTGCCTCTCTCCCTAGACTTCACCTGTCGTCACACTGCCTCTCTCCCTAGACTTCACCTGTCGTCACACTGCCTCTCTCCCTAGACTTCACCTGTCGTCACACTGCCTCTCTCCCTAGACTTCACCTGTCGTCACACTGCCTCTCTCCCTAGACTTCACCTGTCGTCACACTGCCTCTCTCCCTAGACTTCACCTGTCGTCACACTGCCTCTCTCCCTAGACTTCACCTGTCGTCCCACTGCCTCTCCCCCTCGACTTCACCTGTCGTCACACTGCCTCTCTCCCTAGACTTCACCTGTCGTCCCACTGCCTCTCTCCCTAGACTTCACCTGTCGTCACACTGCCTCTCTCCCTAGACTTCACCTGTCGTCACACTGCCTCTCTCCCTAGACTTCACCTGTCGTCACACTGCCTCTCCCCCTAGACTTCACCTGTCGTCACACTGCCTCTCTCCCTAGACTTCACCTGTCGTCACACTGCCTCTCTCCCTAGACTTCACCTGTCGTCACACTGCCTCTCTCCCTAGACTTCACCTGTCGTCACACTGCCTCTCTCCCTAGACTTCACCTGTCGTCACACTGCCTCTCTCCCTAGACTTCACCTGTCGTCACACTGCCTCTCTCCCTAGACTTCACCTGTCGTCACACTGCCTCTCCCCCTAGACTTCACCTGTCGTCACACTGCCTCTCTCCCTAGACTTCACCTGTCGTCACACTGCCTCTCTCCCTAGACTTCACCTGTCGTCACACTGCCTCTCTCCCTAGACTTCACCTGTCGTCACACTGCCTCTCTCCCTAGACTTCACCTGTCGTCACACTGCCTCTCTCCCTAGACTTCACCTGTCGTCACACTGCCTCTGCCCCTAGACTTCACCTGTCGTCACACTGCCTCTCTCCCTAGACTTCACCTGTCGTCACACTGCCTCTCCCCCTAGACTTCACCTGTCGTCACACTGCCTCTCTCCCTAGACTTCACCTGTCGTCACACTGCCTCTCTCCCTAGACTTCACCTGTCGTCACACTGCCTCTCTCCCTAGACTTCACCTGTCGTCACACTGCCTCTCTCCCTAGACTTCACCTGTCGTCACACTGCCTCTCTCCCTAGACTTCACCTGTCGTCACACTGCCTCTCTCCCTAGACTTCACCTGTCGTCACACTGCCTCTCTCCCTAGACTTCACCTGTCGTCACACTGCCTCTCTCCCTAGACTTCACCTGTCGTCACACTGCCTCTCTCCCTAGACTTCACCTGTCGTCACACTGCCTCTCTCCCTAGACTTCACCTGTCGTCCCACTGCCTCTCCCCCTAGACTTCACCTGTCGTCACACTGCCTCTCTCCCTAGACTTCACCTGTCGTCACACTGCCTCTCTCCCTAGACTTCACCTGTCGTCACACTGCCTCTCTCCCTAGACTTCACCTGTCGTCACACTGCCTCTCTCCCTAGACTTCACCTGTCGTCACACTGCCTCTCTCCCTAGACTTCACCTGTCGTCACACTGCCTCTCTCCCTAGACTTCACCTGTCGTCACACTGCCTCTCTCCCTAGACTTCACCTGTCGTCACACTGCCTCTGCCCCTAGACTTCACCTGTCGTCACACTGCCTCTCTCCCTAGACTTCACCTGTCGTCACACTGCCTCTCCCCCTAGACTTCACCTGTCGTCACACTGCCTCTCTCCCTAGACTTCACCTGTCGTCACACTGCCTCTCTCCCTAGACTTCACCTGTCGTCACACTGCCTCTCTCCCTAGACTTCACCTGTCGTCACACTGCCTCTCTCCCTAGACTTCACCTGTCGTCACACTGCCTCTCCCCCTAGACTTCACCTGTCGTCACACTGCCTCTCTCCCTAGACTTCACCTGTCGTCACACTGCCTCTCTCCCTAGACTTCACCTGTCGTCACACTGCCTCTCTCCCTAGACTTCACCTGTCGTCCCACTGCCTCTCTCCCTAGACTTCACCTGTCGTCACACTGCCTCTCTCCCTAGACTTCACCTGTCGTCCCACTGCCTCTCCCCCTAGACTTCACCTGTCGTCACACTGCCTCTCTCCCTAGACTTCACCTGTCGTCACACTGCCTCTCTCCCTAGACTTCACCTGTCGTCACACTGCCTCTCTCCCTAGACTTCACCTGTCGTCACACTGCCTCTCCCCCTAGACTTCACCTGTCGTCACACTGCCTCTCTCCCTAGACTTCACCTGTCGTCACACTGCCTCTGCCCCTAGACTTCACCTGTCGTCACACTGCCTCTGCCCCTAGACTTCACCTGTCTCCGTCTGCCACAGTAATACCTCACTTTGATCTAACCTCGCAGTTTCCAAATTAACATTGGATGATCTTAAACGTTATGTGACCTTGAACCTGTGGTGGTTGACCTGGGCTGTTGGGAGATCAGCGGCGCTGGTTGACTGAAAATAGCACCCATTTACGTAACGAGGTTTATTATCTTGTTTGGATAATATTTTAGTTTGAACTATACAACTTTACAGTTTCATTTTTCTTGTTGTTTATTTTAGATATATTTTGTTACTAAATTGTTCTTGTCAATCTCCATGTCTCCCTGTATGTTAGCGACATTGTTGGCCTCTACACTGACCAGTTATAACTACGGGTAAGTAGTATTACATGTTAAACACAATATTATAATTAACAGCTGCATTGTTTGGAACAACAATATGTAATTGTTTACCTGTTTAGCAGTTGCTTTTATGTGCTCATTTGTTTTACTAATCCTTTTCCTTATGATACATATTCCCCATATATTGTACCTACCTTGTATTTAATCATGTTTGAGACTAGACTAACTGATTATCATGTGGGTGTTAATCAAGTCATGATCATGTGACCTTAAAGGTATGTTTAATTACTTCAATTGCAAGATGTGGTCATACATATCATGCAGTAATTTAACAAGTTGTGTGGGTCAGGTGATGATTTACTGTGACCTTAATGTAAGTTTAGTTAATTTAATTATAAGGTATGCCCATAATGATACCAAGCAGCAACAGACTTAGTCGTGTCAGTTATATGGAATAAGAATGATCACGAGGGGCCCAGAAGACCACAACTGCGAAGTTCTAGTCACTAAAATACTTTTTTGAAAGAAATTTGGGTCTATTTTGTTAAATTAAGCAATATGCCCATAATAACAATTGCCAGAGCTTGCAAGATTACAATTCTGGCAGTTGATGAGATTGATATTATTCAATTAACTCCACAAACTCCCAAATTATGCTGACATTATCCTAATACTGGATGCAACTATTTTCTGACCATGTATCTATAGTGCTTCTAAAAATGGTGCCCTAATGTTGTTTGCTAGTAAGCAACAAAGGTAAGTATCTCAGCGATCAATGCAGAGACATTATTGATGACAGCCAGAAAACACAATTTATGTACAGCAACTCAGGAAGTGGAAGTCATTCCTTCATTGCTTCATTTTCTGGTTGTTTTTCATAACATGACTATAAATAAATTTATGTTTACCCATCATAAAATATTAGGATTCCTCATGTGCTTTGAGTGTTTAAAAAAATAGACAACGATTTCTAAAGGTATTCAAGGACCCAGCGCAGTCAAGATTGACAACAGCAAGAAAAGACAATCTACAGCGTGCAGGTCTTTTTGTGAAATCTGGTTCTGCTAAGACAAATGGTGCCAACAGACACGTGCAGCTGAGTTCACGTACACAGAAGTCTGTGTAGACTTGTGCACGGGCAGTGATGGGTGAGCTGGCGGGATGGGCGGATTGATCACCAATGGCACGATGCAATGCTACCAGGGTCTCGGGGTATGGCCCTCTTGAACAAGTTAAAAACTACATCCATGCAAAGTGGTGCATTCTGAAGGATCTTTGAACCTATTCCCTGCCATGTGGAGAGGAAACAAATGTACAACAAAGGCAGCAGCGTGGAAACATTTTTAGCAAGGAATAGCTGAGATGGCAATTACGGCCAATTTTTTGTCAGGTGGCATAGAAAAACAGCATGCGGCCCACTTTGCTCTTTGTGTTCCAAGGGAAGCGCTGCACATGTCCAAAAATAAACAATAAGTCGTGCAAGCACATGTGTGACATCCATTTAAAATCATATTTGACCACATGTAGATTATTTTGTTTTCTACTGACTTTTTTTACACATTCATAAATATACTTTACCATGATCCAAATGATTGATGGACGGTTCTTTAAATAATGCTATGACAGTCATACTTATATAGCACTATTTCAATACAGAACATTTCCTGGTTATCACTGATAACATGACTCTCAATAAATATAAAGGTAACAATGATAAAACTTGAATTTTTCACTAGAATTTTGCTTATTCTCATAAAACTTGATAATTTCTAATTATGACATTCTCCCCCCCCCTAGTTTCCCATTACAGAGGCCCTGCTATGTATTTGTAATGAAGTATTCATCCTTAAGTATGAACTTCGGCCTTAATCCGACAATGCCAATGACGTAACGAAACCATCTGTCACTGATGAAACAAACAAATTAACCCTGGCAGGTCTGTCGTGAATTGATACACCCGCAATCTTACTTTATTATTCATTCTGGAACCCTCTGGCGATTTCCCATGAGACAAGAACAATATTTTTTACTGCGTAACTTGATTGTTTACATGTGAAAGTGTCAAATTATCGCTGCTGATAAAGAAATGTGATTAATTGTAGAAGTTTCAAGTCAAAAGTCTTCAGAGGAGTTCATTTACAAAACAACAAATCAACCAGAAAACTGCATCAGTCCACGCAATAAAGATAACACCTGACATCTTCCCGTTTTTAACTCCACAGTTGCCATGGTTACCGTTGCCGCATTCCTTCGTGGGAAACGGAACCAGGCCGATTCACACATGCTGACCACTTAATATAACCGCCGAGGTGGGACGACTGCATTGCACCTGAAAAAGGTCACACAATGTGCCTGGGCAGAGGACGGCAAAACAACAGAAGAACCTGGAATCTGCCTGTCCTTGACAAGGAAAACGAAAAGAAAACGTCCCAAGTATTTATTACAACTTCCCAGTTTGCCTGTCCACGTTCGCTGTTGTGTGAATTAATCTGACAACACATATAACACCTACCGGGTACTTCAGACGGGAAACAACAATTTAGCAAACACATATGGCGATAGTCTCGTCACATTCACATGAACGTGAAAATGCTTGAGTCACAGCTAACTTGTTTAGATGATAAATTCGCTGTGTGGTCGTGTCACCAGTTCAGCTAAAAAAATCAAGGCTAAACATTGACAGATGCTGATCCTGAGGATGACATTTGGGAAAGACCTGAGTGCCACGAACAACAACAACGTAAAATCCTTGTGGAGACCAATTTCAGCGTTTACTGTCAGCCTTGGCAACAGACATTCACATTCAGTCAACAATAATAGACAGAATCCTTTTCTGAGCGTCTAGACGTCTTAAAAGAATATTTTTTACTAAACAAACTGCACACAACACAAGCCATAAATACACTACATAGGAAAGGTGATGTTTAAAAAGCACTTTAAGGTAGACAAAATGCAGGAAATGTGTGGTTGCTAACGCCGATAAAAATATAGCATTGCCAGTGCAGCATTGTCTAGTTGTCATGTCCTTGATATACTGGGTTAGTTGACTGTCAAGATCAAGGCTTTATGCCCAGACCCAATCACTCATCAGCTGGACAGGCAAAACCAACTGTGAATGGGTAGAAATATCGGTGGACGAGCAAAAAATGAAGGCGTTAAAAAGGTCTTCCAAAATCATCAATACTGTCAGTTATGCCTTGTAAATGGTGTCATATGTGTTTGATGTTTATTTCAGGTCATAAAAGACATCACGACTGGCTTGTATGCATATGAGTTAACGACCACATGTCCACTAAAAAACACCTGTCTGGTTGGCAACATTTTTATGATGCTTAAGGCTCTGGCAGAGATTAGCGGCTCAGTGATGACACCTCAGATTACCAATGAAGGGAGGGTCCAGTCTCTACTTTGGTGCTGCCGTGTCAGACCTTTAACAAGTTCAAACACTATGGTTATCTACTTCACCCAGCTGTATAAATTAGTACCTGCCTATTTAGAGTGTTAAATAGTTGTATACGAACAGCTTTTGCCCATTAATTACAGTGTGGCAGAATGCTTCCCGGAGAATTAGAGAACACATCTGCCAGGGAGTAAAAGAATACTTAATGTGCCCTGAGAAGTCCTAAATGCTGGATATACTGTGCTAAATAAAAACTTACCACAATTGTGAAATACACACTCTTAGTAACAGTAACGAAATGAGTGAAAGTCTGGCAAACCAAAATCAAACAGACAAAGCTACAACACTGTTTCTCTTTGATAAACTTTTGTCCTGGGAAAGAGACACGGAACGTATCAATTATTGAGCACTCATTTGCCGAGTTGTTGCGTATGTCACAAAGGAATTCCCGGGAGTAGTCGTGTGGTTATCCCCCTTTTTT
>OZ024856.1:55141508-55161508 GCA_964017155.1 Oasisia sp. SBJ-2009 | reverse complement strand
TGAAATGTATTTATAAAAGAAATTTAAATAATTTAAGACATTAAAACATATTTTTTTGTGATTATTTGACTAAACTTATTAAAAAAAACACTTTAAAACATTAAAATAGATCTAAAGAATAAATTAAGGCTTTACAATATTTTACACATTTCCATATCAGCATGCACGAAAGTTTGTCAAGAGTCACTGTGAATTCTTTTGGTTGGACAGACACCAGTTAATGAAACAGTTCTTGGTCCTGTTGGTTTTTACTCTGGGTAAAGAGTATCGTCTTAGCGAGAAGTAACTTGATATCCTGCTTCGTCATAACAGGGTCTCTTTTTACCTCAGCTGGCTTCGTATTCACCTTATTTTGCTTCAGTTACAATTGTTACCTCACCAAGTGATGGTATAACTCACTGAGAGAAATACAACGTTAAGGAATGATATGGCAGCATACGTGTTGCAGGCACAGTTCCACCGATGCATAGTAAAATTACCGGATCAATAAATGGGGCATGGATTATCTGCGTTCTAATGCTTATTTTTCATGGTATCACGTATGCCTGATTCTGCAGTAGTTTCAGGCACATACTGAACTAAATGTTTTTCATGACAGACAGCTATAGTTTCAAGCCCCAAGCCTCCCTGTATATGTGTCAAAACAGTCAAAGTCATGAATTCGACTTCACCGACTTTACTTTAGTCTCAGTGCAATTATGCAAAATAAACTATTAATAAAAAGTGTCAATGAGTAAATCAATTGTTAATATTACATATGAAAGTTTGTTTTTATGATGTCCGAGCTCATAAAATGGCCTACAATGCAAATGCAGGCTGTAATAAACAATATAGTACTTTTACGTTTTCGTTTTATATTATTTTTCAAATTTAAACTGATTTTATTATGCGATATGTAGAAGAGACACAACACTGACAGAAGACTGATTGTTGTCATTGAGGTTGATATTTAATTTCTTGAAATATGTAATAATCCATGTAATAGTCTATAAATAAATGTGCTAAAATTGTATAGTGTGAAAGTTGCCTCAAATTGTATATTAGCAGACTGACACCACGACTAAAACATTTTATTTAACGCCGAGTTTTATCTTTTTATTGTTGCAATCTGAAAAATGTACATAAAAAATGCAACATAAGAGCTTCAGAAAGTCTGCATGTTGTCACTCCTGTCAAAACTTGGTCTTCTAAAGCGATGGGCAACTTGGTAGCAGCATATTTTGTTTACAATATTCGGGCCAGTGGATACAAAAGCTTAATATGAAGGCCTGGTCAGTATTCCAAGTGGTTAGAAATTAAGGTAACTTCATGTTTAGCAGAAATTGGAAGTTACACAAATGCGCCACATGCAGTTGTATCCACTCAGTTTCTAAATGTCATCTGACAAGTGAGCATTCGTCTTCGCCATGGCAGCCCCGTCACCAGTAACATTCTACGAGGCAGATATATATAGGTTCATAATGCAGATGGCTATTGTCAGGCAAATGCCAGGCATAACCATTAATATCATCCTTATTTCACGGAACTGAACAACAACCATGCAACGCCCACGCAAGACACCAATTTAAGACATCGGTGGCATGGCCTGATATTCGACCGGGCTGAGATTCGGCTCCGAATCTGGGCTTAAAAAGCGACCAGGCATGACAAGTATGAAGTAGGCAATTACATGTTTACCACCTACAGTCTCACTAGTAATCAGGTGATGAAGCACAACTATTTACATGCAGTGACGTTTCTGTGATGGAATGAGGCTATTCACACAGATGCTCTGCGTATAATTGACAGGTCAGACTAACGTTCGTTCTATCTAGGCCAATGAGTCTACTGCTTCGACAAAAACAGTACAAAGAATTTCAAAGCATATCAGTGTGCAAAATGTGTAATTCTGTGGATGTTGGGCATGACATTTTGTAGTCATGTGTGTAGAGCGCAATGGCTCAGGGGTAGAGCTTCGGACTCTTGACTACGAGAACGAGGGTTCGAATCCTGTGCTGTGGTGTTAAAATCTTGGGCAAGTTTTTTCACTCTACATTGCTCCAGTTCACTCAGCTGTATAAATGAGTACCTGGCTATAGACAGTGATGGATATGTCTATGAGAAGCCTTCACGCATTAATCTTAGCATATGGCTGGATGCTTCCCTGAGAAGCCGAGATGGTGTCTGAGTGAACAGGTCTGTCAGGGAAGTAAAACGTAAAGCGCTTTGAACGGTCCTGAGGACTGGATACTGCGCTATATAAAAAATTGCCTTTTTTTTACATATTTCAAAAGATTTATAGATTTGATCGAATATAGGTCCACGACACCAGGGTGTCTGAAGAAAACTGACTGGATTACACCATCAAGCCGACCAATAATCAGGAAGGGTATGGGAGTACCCTTCCTAATATGAATGGAATTGAGTTTCCTAAACACTAAGGTGATAGGAATTGATCCAGCGATTGGGAATAGCTACAGACATGTGCTATGCCATTTTGGAAAGCCCAGAGCAAGCCTCGAATATGCAAAATCGTCGATTTTTTATTTTCGTCCCTCAACTCGAGTTTTCGATGTTTCAAACTTTAGACTTTCACTGTGTTCAAACATTAGCGACAGCAGCGCCAGGTTATCGTGGTGGCGTTTAATGTCACTTACTCGAGAAAACTCCGTAGTGTGGCGCCACCATTTTCTATCATGCTTTATATTGTAAATTATTTATCCAGCGATTGGCTTCGCGGGTAAAGGAATAAGACAAGTGGGTAAATGCTTCAAGGACGAAGCAGGACTGGGGTAATATGAATGGGAGTGGGACTACTACAGGGTAAATGCTTCGCAGCTGAAACACGTATGAGACATGTGTTTAAAGTAAGGAGACAAGCCCCCCCCCCTCCCGCCCTTGTCTCCTTGGGGGCTTGTCTCCTTACTTTAGCTTGTGTCTTAAAAGAGAGGTGGGGGCGGGGAGGGGGGGGCGGGAGGGGGGCTTGTCTCCTTACTTTAAACACATGTCTCATACGTGTTTCAGCTGCGAAGCATTTACCCTGTAGTAGTCCCACTCCCATTCATATTACCCCAGTCCTGCTTCGTCCTTGAAGCATTTACCCACTTGTCAGTGAATGAACAGTCCCCCACTTTTTAGCTTGGGTGGGTCAGCATAGGCAATGTCCCCCAACCATTTCAGTGCTTTCAGTGCTCTCTGTCTACCCTTTACATTTTCCATGATTGGGGTGGGCCATAAAATCCTTGGATACTCTACTCTACCATCGACAGGGATTAAGTTAATCATAATTGCACGATTTGCATCTACGTCCCCGTTAAGGTTTACCGAAACTCAAATTCTGAGTCTGTTATTTGTGCTTAAATTCCTGATTGGATTTCACCTGTGCAAGAATTTATTGGTTGACTGGAAAATTAGAGCCACGTTTTTTTCATTCCACAGGCACATTTTGCATGCTAAACAGATAAATGTGGTCGGGGTAGGCCCATTTTGCATGCTAAACAGATAAATGTGGTCTAGAAAGCCCTAGCACATTTTGCATGCTAAACAGATAAATGTGGTCTAGAAAGCCCTAGCACATTTTGCATGCTAAACAGATAAATGTGTTCTAGAAAGCCCTAGCACATTTTGCATGCTAAACAGATAAATGTGGTCTAGAAAGCCCTAGCACATTTTGCATGCTAAACAGATAAATGTGGTCTAGAAAGCCCTAGCACATTTTGCATGCTAAACAGATAAATGTGTTCTAGAAAGCCCTAGCACATTTTGCATGCTAAACAGATAAATGTGGTCTAGAAAGCCCTAGCACATTTTGCATGCTAAACAGATAAATGTGTTCTAGAAAGCCCTAGCACATTTTGCATGCTAAACAGATAAATGTGGTCTAGAAAGCCCTAGCACATTTTGCATACTAAACAGATAAATGTGTTCTAGAAAGCCCTGCTGTCAGTTTATTAAATAACAAATTAGTCTCTGGTTATTTCATAAACGTTTTTATTAAATATTCTTTAGCTTTCATATTTGATGGTTTTTGAGTACCGTGATGTTAATTTGGTGTAGGGAGGAGTTGAGGGTCTTCTCGGTGATTGGTATGTGGCACTGCGCCAGTCTGTGCCGTAAATACGCAGTCGGTATTGGGCCAGGTGCTGGATGTTGTCGTGTCATTGGTACACATCCAACATCAACACCAAACACAAACTACGTGTTTTGACATGGCATCGTCATACAGCAACCACTTACTCAACCAATTATGGTATACCTGAGATCTAGTTTCTCATTTAGTTGTGTTGATCACATCAGGAGTACTGAAGTGCCCTGGTTCACTCTCCTTAGTCTGTATCCATAAGCTTCCCTTGTCCAATGGTCTCAGTTCAGCAATGAGTTCAGTTGCGTTTGTGCTATTTTGCCGCTTTTCTCAATGACCAAGTGGTGATCGACTCCCAGGGATGCTACCATAAACGCTTGCACGATAAGCCAAAACCAGCAGTTTTATTAATATGAAAAGTGTGTAACTAGGGTCGTAAACCCAAGAAGTAATGCAACTGTTGGTCACAGACAACAGTTGATGGCGTCACACTGAGCCCTGCTAGTTTAATGGGGATTGCTTTCCCTTTTGTGAGACATTGGTTTGACAGTTTTGTGATGTAACAGCGATGGTGTAGGCACTAGGCAATGACGGAACACCCTAACCGTCAAACCAACTGACTTGGAGAAACTGTACAGTGAGCCCAGAATAAAAGTGCAGTTCTAACATGTTTGCAGAGACACAGCAGAAAGGGGATTTAGCCCCACCCTTGCAACATTAATACTACCAATAAAATGATTTCTTCTTTCCTGGGAAACCTTGAGACACGTTTTCAACAAAACCGAAGACTGCATTGACAGTTCGTGTCAAATGAAAAAGTCATCAACAGGTGGACTGTGGTCTGTGGACACAAATGTCTCATCTGTAGTGTAGTGTCATAAAACATGTCCAACGCTGACCTTTGCTACTATACTTACGGACACAAATAAGATAATTCCCATATATCAATACTACGAGCTGGACGCCGAACAGCTTTCTTTGGCGTCCTAGACAATAATGTTTTATTATTATAGATGCATATCATGTCTTGCATGCATTACCGTAAAAACGGGTAACAATCACGCAGCTTCTTGATATGATAGTGCCAGGAAAGGCCAAGGGGGAGACCAAGAGGGAGATGGATGGATCGTGTCCGAAGGGATGTGCAGACACTGCGGATCACCCCAGAGGATGCCCAGGACAGACAGAACATTCTGGAAATCAAGAATTCGATCCGCTGATCCCACCTAGTGGGAAAAGGCGAAGAAGAAGAAGGATCAAGTATGTGAGGACTTTACTCGCTGGCTGACACATTCAAACAAACACTGTCTGGGTGCCTCTGGAAAGCATTCGGCCATGCTGCAATTAATGGGCAAAGATTATTCATACACAAATATCGAACATATAGTTTATAGCTGAGTAAACTACAGTAACACAGAGTTATTGGAACTTGCTACAGGTTTGGCATGGTCACACAGGATTAGAATCAGTGATCCTTCTCATCTGATAATCCATCCAATGTTGTGGTCACATTAACCTCCATGTGCACTGAGCCACAATTAGTGCGCACTGTGTCACTGACCACTGTGCGCACTTATTCCCATCTATTCAATTCAATGTGATTTATTCAAACAACATTCAACAAACATTACAATTTACAACCGTGTCAACAATCTGAACACATAATATATTTTGAAGGGAAAACACAAGAAGCTCAAAACTTGTAGTAGTGCAGCTGCATATATCCCCAAACACCAACCCTCTCGTGGTCTGAATGCCTGAATTAACCCAGGTCACTTTCATGGCCAGAACACCTGAATATGCCCAAGTACAGATCGAGGCACATTTAAACTGCGTACCGCAAAACATTGTCATCAAATAATGGCAATTTATTTTGGCATTTCGCAGGTAATAACGCTGACGTGTCACTGGAAAGTGTCAACATGTCAAATCAAAACGCAGGCAATTTCAGTGGCTATATCAGCATCAATTGCCATATGGTTTTGTAGTCGAATTCAGGGTTGAGTTCAATTTAGAGTACTGCTTGTCATGATCGTCACACAGTGAATATATTTTCAGCCAATAAGATTAATTTCTAATATTTGCTGCGTCATGAAAAACACTGAAGTACACACGAATTGTCTAAAACAATGTGCCTGGTGATTTCTATGTTTAAATGCTAACATTTGAGTGGTCTATTTTGTTATAGACAAATATTAATGTGCTGTGTTTTTAGCTCCATTGTAATTATTGACATTGTTGTTATTTCTAACTTAAGTAATTCTGATTTTGATGGAATTTTTGATCGAGTTTGTAATGAATGCTGTCATCAAAGGGGAACATTTTGCAGTACGATTACACATTTGAAATATAACACCGACTTAATTATCCTGCTGGGATGACAGTTAAGATCGTGAAAATTGTATTTTGTATAAAATATAGAAAATACACGCACTCACAACAAAATGAAATTATTTCAGTTTTGTTTACCATAGACATGTAATTACCCCTGGGTATTTGTTTATTTTATAATATAGTAATTTATCAATATTTCATATGCAACAAGTATCCATAAATTATTACTAATAACTATCTTATTAAGACAAGTTGTTGAAATTTTGTCAAACTGATCATTCATGTTTGGGTAATAAATTTACATATCTGGCACAAACTTGGCCATTTACACAACTTTTATGCAACATTTATGCAACTCAAGTATACAGCACATGATTCGGTCACAACACAACTGAATAGACTGAATAGAATTCATTTATAACCTGGTATATAGTTCCATTAATCTGGCCTTGACAGGGTTAAAGGCTACCCAGGAGTGTACACTTATGACTCAAATCATTAATCAAGATCTCAGCACGAGTAAGATCAAAAACTCCCAATCTCCTTCAGACTCCTAAGTATGAGTCACAGATAATGTGGTATATAGTTAGCACATCTGCCTGGCCTGTCAGTGGCCCAGGTACAATACCTGGTCATGGCAGGCATGGTATATTTTGTGTTTAAACCTGGCTCTCAACATTGGGGACGGTTTATCCATTATCCATCGTGATTCAGAGTGTAACCGGTCAACATGGTAGACCTCCTGGTAGTTGGTGTAAAAATGGTACAATTTATTGTATTTTTTGTGAATCGAAGAATCACATTAGTGTCTGGGATCGTCTCAATTTGTGACATAAAAGAACCACTGGGTCCGTATTCTCAAAGAAAATTAATTCGTACGTAAGAATTTTCGTAAATATGGCGGATTTTTACGTAGCTGCGAAAATTCGTAAGTTCGTATTCTCGAAAGCGTTAAGAATTTTTACAGCTACGAATTTTGTATCTTTCGTACGGAAATCTCGCGAGGGTTTGTTTGCGTTGCAACGGGCACAATCACATATTTCTTGGATGTTTTACCGTTTTAGTTCTGCTCACATGTTCTGGCAGTGAATGAAAAAAGAACAACACGGATAATTATCCAAGGAAAACTGGTGATTAGTCAGTGTAGATGCGATGCATAACACAATGATGCTGAGCCGCTGAGAAATATTCATGCACATAAAATAACAGGCATAACACAAGCGAAGCATTTGATCGGAAAATAAAGAAACAGAACGCAAGCAAGGACACACTCGGCTGTCAGCGTCAAACAGAATGCTGAGTTGACAGTCGATGGAATGTCAAGGTTTACAGTTGCAGTGATTACGAATTTGCTGCTACCCGAGGACTAATTACGTTAACATAGCTTGCCTACAGGTTAGTGTGAGTACAGTTATACGATAAAATGTTCGTACGTGTGTAATGTCGGTTATCTAAGACTCGGCGACAAATCAACGAAATGCGAGATTTAAATAATAAGACTAATCACTGAGTCAGTGCTTCAGTAACAGTGTAATTTGTTACGCCAGGACTAGGACCTAGGTGTCGCATTGGCCATTGTCTGAACAACCGTTCTAGTTACACAGGGAAAATTATGACACAGGTGTGCGTCATGGGGTTTCAACATGACCTTGTAAATTATATCTTGGTATTTATTCATTTAAAGCAACATGTTCGCGCTAGAAACTGGGACAAATTCAGAAATATAAACTGTGTCAGATGGTATTTTAATGTATGAGTCAATGAGACTAACTCTAATATATTGGTGAAGTATAAATTAAAGATTATAAAAAGATTATCTCAAAGATCAGTAGTCCATATACACTGTACATATATGTTTTAGTGATATATAATTATGAAAAAAAATTAAAATACATTGTTACTGTAAATAATATAATTATAATTACATAAGTACTTTCGTGTACAATTTTGCATTGCATGCTGTCAACTATAATATATTCTGTATACTTACAGAGCACAGCCCAGCATAATCTACCAAATACCAAGATGACACACTCAGACTGCAAACTGGTATGAATTACAGGTGAGTTACAATATGTTGTCATTGTGTGATGGTATGTGCATCTTGGCACATACCCATAATTTGACAGATCACCTAAACCACCATATCCTACTTATGTATTAGAGCAGTACTGATATATAATCAAACGGCATAATGCCTTGTATTATGTCTTCTTTTGTCAGCATGCTGCTTACAACTCAGTTAACATATTGATGGTATAACAATAAAAGAAAACTGTTTCTAAAAAATAATTACTAAGGAGTGACCATTTAAAATAGGTCTCCACAACTGAAAATTGTCTTTACCCAAAATGTAAGCATAAACAAGCTGTTATATGGTGCACCTGTTTACAACTTGAATATTGCATACCATACACAGTTTTCACATGGATGTAATGTAATGTATTGTCTGTATTTGCTTCTGAGCTCGATTGATGACAATGTGTTACCTTATTCTTATGATTTCAATTACTCATAAAGTTATACTACCCTCCGTTGGGTAGGTAGTATCTATCTAGCCCAAGTCTCATCAATTATTATATGTATCTTAAAACATCACTGTATTGTGTGTGTAAACAATATGATTTTTCTCAACTATAATATAACAAAACAAACTGACTAGAATGGCTTGTATTGATTAACAAGTGAAATATACATTACTTATGATGTGTTATATAAATCACATAATATGTATATTTTCAGAGAGACAATGAATGAGAATGAATGCTGCACCTTGCATTTTAAAATATGCAGATTACAACTGAACTTGCTGCAGCACCAAAGATGACAGTTTAGCTATAGACCATTCTGAAGTTGTCAACAGTTCTACCAGTAATACACAATGTGTGCTGCACCATGGGGTTGTGCAGCAATGACATCAACATTTTATTACATTCACTTGGTTCTCCATTGCCTGCAATGTTATCTGTGGATGTGGCATACTTCTTCCCAGTGCAGTGTTTTTGGAAATACACTGAAACCTGAACATGCGATGAAAACTAGAAATACTACATGTGTATTGAATTAGTGTGTATAGGAATACTACCGGGTATATTGATTTAGTGTGTCTATTCCTATCAGTGGTGTTTTTTGTTTTCGGATAACATGACATTATTATAACATTACAGTGTTCATTATATCCATAATGTTTATAAAATGTTAATAATGGTACTTGTTTTATTTTTAAGAAAACAAGGATTTCTAGGATGCACATAAATCATATGTGAAAATGTAATCAGTGGCATATCATTGGCTTTTTTTAAGGGACCTTCAAATGAATAATTGCACATCACCACATCATACATCATGCTCATTTTGTTGAAAAAAGTAGGTGTATTTGCATAACTACAGTACTGTCATTGACAAATTATGTTTTAATAAAATATGCAATCAATAAAGACGTGTTGGCACAATACTCGTGCACTCTAAATGTGCTAGTAATACTGATTGAATACCATTTAAATGTTATACCTTCTTGCTAAATAAAGCCCCACAGATGTCATATGGGAAAGTTTATCTTTTAACGTACTGAAAATGTTCATATCGTCTAATAACATTTATTTATTAATCATATCCAGGATTGTTTGAATTTGTTTGATAAAAAAATAGTGTAATTATATTATGTTGGAGTATAAATTATGTAGATGACCATGCCATTGCATTAAATTCAATATAGTGCAATACAGATGTATTATAAAACGGAACGGTTCATGTGTAGCTAAACGATTAAAATGTGCCTACATAAATAACAACTCTATCGAGCACGCTGTCTGCAAATAATGCGGCGAATTACTAATCGGTCCCGTTTAATGGCTGGTCCCGGTTATTGATATTTTTATTGTGGCTTTTTGCACTGCCATTTGACGTAATGGATCTATGGGATGCGGAATCTGCTTTCAAAGACGGTATTTATGCAATTACAACGGCCAATAAATAGACACACAGACGTCATAAGTGTCAATGAAGCATACACTATTTATTAAATATATGTTAGCGATGTTGTAATACAAAAGTAACTGAGAAATGTATGTCTGAATGAACTCATACAACACTTGCGAAAAAGTTACGGCACCTATCTCAATTTCGTAAGTTACGGTGAAAAATACGCCATATTTACGAATATTCTTATCTTAACTGTTTCGAGAATAGCATTTATGAAAATTCGTAACTTACGAAATTTCGACGCCAAATTTACGAATATTCTTATCGTAACTGTTTCGAGAATAGCATTTACGCAAAATCGTAACTTACGGCAGTTTCGACGCCATATTTACGAAAAAATGGCGCTAAGAAATTCGTAAGTCGTTCGAGAATATGGACCCTGAGGATGAAACCAGCCTGACTTGTGACCACCCTCAGGACCAGCATAGTAAAAGTTAACTTGGCATAAATGTTCCGACAGACTGACTAGTTCAATGAGCCCTCATCAGACCATAACATTGAAACCAACAATAAATACAGACTAGTCAATACAACCCTGCTGAATACTGGAAACAACTAGGACTAGAATGAGCAGAACTTCCACCTACTAATGCCTAGTGACGAGGCTGTACTTCTAATCAGAAAAGTGTTTCTTACCACATTTCTCCTCGTCCTGCCCGTCCTCACAGTCCGGAGAGAAGTTGCATCGCTGAGACTTCTCGAGACATTCATCCTGCCCCGGACATTTAAACTGGCCGTCCAGGAGGCATTTTGTCTCGGGATCAATCTCTGCAACAATATATGAAATTATATATTTCTTTCAAGCTTCACATACATGGAATCGCAACATAAGATAATACAGTGTATGTAATATAGTAAAGAACAGACATTATTATACACATGACATTTGTATTGTATTTTTTAAACAAATTTGTAATATTTATTTTTACAACTTATTTAATTAATTTCCTGATATATTTATTCATAACTTTACACTTATATCTTTACATTGATCACATCATTGCTTTGATTGCATTATATGTATTGTACCTTTCATATTTTTTAATTGTATTTTATGTATATATATATATATGGACGACGTCTTGTCTGAAATAAACTTTACTATTATTATTATAACTATATTAACGGAATGTTCAGATGCATAATTTAGTATTTTAGGACTGTTCAAACTACCTTAGATGTTATTTTCTGGCAGAATAGAATAATATCTTTCAGGAAGTATTTAGGTATGGTGCAAAATCGAGTACACGAATTTGGCCAATGCTTGAAAAAGCAACAAGATGATTCCAGTATATAGACACCAAAGCTCTAGTCACTAAACCCTGGCATATCAATCCATTCGTTGACAACTGGAGCTGACCTTGACATTAAGGTTTTGCATCCAAATGCAAGTTCAATAATAAAACACCTATGCTCCAAAAACGGACACCCCTGTAATTTTTCCAAATCTGACCAAGTTTTCTGAGGAACCAGGGGCTTTATATAAAACACTGCTGAGGTCTAAAGGGTTAAGAAGTGAGACTAAGATGGCAACATTTTTAAATCAAATAAATTTAATAAAATGTGAAATTTAAACAAATTAATATATAATAACATGTTATTAAAAAATAATTGATAAAATCATGTAGTAGTATAATAGTAAACACCCGAATAAGATTTGATATGGCGAATGTCATGATATGATTTAAAAGTGTTTACGTGCTCCGTCACATGTTGTTGTTGATTATCACATGTCCATAAAAGTAACACATTACACATTAATAGCTAGTTAAAAATAGTGTTGATCATCACACCTCCATAAAGACAACACATTACACATTAATAGCTAGTTTAAAATAGTGTTGATCATCACACCTCCATAAAGACAACACATTACACATTAATAGCTAGTTTAAAATAGTGCACTTTGAAATATGCTTTGAAAGCGTCCACAGAGTGACCACCTGTGGTCAGCTACATTTCCTACGGCGCGACTGACGTGGCACGCACATGCTTTCATAACGTGACGTGTGTCCAGGAATAAGTATTTTGTATTGAATTAGCATCTTCCCAATCAGTGTGATTGTCATAAAACATCCGGTATTGACTGCGATAGTATCGTCGAATTTTCATAACAACACGACTGTCTGATGTTAGTATTCTCAAATCAGAGCAGTGGAGGTCAAACGGCATCGCAGTGTCATAAACCAGTCTGGTTACATGCGCGTGTACAAAATATTTTCTCACACTGATTGTCAATGATTCTCGTATATGCACATTTCTTACATACGTTTGTCAATTCAGAGTCGATCGCAACATCGAGATTATGAAATATGGCAAATGTTGATAGGAGCTACCCACAAATATTACAATGATGAATGAAAATTTGCCTGCACAGGGTCAATCAATGAATGTGTGCCAATTGATTTCATTTTACTCTCATCGAGAACAATAATCCATCATCATGGATCCATGTTTTAAACAAAAAAGTACATGTTTAGTGGGCAGTTTGCACATATGAAGGAATGAGCAGTTCTGGTTCCTTAAACTTTAAAGTTAAAAGTTGACTGCATCTGGCATATTTTACCAAAAACCTGCGTTTTACATAACTGCAGGTCAGCGGGCTCATGGCATTTGTTCTACTGACCACAATGCCAACAAGTCACATACTCAGCTGGCTTGTGCAGTTTTTTATGAAATACCAGAAACCCTGAAAGAGTGGAAGGTTGTGCTCAAGAAACATGAGACACAAATCACCAAGGATAAGTTGTGTAGTTGGTTGCTCCCAAGAGGAGCTGGACAGCATGTTGAAGACAGTGTCTTGTGACTGGCTGATTAATTCACTACCATTAAAGCCCATATCTGTTTCAAAACAAATACGGAGGACTGTTGTCACAAATCGGAAGCCATATGTCAGCCAAAACATTGATAAATTGGACTTATGCAGTGCCCTGTCACTGCACACACATAGAAAAGTCTCTTTTCCGGAAATGTCCGAAGGTGCAAATGTGTGACATCATTCTCAGTCTCAGTAGCAGAAGTGACACCACTTCTAGCCTTGATTACCCAGACTCCATGAGGTGGCAGCACTTTTCAGCCCTTCAACTCCGCCTTGGATATTATGGGCTGTCGATGTAACCGACAGGGCGGCCTTACCCCAGATTAGGGTAAAAATGCTGATTGGTTCTCGGGCAGAATTTGAAATAACAAATTAAATAACAATACTTTTTTTATCAGATAACGCTGTATTATAAATACTATTCAAAACTAAACTTATACTACCACTTTATAAAATAAACAGAAATACAAATTTGCAGTTGTTTATAAAATAGGAATTATGGCAGGATTAAACAGTATCCACGATGTAGCGGCATTGTTTAGCATTCAAAAGCCAGCCAAGTCGCCAGACTGTCTACACGCCAAGCTGACTACCATGGGGTAAGTGAAACTACACCATTCTTGACCCATGGGCAGCCATTTATGAGTTGCATACAGGATGGTGGCTGGCCGGCCTACAGGACAGCTGTTAACCGATTAGCACTCAAGTCGGGCATTGACGGTCACCAATAATCTCGGGCATTGACGGTCGGTCACCAATAATCTCCTCAGGTCGGCCATAGCCGACCAGCGAATACATCACAGCGTTTGAATTCGGTTTACGTGGTTTCATCTAGTGATTAAGAGATGCAATAAATGAGACACCTATCTAGACATATAACATTAAATTGTGACTATTTTGGATACTTCAGTTCTCAAAAATATTTACCGCGTTTTCGCAATTTAACAGTGCTCAATAGTTTTTGTTTTTGGACATTTAAATATGTCCTCCAGCCAGGAGTTGGCCACGTGTACAGCTAAAATGTGTAATATATTGTAACAAGTTTTATGCCAGTCTCTAGATAATTTAATGTTCTTTTAAATAAACTCAACTTGTAGCAGTAGAAATCCAAGCATAAAAACGTTACACCGCAATAAAGTATTTATTTTACCAAATGTTTCAAAAAGTCATAGTGTCAACCAAGAAATTGTCAACATTTTTTAAAGTTATAACAACAGTTTTGACACCACTGTGTATACACTTTTATTATCTACAACATGTATACAACAGGCAATTGTGAGAATTGAATAATATAGGCGCTAGAGCAAAGACAATGGCGCAAGCAATATTTTAAAACATATCGGTCAAATATTTGAGGAGCCACAGGCTTCAAGTTAAAATCGGCTGCGTGCTAATGGGTTAATCAATTACCGTGACCCTGGCTACTGGAACCACAACTGACATCGCACGACACGTCTGAAGGCGATGTCATACGACAGTTTCCGTAAAGTGATACATTTTGAAGTCACTTCTATGCTGCACGCTCTTATTCAATTGATAAAAAATCAATAGCACCATTTGAAAGGAATAATAATAATAATTGTAAAACTTCTATGGCGCCTATATCCTTTAAAATATTCAAGGTCAGAGACACAAAAATGTAGCAGATTAACTATTTATATCGGTTGTCGAGTAGAAAGTGTATGGCATGGAACAGTAGCCAATTTAAAAATATTTCGGTATACAATTGGAAGCCAACTGCTTAATAATATAATAAGGTTTATTTCAGACAAGACGTCCATATATGTATACATAAAATACAATAAAAAAAAATTGAAAAGTACAATACATATAATACAATCAAAGCAATGAGATCAACGTAAAAATATAAGTGTAAAATTAAAAAAGTGATGTCTAAATATATGAGGAAATGAATTAAATAAGTTGTAAAAATAAATATTTAAAAAAATTGATTAAAAAATAAATACAATACTAATGACATGTGTACAATAACGACCTCCAGTATGAGTACATATGGCTCTTAAAATGAATATCGGTATGAAGGTAATTAATAAAAAGGATATTATCTGACTGATGAAGACGACATAAAAGACTGAATATTGATGAACGAATGCGTTTGTTGAAGGATTTAATATAGTTGGTGGCAAACATAAAACTTGACACCACTACCGCTTAAGTAGCGGTAGCGGTGAGAAATGTGGGCCTTAAGTATCACGCGTGCTAACACATTCTGTACCCGTTGGAGTTTAGATAAGTCTTTTTTGGCAATGTTATTTAGAAGCTCTGGAATTACAATAGTCCAGTCGACTATTAATCACAGCAACTTATATTGTCTTAGCAGAAGATACAGACAAATGATGTCGGATTCGATGGAAATTATGTATATGATAAAAATTTGATTTGCCTACATTATTTGTTGTTATGGCGTACAACAAATTTTATCACAGTATATGGCCTTTTAAGATCATCAGGTGGTGATGCATGTGCAGAAATTGCTGATGCACGACATAAAACATGACATTATAAACTGTATTTTATTAATTTAGGAATCGTCGAGACCATGAGGTATCATTGCAAAACAGATGAGGTATCATTGCAAAATCATCTGAAACTATAGACACACATCAAAACATATCCGTTTCAAATTGCATTCCTATCGTAACTTTTCGGCTGTCACATGGTCCTTATGACGACTCATGCCTGTCTTCATGAATGACTACTTAGTGACCTTCGTTTCCTGTGTCTCTCCCCTCGGATTCCTTAGGATATTGGCCCAGTTGAAGTTTCACTATTATTATAAACGCTGTCACAATTACTCAGTCAGTGACTTCTTACTAATTTAGTGTTTTGACATTCACAAATCGTTGTGAAATTGCTCATGGTTACAGCATGTAGCATGATATTGTTGAAGAAGATATATTGATGTACAACATGGCAGTCAACAAACGCAGTGTGCACAAAAATGACTGCCGCCCTCTATCACGGTCTCTTTAAAGACAGACAAAGGTTAATTATCTGTGGCCTGACGGATTATGACCAGTCATAACTCAATGAAAGATAATTACCCGTGACTCAGCTTGACCATTCTGTACTGGGTAGAAACTGGTTGGCTCTTTTTAGTCATAGGCATAAGATGAACATGAACATTCAGCTCCAGCCCAAGCTTACTACTTGCAATGTTTATGCAACTCAGTTTAAGTAGGAGTTATGAAGCCCTATTCACCACTTAAACACTACACAAGGTGTATATAGAAGGCAGAATAACTGTCTGCATTTCAATTCCTATTAAACTACATAACATGCTTGCTTGCTCTAACACAGTTACACTGCATGACTGACCAATGTGATTATGATGAACTGTATACTGGAACTGAGGCGATATCATATCTAGACAGACAGTTGCATTTGGTTATAAACTGAAATAACATATTCAAAATGTCTGTGTAAATCCAGAAACATGTTTGTAGATGGCATCATTACAATTACATTACAATGACAAAGACTGCCTGAAATGAAGACCTTTTAGATTAAAGAGGCATGTTTCCACAGTGTGATTTAAAAAAACGAATACACATTCCTGTGGCTGCTTGCGCTGTCATGTCATATATTAGTGTGAAGTGCTTTAACTGGCAAAAAGGTTTCAAGCTTCTATACGGCTATTGTCATGACCTGGAATTAAGCCAATACACACACATGCATCCATATTACCATGGAATAGGTCAGACTCAAGAACAGAATGATAATAAAACACAAAAACGTGGTAGAGTAGATCAGATTTATGCTAATGAAGAATAAAACACAAAACCGGAAGTTATAGCAACCTTTGCTAAACACAAACTTAATATGCGGCATCATGACGATCCACCTGCCCCATGATGTATTAAAACCAATGTCCATTCCAGACAGCGTATATATATGAAATCTTCTTTTATTGTGAAATCTTAGCATTAACATAATCATTTTAAATATGATTAATTTTATTTTGTTTACCTTAAATGACACCTTAGACATATTAACATATTTATTTATTCATTTATAAGCTGAATATAATAATTGTTAATAGATGATTTTTCATTTTAAAAGATATTTTAAAGACATAGTTATTTATTTACTAGCTTAACAAATTTGAAAAAATACATTCTATCATTTTAAAGGACATCTTAGATATATTATTTATTTATTATACTAAAATATTGTTTTTTTACTTTGTAATTGTAAAGAACATTTTAGATATATTATATATTTATTTGTCATATTTATATATTTCCACATATATATATATATATATGTATATATAATATATTTTATATATTGAGTATTTATATTATGTCACCTATCATCAAGATTCAAACTTTGTATATATGATAGCGATTGTAGGCCTTATTATTAACACACGCACGCACGCACGCACGCACGCACGCACGCACGCACGCACGCACGCACGCACGCACGCACGCACGCACGCACCCACACATATATAGAACAAAGATGTACACTGTATTACATCATTTAGATATTCGTAACAAGGTGAAATAAAATTTTCCAAACAAGATGAAATCATGTTATCTTCCACCATTCTGTTGCCTAGATCTCCCTGTTTCAGATGGTCAGCTAAGAAGGATTTGATTGAGGTGAACGTAAGTCATAGGAGCAATGTTTTTGCCTAAGTGGTTTTGGCTTATTGGGCACACAAAAACAAGACAGACTTTTTATCAAAGCCTGCAGACAGACAGAGATGCCAGAATTCACCACAATTGTATCGATACTTAGACATCAAAGATATTTCATTTATCCAAAATAGTTGCAGATTTCAGCAATAATAATAAAATATTGGCTGTGCAATAAAAAATTGTTTTAAACTTTGTATGGCTTAGAAATTGCCCCAAAAGGTATGACAAAATTTCCTTTTCCAGATGCAGTTTTCACAAAATTAAACCATCCTTGTATAAGGTATATTTATTTATGTGGATGGCACCAAGGCTAAAAACCATTTCAAAATGATCCACTGGTGTGCCAAGTATGGAATGGAATTTTCCTCAGAAAGCCCCCATCCAGGGGCATGTTCATTCCTGTGTTCTACCTCATTTGTTAATGGATAGAGTCTACTACATTTTCATGAGAAATGACCTATAACATTATCAAGAGAATTCGCAGAGAATTCAATTGCTGTCATTCTATCATTTCGCCATTAATGTTGTATGCTAAAGAGCACATAGTCACATCCTATCTATAGTAGTCAAATCTCATGAAATAACAATGCCACCAATGAAATGTCCATTTCTCTATTTCTTTTCACAAACCCAATGGTTACTTGGTTAGGGGAAAAAGGCAAACTACTGCCCCTGAGGTTGTAGCTGCTAAACTTCCCGACAGTATTTTCAACCCAGGCCAATATTGGCCTAATGTCTGATGCCAACATTGAGCCATGGTCAGGATATCCCTTAGGCCAATACTGGTCCATAATGGCAGTCCCAATGTCTGGACTGTTAACACTGGACCGAGGCTGGCTGTGACAAGACTCAGCAGAGCCCCCAGGTGACAAGACTCAGCAGAGCCCCCCAGGTGACAAGACTCAGCAGAGCCCCCCAGGTGACAAGACTCAGCAGAGCCCCCAGGTGACAAGACTCAGCAGAGCCCCCCAGGTGACAAGACTCAGCAGAGCCCCCCAGGTGACAAGACTCAGCAGAGCCCCCCAGGTGACAAGACTCAGCAGAGCCCCCCAGGTGACAAGACTCAGCAGAGCCCCCAGGTGACAAGACTCAGCAGAGCCCCCCCAGGTGACAAGACTCAGCAGAGCCCCCCAGGTGACAAGACTCAGCAGAGCCCCCCAGGTGACAAGACTCAGCAGAGCCCCCCAGGTGACAAGACTCAGCAGAGCCCCCAGGTGACAAGACTCAGCAGAGCCCCCCCCAGGTGACAAGACTCAGCAGAGCTCCCAGGTGACAATACTCAGCAGAGCCCCCAGGTGACAATACTCAGCAGAGCTCCACTGAGTGACAAGACCCAGCAATAATAATCTCCCTGGTGACAACATCTATTTTGTAAAAAAAAACAGCCGAAATGTAACCCTAGGACATCTAAAAATTTAATTTAGCTATTTAGTATATGCTTGGTCTAGGTTGGTAGATTTCCCCGGAAATCCCATGCTGATGTAGGCAAAAGGACTATTTATTTATGTGGATGGCACCAACGCTAAAAAAACATTTCAATGTTGGTCCCCAGGTGTGCCAAGTATGGAGTGGCCAATTGCAGCCACTTTCAGGGGTGAAACCCTCTGACAGTAGGCCTAGTCACCAACACTGGCATATTTTGTAGTCCAGCAGATGGCGCCACCATAGGACAGCTGTGACAATTATTCGATTGTAAATTACTCATGCACAGGACTACTGTTCTATCAGAAAATACTCTCTCTCTCTCTCTCTCTCTCTCTCTCTCTCTATATATATATATATATATATATATATATATATATATATATATATACATATATATATATATAGACAGAGAGAGACAGAGAAGAGCAGACAGAGAGAGACAGAGAGCTCTGTTGTTGAGGTGATAATCAAAGATGTGACATGATAACTCATCATCGTCCGGTTGGTGGCCACAATCATCTTACTTACATATACAATAGGACAACTGCTTATAAATTCTCGAAATACACATCGGTAGATTCAGGGGGAACTGGGGGTACATGGATGGCCCTCTTAAACTATCGGAATTTGCCTTACACTATACACCTGGTTTAGATCAGACATAGGTTTACATAATGAACCATATTGTAAAAACTGTTCATCACAATTAAAT
>OZ024856.1:55036508-55136508 GCA_964017155.1 Oasisia sp. SBJ-2009 | reverse complement strand
TAATAATATCTACCACGATGGCATGCATATTGCACACAATTATTGTCATCCATTTAATAACCGCTTTATTGTCAATATACTGGAAATGTAGTCTGAGTGAACAAATTTGCCCAAGGTTTTACACGGCAGCACAGGATCCAAACCCGGGTCCTCTTACTTGAGTCCAATTTAAGGTCTTTCTAAGCCACTGCACCAGTGCTCCACCACATGATTAATTTGACTGGTCTTGATAATGCTGAACTCAATTTATCATGACAGAAATTGAACTGTCTCATTTGATTTGTTATGGTCACTAAAACTGACTAAATAGAACAGACCGATCGGAACAATGCCATCTGCATATTTAAAACAACGACCATTTGACCAAGTATTGCTATCATATTAGTTATATATATATATATATATATATATATATATATATATATATATATATATGTAAACTGTATATGGTAGACACCACACCACTAAGGGTGGAGACAGAGAGACAGGGTGAGGAGACTAGCATTTTAATACCAGGTGCCACGTGAAACCAGTGTTTTACCATCAAGTATAATTGAACTGCCAATTAAATGCTAATGGAAAACCAATTAATGTGGTCCTCGTTAAAACACATTGATGGTGTTGAAGAATAACACCTCGACATGAACAAGATGGTCTAGTGGCTGCCACACTGTGTTTAACTCTGTGTATCTGTCAGTTTCTTGTGTTTGGAGTACAAATCTGATATCGTCTTGTCTTGTCTTGTCTTGTCTTGTCTTGTCATGTGTTGTTTTGGTGTCGAACTCTGAGATCTTCTTGTTAGGCAATGTATTGTGTTTGTTGTATAACTCTGAGGTCATCTTTTCTTGTATTGTCGTGTGTTTAGAGTATAACTCTGTGGTCATATTGTCTGTTGATGTCAGTGTTTAGAGTATAACTCTGTGGTCATATTGTCTGGTGATGTCAGTGTTTAGAGTATAACTCTGTGGTCATATTGTCTGTTGATGTCAGTGTTTGGAGTATAACTCTGTGGTCATATTGTCTGGTGATGTCAGTGTTTAGAGTATAACTCTGTGGTCATATTGTCTGTTGATGTCAGTGTTTAGAGTATAACTCTGTGGTCATATTGTCTGTTGATGTCAGTTTTGGAGTATAACTCTGTGGTCATATTGTCTGGTGATGTCAGTGTTTAGAGTATAACTCTGTGGTCATATTGTCTGTTGATGTCAGTGTTTAGAGTATAACTCTGTGGTCATATTGTCTGTTGATGTCAGTGTTAGGAGTATAACTCTGTGGTCATATTGTCTGGTGATGTCTTGTGTTTGGAGTATAATTCTGAGGTTTTCTTGTCTGGCGATGTCTTGTGTTTAGAGTACAATGCCGATGTCCCCTTGACTGATTGCATTTTATATTTAAAGTAAAATTCCGATGTAATCCAACATGGTCTTGATAGCTGACATAGCTGGCAGTCTCCCTGGATGCTTGTCCCTTCTGTTCTAACCTGGAGATCATCCCATCTGGTGGTGTCTTGTATCTGTCACACAACTCTGGGTCATCTTGTATGTATGGTGATGTTCTGTATTTAGAGCAGTGTTTCGCTATGAGAAATTAATGAGGCAGGTCAAGCCACCTGCCCTGAAAATTGAGCAAATTGCAATCTTGTGGCGCGACCACTTCCTGTGTCCTTCTTTTTATTAATAACCATTGGTCAAGTAGATGACCATTATATTGGTTATCAGAGTTGTCCATCTCCAGTTACACATTTACCCCCTGTGTGGGATCTTTTACTTCCCCGGGATTAGACACCAGATAGAAGGGACCACCGGCTTTTAGTGTCTCTTCTGAAAGACACAGGCAAATGTGTGGTGAACGAAATTGCCTAAGTTTCGAAACTGTGATCGACTGCTGGGACTGAACCACTGTTCCCTCGATTGATTATACGCCCGGCACTCTGCTCCTCGCTGATTATTTATCACTAATACTATAACTTTGAATTCCACTAGTAATACTATGAACTTTGAATTCCACTTTCAATGTGTTTTTAGTGTGTATAATGATGAAAATTTTATGATTTTATATTTATGCTAGATCATGTGAGCAACTCTTATTTATCGATGTGTTAAGGAACATACCTATTGTATGCGATTGCTCTTATTTATTGACTTATTTTAATTATTTCAAAGTAGTAGTATATTTTGTCATAATTGCTTGGCGCATATGAGGGTATTGTCATGTGAATTAGTTGGACGACGATCCAACATTACAATGTTTTATTGTAACTACAATGAAAACACATAATAAAGCTGATCTTATCTTATTTAATCTAACAAATTCTTCAATGTATTTCCTTCCCTACTACACCTCAGGGAATAGGCTAACATCCTTCAGGGATTGAAACTGATGTGCTGTGAGTTTTGAAGCTGTTGGGCCAGTTCAGGCCACCAGTTTAAAAATGCTACTGGGCCATTGGCTTAAATATGATCACCTGACCACTGTCAATGTTTCCGTAACCCGACCGTCCATTTTCTTAAATAGCATTACACAAAGCAAAATGTGCATTTGAACACAGATACCATGTGCTCCATTTAATAACTGACTATCCTATGTAAACAACACATCAGTGACAATATGCGAAGCTAAAGACCTGAGGTGTGCAAAGGCCCACATGTGACAGTGTGAACGATGTCCAAAACCCTTGCTCTCTCTCCTCCAAGATTGTATTACAATAATCCATCGCTGCAGCCGTGGACTGTTGGAGCACTATAAAGTGTTTTACAGTACAACTAACTGCCTTCGTGTCGTTTGATTACGGAATATGCACTGGTCCATCACCATGAGTCAACTGTGATAGTATCTGCCATCCATAGCCAACAGTGTAACAACATCACTTTTTCAGTGAGTAATAAATTTACCGTGTCATTTGCTAATCACATCTAAGGAACACAAAACACGAGTTCAACAGCACAGTCTCCGTATACGCATATGAAAACCAGCAATTAATCTAATGATATTAAATATGTATTAAATGCAGAGTGACTGATGTAAAGGCTGCTTGACCGATGATCATGTTGAAGTTTTGCATAAAATCTGGTCAGATCCATTAGTGCCAGGAATTACTGTGGTAATGCGACATTCATAATTCAACTCATCCTAACTTTTATTTCTCTGGTGGCATTTCATGATTACTTGCAAACTGTTAATTGTAACATAGCTTAAACTGATGTATAAGCCATATTTCTGTCATATAACTTGGCCTGCATGTCACGGTTCCCGATTGGTGATAGCAGACAAGTTCGCCCTAACGGCAGGCATCTAACGATCATTAAGTTTAATGGTTTTCGTACGTCATCCGTGTGTAAAATGCAGCAAAGCCTACACGAAGATTTGTATGCACTGTTGAACTCATATTTTGTGTTCGCTCGTGTTATTGGCAAATGACACGGATAATTAATTATTCACCCAAATAGTGACCTTGTTACACATGGCGGTGGGTGGGTGGGTGGCAGGTGACATCGCTGTTGTCCGCGTGATAAGGTGCTAGTATACATAATGAAAAAGTCATGAAGGCAGTTTGTTATCGTGTCAAACGTTTTATAGTGCTGCAATACTCCACTGCTGCAGCGGTGGATGTTTGTAATACAATATTGGAGAGAGAGAGCAAGGGCTTAGGACATCATTCACACTGTCACATGTGGGCCATCATACACACACTGTAGGCCTTTGTCTTCGCATAGTGTCACTGACATGTAGTTTACATAGGTTACCCAGTCGTTAATGGCACATATGGTATCTGCAGTCAAATGTAAATTTATTTTGGTATCATATACACTTGATACCAACCAAGTTGGTTTTGAGTAATCATAATATGGTTAGCCAGTCGTTATAAGAGCACATGGTATCTGCATTCAAATGTAAATTTATCTTGGTATCATGTACACTTGATACCAACTAAGTTAATTTTGAGTAATCATAATATGGTTCAGAGGGGAGAATGTCGTACTGGTCGTATAAGAAGTGGAAGAGGGTCAGCTTAGATTTTCTTTGCCATTTGCAGTGTCCTTGACTTGTGTAATTACCCCAGACTGGTATTGTGCATCGATATCAGACTGGCACCATGATTAAAACTTCATTTAACTTAGCATTTAATTTTCTTAGTTTTGCAATCAATTTTTTTAATACATATAGAGCTTTGAAAAGGTCTGCATGACATTGTGCCTGTTGAATCTTGATTTTTAGAGTAATGGGCACCTCAGTAGCAGCATACTTTGTTACAATATTTGGGCTAGTAACTATTTGGGTGGGCCAGTAATTTTTCAAATCTACTGGCCCATGGGTCACTGGACAGACAACCTCAAAGCCTGCACTTCATAGAAATACCATTTAAAGCTAGTTTTTAATGTAGTTCCAGGGAGCATGTATTCAGACCCGTGTTGCACTGAACCTTTGCCGGTCGCTCACCTCACATTATCACCCACCATTTTTACCCCGGGGAAATTAACACTGCTTTAGAGTACAACTCCAGTCATCTTCACTGATGACGGCTTGTCTTGCTTTCAGAGTACATTTCCAAGGTCCAAGGTCATCTGTTGTTGTCTCTTCCAGCTCAAGGGGTTATCTGCAGTCACTGAACCTCATCAGCCAACACCATGGTCTTGGACACTGACTGTCAGAACATTTGGCTGTCTCCTTGATTGCTTTTGTCCCTTGCAATGGGCTGCATACTAACTAGACTGGTGTGTCCTACGATGACCATCATAATGTCATATCTGTTAGATTGGTGAATGATGACACTTTTCTCCTGCAGTTAGGACACAGTTTCACAGAGATATTGAACTTAGCAGACACATGCTGTCGCCAGTTCCTGAGTCCTGTCTGGCACAACGATCATCGCCGGCCTCGCCAATCACCATGTGGCATTAATTAGGTTAGTGTGATTGGCCGCTAATTCACTTTGTGTCCACACCAGGAATCTGAACCGGTTCAAAACAAAACCGGTTCAAAACTAAACCGGTTCAAAACTAAACCGGTTCAAAACTAAACCAGTTCAAAACCCCCTCACAGAGATGGATTACTTTTTGTAGTGTGAACGCTCAACGGAAGCGAAACTGGTTTCACACCAGCTAAAATTTGCTAGTGTGAATGGGGTATAAGTCATTTTCAATTCTCCATTGTTCTTTTCTTTCCCCAAGTTCATTCTTCTTTTCTTTGTTGCACTGGACTGGAATTTAGTGCAAACTCCCATGTAACCACCGGGTAACCACCGAATTGATTGAGGGCATAAACAGTATGAAGAAGAATGTTTTAAAGTTTTACATTATGTATACAATCAATAGTTAAACAGCATTTGTAGTTAGACTGACAAACTCTGATTAAATGCAGTAAGCTGACACTCATGCTATGGCGACAATTTCCTTGACACACCGTGAATTATTCCTGTGGCACGTCTGGGCGTTGACAGATTTCAATACACGCCATTGTTAATGAGATATTGATGAAGTTCCAAGGGCAACAATTCGCTCATAACTGTGTTAGTGGAACAGTTCCCAATGCCTTGGACATGCTAGTCATGTCTCAGCACTTCCGTGCACTTGGCGTGGCACAATTCATATTATATTTATTACGTGCTTTTATGTCAAGAAGGGAACGGCGCACGTAAGCCACTTCAGTGGCAGCAGCTGCCGATTACCTCGTACTGTGCATCTCTATATGATGTTGTTGATGTGTAAAAACATATATTATTTTACCTTTCATTGAAAAATTCACACAGTGGGCCTCCTTAATGAAGCCCCACGATATCTGAACACAGCGAATTCTTCATTTACAAAAGTCGTGCGGGACTGACGGTGTCACAGGATCTTTTAGCCGAATGAAGCAGCTATAATAGAACACGTAGCTGTAGGTGTCAAAGCTCAGTCAGTCTTCCTGCTCTGTTTCGTAATAACAGTACAGGACCTAGAAAATGGTGCTATTTAAAATTGTGTACTTTTAATCATGGGACACGAAGCAGACCAGGCATATTCACAGCAACGGTGCTAATAATAATAATAATAATACACTTTATTTAGACACTAAAATCCAAAGTACAAACTCTGTTCGGTAGTGTTTACAACATTAAAACATCCTAAGAAATAAATAAAATAAAAGAACAAGTAAAACATATGAGAACGTTTGTCTAAATCAGTGTTGTAGAGAACTACAAGAGAAACTAAAATTAAACAGAGATGGCATTTTTGTAGTCTATATCATATGTCAATGTAGTCAAGAAAATATACATACATATATATATATGTTTTTATAGAGTAGCAGAATAAATAAATATATAATAATATACATAGTACTTAATTTTTAACAAATGACTACAGCAATGTAATAGTTGTGTCAATTGTAATTATTAAAAACTCAAATATATGTTAATTTGTAAACTATTAATTAATAAATAATTAAAATGACATGCTGGTTGAGCTAATTAAGAGTAAATAAGTAATAAATAAAGTAGCAGAATAAATAAGCATGTATTGGCAGTTAATTGAAGTGACATAATATCTAGGATAGCTGATGCAGTGATTTTTCACTCTTCAAACAGCATATTTGGGTGCAGACAAACATGGCTGTTTTGGCAAATAACGCTGAGTTGCAAGTGGGTGGTTCTAACATCGTATGTATCAGTCAAGTGATAACAGTTTTATTTTAATGTTAATCTGGCCACCAGTGGGGTTAATAACCAGTGCTCTGTGTCTTCAATCACTGTTTGATTCCATCAATCATATACCGGCAGATATATTTGTCTTACATTTCTCTCCCACATTCACAGTGTTATCAGCCATCCCGTATAGTTCTTACTGAATATTCCATTTATCTTTCTCTTCATTCTGACATCCATAAAGTCACTATCAGACAGCTCATGGTAATGGATGAAACCATATTACTGCCCCATCAACTCGGCCTCATGTTTATCTGCATACAATATGCAAATTAGTAGATATACATCAGGTAAGTCCCTTTAAGGTTAACCATTTCAGTATGACAAGCCTCCGTGGAGAATACGACTATTAGCGGTTCATGGCACTATTAAGTTGTACAGTACGACACGCCTCTCTAGAGACTAACATTATGTCCATTATGAGAATTGTTTTTACTCATAATTATCCACTATTCTTACGATTTATGACGTAATATCTTATACAGAAGGACTGTTTTGCAGCACCAGCGTATTATAACAATAAAGTTTTAATTGCCATTTTCAGCATTCGAGTACATGGAAAGTGTTCTGGCATTGAGTCACATAGTGAATATATTTTATAAAATGAAATATGACAAATAAGTATATATATATATATATATATATATATATATATATATATATATACACACGTGTATATATATATATATAATGTTCTTTAACATGACACTTTTTTTTTATCTAATAAATAAATACTATATCTCAGATCTATGTCCTTTAAAATGATAGATTATCTATTTGAAAATAATAATGTTAACCTAGTAAATAAATAAATATATATCTAGAAATAAAATGTCCTTTAAAATGAAAAATTAACTATTTAGAAATTATTATATTAAGCTAATAAATACTACAATATGCCTAAAATGTCATTTAAAATACATTTAAATTTGAATGCATCCAAATTATATTAAAAATTATATGAAACATTTTATGAAACATTATATTAAAATTATATTAAAATTATATTAAAATTATATTAAATATTACATTTAAATTTATTATGTTATATTATTCACAATAAAAGAAGATTTGGTGTTCAGCACTATCGATCCGCTATTTGAGAACAGATACACTCCACAAGCGTATGGTTCGGTAACACCAACTAGCATCAGAAAAAGAATTATTATCAGTGATGATGGTAATAGCCAACTTATACATCTTACCAACAGAATAGGAAAGGAAAGGTTTATGCATACTGCACATGTTAGTAATTATTTGCTACTGAAATCTTGATTTGAAGTGATGCAGTCCATTTTCAAGTCAAGTCCCTGGGAATGCAGTAGTCCGTGATTACAGAGCATCTGTTGTACTGAAATGGTTAACAATTTGCATATGTACAAACATTATATGTCACTATTGTATGATTTAACTTACTTTCGAGCAAGTTTGTAAATGAGTAAGATGCAGTCGATATAACATCACACCAGGGATACCATCTACGACTTAGCTGCCATCTACAACCAAAATGATCCCATCTACTAAAGTTACTTCTTGGACATTTGATTCAGTATTATTGTGAAATTAGTCCACTAGTACATCAGCCCCAGTCACCACTGCCATGGTGGATTAATAAGGCTTTCCACTTCAATTATTAAATATGTATTCATACAAGTCTTACTTCTATGATGACTACACCTATTAGATATCTGCCCCTGCCTGGTATTATTCATATTATTTATAGTCGCAACCCAATCAAAGCTCTTCTGATTAGGAAGTGTTGTCTATAACAGGAATCAATACATACAATAACAATATATTAATGTACGCAATATCAAGGATTAACCGATTAGCACTCAAATCGGGCATTGACAGTCACCCCGAATCTCCTCAGGTCGGCCATAGCCGGTCACCAAATACAACACAGCGTTTGAATTCGGTTTACGTGGTTGCATCTAGTGATTAAGAGATCTAATAAATGCGACACCTATCTAGACATATAACATTAAATTGTGGCTATTTTGGATATTTCTGTTCTCAAAAATATTGACCGCCTTTTCAAAAATTTAACAGCAATAGTTTTTGTTTTTGGACATATAAAAATGTCCTCCAGCCAGGAGGTTGGCCTCGTATATAGCTAAAATGTGTAACATATTATAATAAATGATATACCATTATGTAGATAATTTAATGTTCTTTTAAATAAACCAAACTTGTAGCAGTAAACAGCCAAGCATAAAAAAGTTACACCGCAACAAAGTATTTGTTTTACAATATATTTTCGAAATGTCGTAGTGTCAATTTAAAAATGGTCAACATATTTTAAAATTACAACAACAGTTTTGACGCCACTGTGTAGGTACTTTTAGTATCTACATCATGCAGACAACATGCAATTCCGAGAATTGAATAATAAAGGTGCTAGAGCAAAGACAACGGGGCAAGCAATATTTTTAAACATCTAGGTCAAATATTTGAGGAGGCACAGGCTTCACGTTAAAATCGGCTGAGTGCTAATGGGTTAACATGATTCCCATGGTATTACTTTTAGAGCTGGTCAAACCCATGCTCAGAGGAGGTTTGCTGACAATCAGAGATGATCTCATAAATTCGCAAAATTAAGAAAAACAGGTTTAATTTGGTCCACCCCCACAGCGAATACGCGCCGTGAAACTTCCTCCGTCAAATGCCGCCATTAGAGTCAATTTGTGTTAACAAGTTTCTCTCATTAGACGAACCGACCCACACACATGAATACATGGTGTGGTACCTACGACATGAATTACTGCCGTTACAGTCACTTAGCTGTAGCATATGTAAGAAAACATTTATTGCAGACAGTCAGACAGACAGTGACAGGTTCTTTAACAGCCTGGCTGGCTGCCAGCAGAAATAGATACGGCATAGACAGGTCCAAAATATAGTAGTTGCCATATATATGGCAGACACTGGTACAATAACCACATAATTGAACGGCTGACGTACACACAAACGCAATAAACAACTGCAAAGTAAAACACCAAAAAGCCACACATATGCCAGTAATAACCCAGGAAAGCATCAACAAAGAATGTGGTTTGATTAAATGGACATTGAAAATGTTCCATGTGATAATGTACTGTGGATCGATTTCATCTTTTGTACAGTCCTCACCGGAATTGAGCTAGTCAGTGTTGCCAACTCCGCTGTTTTCCCGCGCAATTGGAGTTGCTCTAGACCTGTTCCACGTGAATAAATGAGCAGTTGCAGTTTGCAGTTGGTTACATTAAGAGCCGTCATATTCTACGTTTCATAATAAATACTGTGAACTACCAATTTGAAGCCTGTTTTTGAATACAAACATATGCACTGGTCACTGCAGCCTGGGCCACCCAGTTGTCCACAAATAAGGGTAACAATAATTCTCACAGCTGTGATTACATCGATAAGTCCGACCAGCTCTTCTATTCATTGCGCTACGTGTAGTAACGTTGCGCAACGATCCGTTGCTTGCAGGGATGGTTGTAATCCAAACTTAGATGCTGCTCAGATTCAGCCAGCCTGCAGCTACAGCTGATTGTTTTTGTCTAGTCATCCAGGCATGACACCCGGGGGTTTTTGAAGACGGAGAAGAGGTACAACGCAATATGTTTTATCTGCCGGTACTACCATTTTTCATTGCCATATAGCTCATATTGTCTTGATGAGAGCAGAACACGATTAACTAACAAAATTGTGCGCAGTGAGCACGTCGGTTAGTGTAGGGCATATATGTGATAACGTAGAGGGTCATATATGTGGGGAATTCTGTGACATTATGATGTGCAATGTCTACTATAAACAAGCAATTATATATAGTTCACCATAGAACAGTAGGTGGCACTCAACTGCAAGGAATGGTGGAATCATCCACTCACCATTAAGTAAGTACTTTGTGCGTGATGTACTTGAAATGCAAATCCCTCCTTATCAATAGGGTTGTATCGTTGGCAACTTTTAAAATGTATCATTTAAAAATTATTTAGGGGGATTGTTTGGTCTAGTTTTGGGCTAGTTTTCGTGGGCCAACGGGCTTGACTTTTTCTGACCCGGCAACACTGGAGCTAGTTCGCACGTAGTCGTCTGCTGACCTGCCATATTTAATAAACCTGTTAAACACCAAGAATGTTATTACTTTTCTCAGCAAGGTATAACATTTACTGGCAATGAGGATGAACAGGGAAGTTCCCGTCCGATCAGCACATAGATTAGAGGCGCTGTCGGGTTAGAGAAACGTGAAACTTAGCGGCAAATGACAATTCTGTGTGTGACCACTTGGCGTTGATCAATATAAGAGACACAGACAAAGCGGCTTTGTTCGGTCTGCATTGGCTTGAACTGTTGAACATATCAAGTTGAACTGTATGCTGTATGCAAGGGCCTGGTATTTCAGGAAGGACTGGGTAGGCTGAACTGGGAACCACTGTTAAGTCGAGAATGACCAACCACCCAAGTTATTCTAACCAAGGTCACTTCCATATGCCCTGTAGAAACAGATTGCCGTAAGGTATCAGTTCAGCACCAGCTATTTTCCAGAAAACCATGGAAAATATCTTGTGTGGCTTACTGCATGTTGCTGTGAGCTTAGATGACATCATCGTAACTGGTGCAACAAAAGCGCAACACTTGGAACTGCTGGACCTGGTCTTGGATAGACTGGAAGAAGCTCGGTTGTGCTCAAGGGAAAAAAGTGCAGATTTCTCACAGACGAGGCTGTGTACCTGAGACACAGGACTGATCAACATGGGCTGCATCCAGTGCAAGATAAGGTGGAAGCCATTCTGAAGGCGAGATCTCCAGAGAATGTGCCGGAACTTCAAGCATTGCTAGGCTTACTGAACTACTATGGAAGATTCCTGTACAACCTGTCGACCATGCTATCAAATTGCTGTGCAACATGCAGACAGAAGTTTTTCTGGGAACCACAACAGCAGCTGAGTTTCCAAAGAGCGAAAGAACTCCTGTCAGCGGAAGTGTTGGAGCGTTTTGATCCGACTAAGCAATACTGCTGCAGTGCGAACTAATGACTTCGTGCAGTGCTCTCGCAAATCTTGGAAGATGGAACTGAGCATCCCGTGCGATTTGCATCAAGGACAGTCAACGCTGTAAAAAGAAATTATTCACAGCTCAACAATGAGGGAGCTGTAATAATGTCTGCATTGAAAAAAATCCACAAGCAGCTCAATGGATGTTGCTTTGTAATCACGACTGATCACAAGCCACTAGTGTCGCTGTTTGGTGACCTTAAGCAAGTTCCAATCATGGCATTGCCCGACAGAAGTCAATATGGACTGTCTCAGGAGGTGGGCACTGCCTGTGATTGTGAACGAGGAACCTGAGGAATGTGTATTGTTGATAGAAGAACTGGACTTTTCGTCTGTGAGCGCCGAGCAGATCAGTCACTGCACTGGTTGTGATCGATTTGATCGTTTGTATACTCCTCAATGGAACTGAGCTGGTTCCCGCGTTGTCATCTGCCTACCTGCCATGTTTAATAAAGCTGTTATATTAGATAGTAATATATACCAAGAAAGTTATTTCTTTTCTTGGCTAGTTATATAATGCAATATCCCCATATCGATGTGTGTGATACTCACAACACCAAGTGAGAGAGCCAACACCTGTGACCTCCACCAGTGTAAGAGATGTTCTTCACATCTGACATTACATCTGTCAGTCTCCATTTCAGGTAGTGATAGCTCAGCGGTGCCATGTAATTCGACGTCATTATCGTGCTAATCCATGCACTTCAGTAATACATCGATAACTTTGATTATAGTTATAACTAGTTATAACTGTATAATAAAAATATCATGGTACGTTCTTCAGCGATGTTATTACAGGTACATAGATTACTTTGGCTTTACTAGTAGAGTAAAACCGGTTGTATTTGGTCTCTATCATGAGCGACCACTTGTAGTGAATGACTGTTTTCCTAGGCATGGATCATTTGTGATTAAAATGTACACGCAATAAATGACGTCCCTGACAAATGTAGCCACCAGCACACACACCGTTTACACGATCATTGTTTTTCACCAGTTAGCAGTGACCGAATCTCTGGTAAACTGTGTCATTATTGTCATGTCATCAGTCAAGCAGTCTTTACAATGTTTATTCAGCATCAAGTAATACATATTTAATATCACTAAAATAACAACATCATATTTTTGCAATGGTGTAAGTCTTCAAATGGATCGTAATTTATTTTATTTTTATCATCTCTGATTTAGCGAAAATGCACGCCGAAAATGTCGTGTTAGCAATGCTTCACAATGCTAAGGCTGTCAGCGATGTAGGTTGCTGTAAACGGAAAACCTGCATTTGTGAATATATTTGGATACTCAGAAGTCTATTGAATTCGAAAATGTGTTCATTTATCCTGCAGATGGGGCAATAAATCAACGTGACAAGAGAAACAAAAGGTACCACGAATGTAGGGCTTAAAGAATATTGATTTACTCATGTCGTATCCCAAATGTAAAATGACTTACTTACAAGTCCATAAATCACCTTTTGTTCAATGATGTTGCATTATTTAACAATATTGCTATAAAGATCACGCACATGCTGCAATCACGCACGTTTAGGGTAGGTATGCACTATTGTTAGCACGTTACTGTGGCATCTGCAGCGCATTGCTGGCTTTAGCTGATAAATATAATAACACTACTAATAATAATATTTATTATTTATAAAGCGCAATATCCAAATATGCTCAAAGCGCTGTACAATAAAATATCAAACTATTTATTATGTATTATAACTAATATTAATAATAATAAATACAACTGTGAAATTTACTTTCAGATAAAACAAATGTAGAAACGTTAAATTATTCATATTAAAACTGTTAATTAAATATTATATATAATTAACGACGATGAATAAAATAAATAAATAAATAAATAAATAAAACTAATTAATACTCTATTTACATGCAAAACACATACTAAACGATGGCATATATAAATTGTCAATACATATGTGTAAAAATAAGATGAAATATTTGAAATACATTTTCTAAAATGTCACTGAATATTTAAAATGTCAGCAGTAGTGTGCTTTGAAAATGTGCGTTTTTAGTGCATTTCTGAATGCCGACAAAGTTCTGCAGCACTTGATATCAATGAGCAATGCATTCCATAGGCGAGGTCCCACCACACGAAAAGACCAGTCACCAAAACTGGCCAGCTTCGTAAACGCAATATCGAGCAAATGTTGTTCAGATGAACACGTGTGTCCTGGACTCTGTCTCTTTAGCAGGTTTGCCAGATACAGGGGAGCCGTCCCATTCAGACATCGGTACACATGGAGAAGTATTTTATACTCAATGCGGCATTTAACTGGCAGCCAGTGTAGGTCTTTTAGAACTGGCGTTATATGATCACGACGTAGTGTAAACATGATTACTCTGGCTGCCATGTTTTGAATTCGCTGGAGTTTATTAATCTGGTCGTGGGGTAGTCCAATTAGAAGTGCGTTCCCATAGTCCAGTCTCGATGTAACAAAAGCATGAACGAGTGCTTTAGTGGCTTCTATTGTGAGATGTCGGATGTGGCTAATGTTGTGAAGATGCAAATATCCTGTTCGGCAAATGGTACTAATGTGACTAGTCATACTGAGGGAGGAATCGAATACAACACCAAGGACACGAACATTCAATGAAGGAATTCTTGTTGTGTCACCAACAGTGATGTGAAAGTCCTTGAACGTCGGCAACTTTTGCTTTGTTCCGAACACAATGACATCCATCTTGTGGTCATTTAGCTTGAGTAAATTGGTTCGAGACCATTCACGAGAGACCGCCTGTCACGAGAGACCGCCTGTCACGAGAGACCGCCTGTCACGAGAGGCCGCCTGTCACGAGAGGCCGCCTGTCACGAGAGGCCGCCTGTCACGAGTGACCGCCTGTCATGAGAGACCGCCTGTTACGAGAGACTATCTGTTACGAGAGACACCTGTTACGAGAGATCACCTGTTGCAAGAGACACCTGTTACGAGAGACTACCTGTTACAAGAGACTACCTGTTACGAGAGACTACCTGTTACAAGACTACCTGTTACAAGACTACCTGTTACGAGAGACTACCTGTTACGATAGACTATCTGTTACGAGAGACCACCTGTTATGAGAGACTATCTCTTACGAGAGACTACCTATTATGAGACAACCTGTTACAAGACTACCTGTTACAAGACTACCTATTACAAGACTACCTGTTACTAGAGACTACCCGTTATGAGACTACCTGTTACGAAACTACCTGTTACGAGAGACTACCTGTTATGAGACTACCTATTACAAGACTACCTGTTATGAGAGACTACCTGTTATGAGACTACCTGTTACGAAACTACCTGTTACGAGAGACTACCTGTTATGAAACTACCTGTTACGAGACTACCTGTTACGAGAGACTACCTGTCACGAGACTACCTGTCACGAGACTACCTGTCACGAGAGACTACCTGTCACCAGAGACTACCTGTTACGAGAGACTACCTGTCACGAGAGACTACCTGTCACGAGACTACCTGTCACGAGAGACTACCTGTCACGAGACTACCTGTCACGAGACTACCTGTCACGAGACTACCTGTCACCAGAGACTACCTGTCACGAGACTACCTGTCACGAGACTACCTGTCACAAGAGACTACCTGTCACGAGAGACTACCTGTCACGAGAGACTACCTGTCACGAGAGACTACCTGTTACGAGAGACCACCTGTCACGAGAGACTACCTGTTACGAGAGACTACCTGTCACGAGAGACTACCTGTCATGAGAGACCACCTGTTACGAGAGACTACCTGTTACGAGAGACTACCTGTTACGACAGACTACCTGTTCCGAGAGACTACCTGTTACGAGACCACCTGTTACGAGAGACAGCCTGTTACGAGAGACTACCTGTTATGTGAGACTATCTGTCTTGAGACTGGTTTTGCTGCACAGAAGGGACAGTCTCCCACGAAAGTCTCTAATGTACAGAGAATGAGACCCCAGCTTAGTGAGACTTATGATAGGATATTCCCGTTCCTACATATGATACATACAGACAAATTACCAGCACTGTGTTGATACTTATGCCAATTGTTCAACATTACAACTGCAGCACAGTGCAAAGAAACATTTTTACTTTGATTAGCATTACAACATAAGAAAGACTTACACATGGGAAGTATAGACTACAGATGAAATTAAGGAGCTAGTCTTTTTACAACTCTAAGTTTCATAGATACAATGCAATGCAATGCAATGCAATGCAATGCAATGCAATGCAATGCAATGCAATGCAATGCAATGCAATGCAATGCAATGCAATGCAATGCAATGCAATGCAATGCAATGCAATGCAATGCAATGCAATGCAATGCAATGCAATGCAATGCAATGCAATACAACTTTATTCATCCCTGGGGCAGTTACATTATTGTTTAGACGGGATTTGTGTATAAAATATGTATTTAAGATGAATTTTACAGAATATAAAATAGACTATGGGTAATAGCGTGTTATTGGCTAATGTCATCGAAATCACACACAAAACAATGAATCACATGGACACATGGAGTGCTTTACTTCACACTGTAATCTCTGTTGTTATACAACATACACACACTGGCTGAGTCATGCTGACATTCATTTCACATTGTTAATAAGACTGATGGCAATGGGAATAAAAATATCTTTTTACGGTTTTGTTTTGCATTAGGAAGCTGATGGCAGACGGCAGATGTCAGAGTCCCAAACATAGGATACCTGATATGGAATGTATTGTTTGTGGCTCCATGATTTGGTTTCCTCCAAACAGTCCAAGCTTGGACTAACGCAGGAGTTGTCCTTCTCTAGAATTAGTGAGTCAACTACAGGTTACACATTTACCCCCTGTATGGGATCTTTTACTTCCCCTGGCATAGACACCAGATAGAAGGGACCACCGGCTTTTAGTGTCTCTTCCGAAAGACACAGACAAATGTGGGGTGAATGAAATTGCCTAAGTTTAGAAACAGCGGCAGGTGGGATTGAACCACTGACCCTTGATTGACAGTCCTGCGCTCTACCGCAAAACCACCACTCCCCATCAAAGAGAGAGCCCCTACCATGAACAGAAACCAGGGATACCAGCTGCCTGCCATCTACAACCAAACTATCCCGCTGAAACCTAAGCCATCACACGTGACACCAGTACACGGCCAAGATCATAGCTGATGGGTCAGAGTGGTGTACGTTTCACAAGTTATGCTCCACAGCAAGTTAATGTACATCTTACAAACAAATGGGATAACTGATTTGTAACTGTTACTGAGTTAACATTTTCTATCTCTGAGTGGGTGGTGGGTACAATTGATCAATTATCCATTTCTCGCGTAAGTATGCTACATCGAATGTACGTTACATTGAAGCTTGTTCTTCAGAGTTTTGCAAGGCGACCTGCCACTGGGACACAACGAGTGATGTAACCAGCAGTGCCCTCTGGTGTGTGACGATGACACTAGGATGACGGTAAACACCCACAGCAGAGTAGAGTATTACAAAGTGATCAACTGCCACGGTGTGGCTAATTGGCATGAACTTCAGCCTTGGTCTATTCATGATACTTTCTCACTGTCACTAATGACGACAGTTGGTGTCTGCGTCACTGTCACTAATGACGACAGTTGGTGTCTGTGTCACTGCCACTTTTATGTTTCTGGGGAACACTTTCGCACGCAGACAATGACATGATCAATAACCAGACACATTCGCACACACATCTGAGCATAAGGGGACGTAGTGTGAAAAAAAACAGGACGAGGAAGATGAATGTAGGTCACATTGACTCCTGATAATGACAACTTCTTGTATTCGCTTAATTGTGTCTTAATGAGACATTGCTGAGTCTCAGTGATACATTACTGAACAACATAACTAAATAATATCAACAATTAATGCTCAATTGTTTAAAATAATTACTTGTTAGAAACTGTGTTCGTACAGTAAATCTTTAACAGTCCCTTGGTTTAATCTGAGCGAATCAGAAGCAACTGTCAGGGCCTACTAACAGAAGAGTTAGTGCAAACAATTAAACTAGCCATTTGCAACTGTAGTCCGCAATCATGTTAGTCTGGTTTTTAGTTTCAAAAGATTGAGCTTCTTGTCAAAGCTCAGTTCACAAAGGTCGATATAGACAGTGATTAGACACACTGGTTGCTAAATAATAACATAGAAATCCCTCCTAGAGTATCTTTGATTGTGGTCCTGCTGACACACAGAATTCTCATTTTGCTCGACATGTATGTATTATATATCAATATACCACAAGGTAGAGTAATCCAGAAGGTGACACATTTCTAAGTACAAACAAGCCACGTACAGCACCATACACCATCCAGACGCAAGCCATTTTTTATTAGTTAGGGCAATAAAGCAAATTCAGCAATAAACACTGTCCTCTGCTAGGTATAAACATGTCATATCATACACAAAGTAGCACAACTCTCATCACTGAAGTTACCATAATCATATGCAAAAATATAATTAAAACACCAAACAAACAAACAAACAAACAAACAAACAAACAAACAAACAACAAAGGGTTATAGCCGAGACATGGTTACTGATTGACAGACACTGAGGCCAACTTCGACTGAGCTACACAAGTAACCTGAGTAACGCTTGCATCAATCGAACATCCAAGATCACTCGTTCATGTGACCATTCTTAACATAGATAAGCAAGGTGAATCTTCAAAGCCACTACACAAGGCAATTGTGGTTTGGAGAGGATTCACTTGAGTAACTGACGTCATTAGCAGTGACAGCCAATAGGAAACGTAGGCCTCTACTACACAAGAAATTAATTAAACATTACACGACACAATCATTTAAATGTATATGCATTAAAGTCACCACATTCTATCAATTGAAGACCAAGAAAATGAACATCATAATTTACACACTGAACAACTGGTTGCTTTATTTAATTTATTTACAAAAGGGGTTTATCTTCGTGATCACGATCATCGTTGTTCAGTTGGATTACTCTCGTGGCACTGCATGCGCAGCGTAAACCGGACACCAGAATAGGGTAACCCAGTACGCCAATCGACGTCAGCCTGAATGCCACACACTGGTTTGGTAGTGTTGATAGTTCAGCAACTCAAAGTGGGATAAGCATGAATATATGGAATCACACTTCTCATCACAATGGCATTATTGTATGATTTAACATATTTTGGAGCATAAATTTGTCGATGATTATGTTTTGACAAATTTATGTTCCAAAGTAAGTAAAATCATACAATAAACCATTCTTGGAGCCATGAACAATACATTCAATATCACAATGGCCTTGTTTAATCTAAGTCTTTATCTTCAGGTTCGTCTAGCATTCCTTGTGTAATACATCATCGTGCACCACAGGGCACTGGTGCTGCCACCTGCACCAGTGCCAATTGCCTTTAATGATGCCTCTTGTGACGCAGGTAATAAACACATCAAATCATTCTTGCTTTATTCTGCCTCAGGACCAATTTATTTTCAGAACGAAATCTACAAGATGTGCACTGAAGGACAAATGAGGATTGTTTGCTACACGTACTGAAAGTAACTGAATCACACACAAGGGTACGGTGAACATTGCTTGGATGTGACAGATGAACATAATCCATCGCCATGGTGTAATTAACTAATTTCATGACTATCTTCAGCTTACAGTTTCACCAGCATCAAAATCCATCGGCAAATGAGTTTTTGGTGTAACTGGTCCAACAATAATGGAACAAACTGAAGCTGTCTCCGTAAATGTTATTGCCTAAATGTCGTCTAAGGACATGTTTATTTAAAATAATGTATGATGGAAATTTGCCAGATGTTCATATCTGACATGTTAGTGACATTCAGTGCCATTTCATTTATTTTTAGTTAGTTTCTCTTTATCAATAAATTTATTAAAATTGTAAACAGTTTTTTATAATTGTTATATATATATATATATATATATATATATATATATATATATATATATATAAATAAACAATTATAAACAAAACTATTTATAATATGTATTTGAATAAAAAAGATTAATAAATTAATTGATAAGAGAAACTAAATAATAAAAAACAATATATATATATATATATATATGTATATATATATATATATATATATATATATATATCAATTGTGAGAGTATTTATTAACATATTTTTGCACTTTATAAGAACCCATATCATTACAGTGTATTACCACTATTATTATTAACTTTGACGCATAGTAAGTACATCTCAGAGACACCGATATCCACTTGATTCTTACGAGTTCATTCATTTCCTTCAACCAATTAGGTTTTAGCCATATCCTGACCTATGCATCATAATGATATACTAGAGAAAGCTCAACGATCATTATTTTGAGCTATCTGTCGGAGGTACTCATAACATCTGTTCCTGTATTCTATTTCAGCAGACTGAGTGGTGATAAATTCTTGAGATAGCACTGCAATGATCATAAAACCGTAATGCTGATTATCAGAAAACTGATGCCTTTGTTTGCTCGATCTATTGTCTGTTAATTAAATGACAAAGTGTCTACCTTTGACAGACTTGTGCAGAACTGCTGAAATATTTATAAATGCATACTTTACTTTAATCCCCTGCCATCACTACAGCCTTGGCATTTCAAGTTTTGTATGATACATGTGCGTTGATCAAATCGGTCTCGAACATTTCACCCAGAACAACCCGGTGAAGTGTAAGAGGGGACGTGTGTGTCCCATGAGCACCGACCAACATCTGAACTGTATTGCTGTAAATGGCTTAGATCTAGTACACACTCTAGGGCACAGAGCTCTGTTGATTTTTCCATTGGCGGCCATGTTAACGTTTTGTCAGATTATAAGGAAACTGGACCTGAGAATTTATTTTAACACAATCACTGCAGTCATGTCACTGATATGCTGATCAAATTTCGTCAAAAAAGCATATCTCAGGCTCTCTTAAAATGCATGCATGTGTTCTGCCCCCAATATTGACCAAGCTGAGCACGCTTTTCTGCATTTGCAGGGTCATGTAAGAAAAAATTGCTAAAAATCACTACACCAACTACACTCTGCCTAACATGCGTCATTGCACTGCAGATATATCATAGCACTGAACCTACTGGTATGCCTGTCCTACTGTACTCATTTCACATAAAAAGAATTTTTCAAAATCTCAAATGACACCATTATTAAGGTACTACATTCGTATGGGTTAGACCAGGAAGTCTAACTGTGCTCTGACCCCTCTATCTCTGTCTCTGCCCCCTCCCCCCTCCTCCCTCCCCCCTCCCCCCTCCCCCCTCCCCCTCCCCCCTCCCCCCTCCTCCCACCCCCCTCCCTCTGAGGACATATATGCACAATGCTTTCAATTAGACAACAGTGGCGCATGATGCAATGAAATTATTTACTAAATGTTTTATAATATTAATTCATGCTATTTATCCTGTTATTGATTTATTTATAATTTGTTATTCTAATATTTATTACGCAATTTATTAGGTAGTCAATTGTTCAGTGTATGTACAGTACACAACGCTTGGGAAGAACAAATGTACATTTTATAAGGTTATTGTGAATAAATAGTGTTTATTTTTATTATTATAACATCATTCACATTGTTACAATTGATTGATTGTTTATTCGGGCATTACGACTTTTACCTTGTACATATGTGATGCGCTGAATAAACAGTTTAAAGACAAAAAAAACAATTGATTGCCTCTTTTAACCTAGCTTGCAGCTACAGAAAACACTGAGATAATATCCACTCCATATCTAATATAATATTTTTCTTAGGTAAATAATTTATTTTATCATTTACTACCAAATTTTACCTCTTTACTGACTGGGGATCAGTAATCAAAGCACAAGACAACAGTCAGTTACTTAATGGTAATACGTACATTCTGCAAGACAATATCCAAAATAAAGAAATGTGCTTATACAACACAGTATCCAGTAACTAATCAAGGCACTTTACTCTTTCCTCGTGACAGACCTGTTCAATCAAACACTAGCTCAATTTCTCTCACAACCATCCAGCCACACTGTACTTAATGCACAGACTATTCATTCACAATATCTGCCACTGAGGATATTCAAACAGCTGAGTGAACTGCAGCAATGTAGAGTGAATGGAATTGTCCAAGGTTTGGCACGACAGCACACGATTCACACTGGGACTCTCCTAGTTGACTCAATTATAAGCTCTATCCACTCTGGCCCTGCCACTGTGCCTCTACAGTAATAGCCAGCAATAGTTAAGTCAACACCCCTGGGCACCAACCATTAATGCATATAAAACATGATAATACATTCCAACACGCTACTTTAATCATCGTAAGAAAAATGAAACTACGGCAACATGTTATCATGATTAAATACATGTTTTCATTATTTCTAAAAAAATAATTTTTTACTTGATGACCTTTTAATGTTTTTTTCCCATGGAATGGCCATTGTATCAACTTACATACATGTTTCCCCACCATTTTCCGGCTTAATCGATAGGTTGATTTCATATCAGTTATACATGCATAAACGCACGCATGCACGCATGCACAAACATACACGATTAACCATACTGGAAATGTGCATCATTTGCTATAGAAAAATACTTCCATAACTCCATTGAAAATTGCCAACAATGCTATGATGAATTCAGTTGAAATATTACTACAGCTCCCCATGGAATGCTCCCATGTGAAGTTTCAAATGACATCTATTGAAAAACTGCAGAGAAAGCTTAGAGAAAAATATATATGTACATGTTAATATGTATGTTTACTTGTCTACTTTACACCTTGCACTGATCAACTTGTAGTTGTATTTACATGATTCAATGCATGCTGAGAGCATATATGACAGTGGGTGAGAGGCCTGTCTCTCCTTTCTCCTGAAGAGGGCAGAAGTTACATTTGTAGTTAGTGACAGTGTTCTTGAGTGGTTTGCATCCCGTCCTATTTACCTGTCCTCCCGTATACCTGTCCTCCCGCATACCTGTCCTCCCATATACCTGTCCTCCCGTATACCTGTCCTCCCGTATACCTGTCCTCCCGTATACCTGTCCTCCAGTTTATCTGTCCCCCCTTATACCTGTCCTCCTATATATCTGTCCTCCCGTTTACCTGTCGTCGTGTTTACCTGTCCCCCCTTATACCTGTCCTCCCGTATACCTGTCCTCCCGTATACCTGTCCTCCCGTATACCTGTCCTCCCGTATACCTGTCCTCCCGTATACTTGTCCTCCCATTTACCTGTCCTCCCGTATACCTGTCCTCCCATATACCTGTCCTCCCATATACCTGTCCTCCCTTATACGTGTCCTCCCGTTTACCTGTCGTCCCGTTTACGTGTCGTCCCGTATACCTGTCCTCCAGTTTACCTGTCCTCCCATTTACCTGTCCTCCCGTTTACCTGTCCTCCCGTTTACCTGTCCTCCCGTTTACCTGTCCTCCCGTATACCTGTCCTCCCGTATACCTGTCCTCCCGTTTACCTGTCCTCCCGTTTACCTGTCCTCCCGTTTCCATGTCTTCCCGTTTACCTGTCCTCCAGTTTACCTGTCCTCCTGTTTACCTGCCCTCCCGTTTACCTGTCCTCCCGTTTACCTGTCCTCCCGTTTACCTGTCCTCCCATCCTGTTTACCTGTCCTCCCAGCCTTTGTCAGATGTGACTGTTGCTTGTGATTGCTACTTTCAGAAGTGTGCTGTTCATATGGAATTGTCAAAAAAGTGTATCCCGTAATTGTTTTTGCTGAACCTAAACAGACATTCATGATGGTATAAATGACATATTACCATTAAACAACATTTAACTCATTATAAACATTGACAATATATGATTTATGCCGTCTATACTGTGTATCTGTATGAATGAATGTGTCAGTACACAGAGTTTTATTTTAACCATTTCAGTAACGTAATCCCATTCATGGCCACAGTGTGTGACACTTGAACATGATAAGCCACTTTGGCGGCATTGACAAAGTCTGCTATTCAAATTGTTTTCCCTGCATAATCATCCGATGCGCATGTTCTATATATAGCCATTTTGCAATAGCGTTAATCAGAGATTATCACCCTTTGAACTGTTTCGAGATTTATTAATTTTTATGTAATTGATTGCAAAATTTTCACCCGCATTAATGGGGAACGATATTACTTATGTCATTGATGGCAACTTACCAACTAACAACTTACTTAGGTGGACTGTTTTTATAACATTGGTGGTGTATGTAATTTGTCTGATATATATATATATATATATATATATATATATATATATATATATATATATATATATTATGGACATATATATATATAAATTATATATATATAAATTATATATATGTGTGTATATATGTATCCTTGAATGTTTTATTTGCATTTTTATAGGCATATGGACTGTTGTCTTAAATAAACATGATTATTATTACATTAAAATACACATAAGTACATACAATTCCTACACCATTCAGTGTACATTTAGCTTGCATATCAATAAAGGAACTCTAGGGTCCTAGTGCAGCCTTCCAAGGCCAGGCCGGACTGGCTGTGGACAGTTGGTGCTGTTGACAGACCATTCCACTCCACCTGCCAGCATAGTGGCCTGGATGACCTCGACGAAGGTCACAACAAGATGAGCAAGGCTCCCCACCCTCACCCACCCCCCCACAGGAAATCTGCCACTCAGACATACAACCAACAGGTGGCTGGGGCATCACTGGCCGGGCTGCAAATACCAGAGGTCTGGTCTCATGCTTCCAACAGCTGGATATTCCACCCAGATCCACTCAAACAAAGTATACACTGGAGACGTGGTTCAGTGGTCATGTTGATGTTTCTTTATTTAAAAAGAAAGATTATCATCTTATTCTGAACTACACCCCTCCTTCACTCTGTTCCTTCACTCTTTCACTCATACACTCCCTCCCCCTTCCCTATGTCTCTTCCTTATTTCCCTCCCTCCTTTTTTAATCCTCCACTCCCTCCACCCCTTCCTTCCCTCCCACCTCCAACCCTTCATTCCCTCCCACCTCCACCCCTCCCTTCCCTCCCACCTCCACCCCTTCCTTCCCTCCCACCTCCACCCCTCCCTTCCCTCCCACCTCCACCCCTTCCTTCCCTCCCACCTCCACCCCTTCCTTCCCTCCCACCTCCACCCCTTCCTTCCCTACCACCTCCACCCCTCCCTTCCCTCCCACCTCCACCCCTTCCTTCCCTCCCACCTCCACCCCTTCCTTCCCTCCCACCTCCACCCCTCCCTTCCCTCCCACCTCCACCCCTCCCTTCCCTCCAACCTCCACCCCTCCCTTCCCTCCCACCTCCACCCCTTCCTTCCCTCCCACCTCCACCCCTTCCTTCCCTCCCAACTCTACCCCTTCCTTCCCTCCCACCTCTTCCTTCACTCCCACCTCCACCCCAACCTTCGTTCCCACCTCCACCCCTTCCTTCCCTCCCACCTCTTCCTTCACTCCCACCTCCACCCCTTCCTTCCCTCCCATCTCCACCCCTTCCTTCACTCCCACCTCTACCCCTTCCTTCCCTCCCACCTCTACCCCTTCCTTCCCTCCCATCTCCACCCCTTCCTTCCCTCCCACCTCCACCCCTTCCTTCCCTCCCACCTCTACCCCTTCCTTCCCTCCCACCTCCACCCCTTCATTCCCTCCCACCTCCACCCCTTCCTTCCCTCCCACCTCCACCCCTTCATTCCCTCCCACCTCCACCCCTTCCTTCCCTCCCACCTCCACCCCTTCCTTCCCTCCCACCTCCACCCCTTCCTTCCCTCCCACCTCCACCCCTTCATTCCCTCCCACCTCCACCCCTTCCTTCCCTCCCACCTCCACCCCTTCATTCCCTCCCACCTCCACCCCTTCCTTCCCTCCCACCTCCACCCCTTCCTTCCCTCCCACCTCCACCCCTTCATTCCCTCCCACCTCCACCCCTTCCTTCCCTCCCACCTCCAGCCCTTCCTTCCCTCCCACCTCCAGCCCTTCCTTCCCTCCCACCTCCACCCCTTCATTCCCTCCCACCTCCAGCCCTTCCTTCCCTCCCACCTCCAGCCCTTCCTTCCCTCCCACCTCCACCCCTTCCTTCCCTCCCACCTCCAGCCCTTCCTTCCCTCCCACCTCCACCCCTTCCTTCCCTCCCACCTCCACCCCTTCCTTCCCTCCCACCTCCAGCCCTTCCTTCCCTCCCACCTCCATCCCTTCATTCCATCCCACCTCCACCCCTTCCTTCCCTCCCACCTCTTCCTTCACTCCCACCTCCACCCCTTCCTTCCCTCCCATCTCCACCCCTTCCTTCACTCCCACCTCTACCCCTTCCTTCCCTCCCACCTCTACCCCTTCCTTCCCTCCCATCTCCACCCCTTCCTTCCCTCCCACCTCCACCCCTTCCTTCCCTCCCACCTCTACCCCTTCCTTCCCTCCCACCTCCACCCCTTCATTCCCTCCCACCTCCACCCCTTCCTTCCCTCCCACCTCCACCCCTTCATTCCCTCCCACCTCCACCCCTTCCTTCCCTCCCACCTCCACCCCTTCCTTCCCTCCCACCTCTACCCCTTCCTTCCCTCCCACCTCCACCCCTTCATTCCCTCCCACCTCCACCCCTTCCTTCCCTCCCACCTCCACCCCTTCATTCCCTCCCACCTCCACCCCTTCCTTCCCTCCCACCTCCACCCCTTCCTTCCCTCCCACCTCCACCCCTTCATTCCCTCCCACCTCCACCCCTTCCTTCCCTCCCACCTCCAGCCCTTCCTTCCCTCCCACCTCCAGCCCTTCCTTCCCTCCCACCTCCACCCCTTCATTCCCTCCCACCTCCAGCCCTTCCTTCCCTCCCACCTCCAGCCCTTCCTTCCCTCCCACCTCCACCCCTTCCTTCCCTCCCACCTCCAGCCCTTCCTTCCCTCCCACCTCCACCCCTTCCTTCCCTCCCACCTCCACCCCTTCCTTCCCTCCCACCTCCAGCCCTTCCTTCCCTCCCACCTCCATCCCTTCATTCCATCCCACCTCCACCCCTTCCTTCCTTCCCTCCCACATCCACCCCTTCCTTCCCTCCCACCTCCACCCCTTCCTTCCCTCCCATCTCCACCCCTTCCTTCACTCCCACCTCTACCCCTTCCTTCCCTCCCACCTCTACCCCTTCCTTCCCTCCCATCTCCACCCCTTCCTTCCCTCCCACCTCCACCCCTTCCTTCCCTCCCACCTCTACCCCTTCCTTCCCTCCCACCTCCACCCCTTCATTCCCTCCCACCTCCACCCCTTCCTTCCCTCCCACCTCCACCCCTTCATTCCCTCCCACCTCCACCCCTTCCTTCCCTCCCACCTCCACCCCTTCCTTCCCTCCCACCTCTACCCCTTCCTTCCCTCCCACCTCCACCCCTTCATTCCCTCCCACCTCCACCCCTTCCTTCCCTCCCACCTCCACCCCTTCATTCCCTCCCACCTCCACCCCTTCCTTCCCTCCCACCTCCACCCCTTCCTTCCCTCCCACCTCCACCCCTTCATTCCCTCCCACCTCCACCCCTTCCTTCCCTCCCACCTCCAGCCCTTCCTTCCCTCCCACCTCCAGCCCTTCCTTCCCTCCCACCTCCACCCCTTCATTCCCTCCCACCTCCAGCCCTTCCTTCCCTCCCACCTCCAGCCCTTCCTTCCCTCCCACCTCCACCCCTTCCTTCCCTCCCACCTCCAGCCCTTCCTTCCCTCCCACCTCCACCCCTTCCTTCCCTCCCACCTCCACCCCTTCCTTCCCTCCCACCTCCAGCCCTTCCTTCCCTCCCACCTCCATCCCTTCATTCCATCCCACCTCCACCCCTTCCTTCCTTCCCTCCCACATCCACCCCTTCCTTCCCTCCCACCTCCACCCCTTCCTTCAGTCCCACCTCCATCCCTTCCCTCTCCATCTTTATCCTTTTCTTCCTTCCAATCTCCCTCCATACCTAAAATTCTCCCCTTTCCTTTCCCTCCCAGTCCCACCTACTTTCCTTCGCTTCCCTTCCCAGGTAATACACCAATGTATTGTAGACCATTCAGATCAGTTCAGTTGGTTTAAATAAACACTAGAAACCACCACACTTATCATACATTACTGTAACACTATTAACAATGCATAATTTCAGTGTCTATTCATTCTACGAGAAAATAATTGCTCAACTGCTGTCCGATAACATGGCTTTTTGTCTTTTTCAAATGTAAAAAATCACAACTTGCTAAGCACTCTATTAATTCTACAAGTAAATATTGCTGTTAAGTTCCTGTCCAATAACATGTTTTTTTGTCTTCTGCAAATGTAATGAATCACATCTTGCTTCATGTGGAAAAAACAAGAAGACTGTGTATCTTTTTCAGACATGCATGCCCACATGCACACATGCATGCACGCACACAGACACACATGCAGACACACACACACACATAGACACACCCACAAACACACACACACATGCACGCACATATATTTACACAACCAACACACAACCACATATGTATGCCCGCAAGCACATAGACTTATGCAACGTTTAGCAGCCTACGTCATCTTTCAAAATGACACCAAGCACAAATTCAATTTACAACTACACAGTTCAATTTGTACTACAAGGGACACTTTCATTAACGCGACCAGTCGCCTTGCCGTCCCCCGAAGTGAATTCTATGGTTTCAGTGTCTATCGGACAGCTCAACTGGATATCTTCAATCAATCAAATCTACACACGTGCCATTCAAACAATTGCGCTGTCTACGTATACACTGTCTCTGCACTGGTTATTAGCAGGACTCGGTCAACACTTGTATTGCCACTTTCCTAGGACAACTCATCTGGACTGATCGGGAATAACCTATATTGACAGCTGAGGTAAACAACATGTGTAGTGACTAGTTGCTGGGACATATTGTATGATATGAATAATCAGCCATCCACGTATTATGTGGGCCCAAGTAATGGGCTCACCACAGATGTTAAACAATTCTCATATTCTGGTGCTATTGATCTCGCTCTAGTGTTTTCATTCACATATTTCTGCCACGTTGCTCGCTAGAACACACAGGTGCCTCCCATGTGGTTTTATTGACCCTATCACTTTGAATACTAATGCAGGTTTAATCATCTGAATGGCGCAGAAAAAAGTTCATATATTGACAAATAAATCACAGAGCTATTCATCCTGTGAACTTTATTTGTATTTCTCAAGTCGTCTGCAGTCCATTATGTCAGTCTGGTATCAACTGCGACAGGCAAATGCATTTGTGAAAATGTATTTGCTTTTAATGACATCAATCAACTTCAGTCAGGCTGAGCTGCGTTTCAACAAACCACAAGAAAAATGGATATGTGTAGTGCAGTTTTTAAATATCATAATACATTCAAAACTATTCACAACTTCGTACATTTATGATAAAATCCATATAACATAATATAATATAGTGCTTATATATTATAGTATGTGCTTTGCACTTCATCTTTTGCTAGCTCTGTTTATTAAAAACACCAACTCAACTTCAACTGAAAGAATTCAGCCATACTGCAAATATTGCACATATTAAACCATGTAAATTATAGCAACTTTAATAGCATCAGGATGCAGCATTGCAAACTCATCTTAGAATTATATGTAGATTAGACAACTGTTAATTTAATCAAAAGCTAGGAATATCTATTTTGCTCCCCTCACTGGTACTGTACTAACTAGTGGTAATGGGAGCCTGCTGTGCTTTGCTCGGTTTATGGAGCGAGAGATAGCAGGAAACAAATGTGGGTGGAAAATGGCAATGCCCTTTAATTACACAAGTAAAGAGAAGACACACAGTAACAATACTATGAGCATTGCCGTTGGCCTAGATAAATAAAGCAAATCCCCTTAAAAGCATATAGATGTCATGTTTGTCATTGGGGATTGCACGAGAAATTATCTAAGCAACTAGCTATCTAAGCAAAATAAATGTGGTGGCCAGAAACCACCTAACAACCCCCACACATATATATCAGTATAATTGTTTCAATGTTGTCATGTGAGTGTCACTGTATGACAGCTATTCTTCATCAATCAGAGACCATGATGGTTGTTACTGCAGACTGCAGTTTGGATGCATGCATATAGTCATAGTTGTTATAATATGCACTGACAGGCTAATTAAGACACGGTACATGTATATCTTAATTTCCATTTTAATGTAGCTACCAGCCACAATATGGCAGCACCACAGATGATGGATATCATTGTTCTTTATTTTGTGGTGAGACTTCCTTTTCATTATTTGATTACCAAGTGTTGATTATAATTGTATCTAAATAATCATAATCATTGATTAACAACATGAGATAAAATATCTGAAAGACACTGGTTCACATGTGTTTGACCAAGCATTGGTACAGCAGCGGTTTGCTTGGCTGGATCAGATTTCACACAAGGAGGAGACATTTAATTTTGGTGAGTGTGAACTTTCTCAATAACATTTTCCACTTTTTGATTACACTATGTCATTAATTGGAAAGTTGTCCATTATTTGACATAATCTTGAATGGGTGTTTTAAGCAATTTGAATAATTGTGCATGTTTTGCTATAAGTGACATGTTGCATCATGCTATTGCAGGAAGGAGCCAGACCTCAAATGAATGATGTGAGTCATTAATGAGTCTCCAGAGCAGTGTTGGGGTGAGCATGGTCATTACAGTTATAGTGGATTAGGTAATTACTGCATCTGTTAGATGCACAGACTGGTGTTTGTTCATTTACCTACCTGTGTATTCCAGGTATTATATTCACGCTGTGTGACATGTATCTAATAATAATAATAATAATAATTAGTTAACTTCTATTGCGCCTATATCCTTAGAAACCAAGCTCAGAGGCGCATCAAAACAAAAAGGATTAATCGATCTCATAGTCGGTAAACAAATCAAGTTGTCATCAGATTGATTGATGCGCCAGGGAGCTATGGTGGATAGGCCAGATTGTACAGATATGTTTTTAAATGACGACGGAATTTAGCAATATTTTCAACTGATTTCACGCTAGAAGGAAGCATATTCCATAGAGTAGGCGCACCCACAGCAAAAGCCCTGGTCCCCATATTAGTATTGACCTTTGGTACAAAGAGTAAATCAGAAGTAGATGACCGAAGTTGAATAGGTTTTCTTATAGGAGTAAGTAAAGTATGTAAATTTTGTCTATATGTCTGTATTGTTGTACCAGACTGGCACTGTTTATTCTGTTTAGTTAGGTATGTGCTCAAAAGTAAGACCACAAATAAAGAACTGAGAGAGGATTGGAGCGAATTTGTTATTTGTAAAACTTGGCACTGCCATACACCCTTTACTATATAACTTTCACTGAAGGACCCTGTACATCAGAATGTTAAATATTCATATGCAAAACTGAAAAATACTGAAATATTTTATCTTAGTTAATATTCACTGGAGACCATTTTTATTTGACCCAATCTATATTGAATCCATGCTGTTGCATACAGAGTAATAGAACACAGATAGATATCACAGCATCATTAGGTCAAAGCTTAAATTTAGCAGAATCAATAATCAGTAAATAAAGTACCAAATCCTGAACAATGATAACCCAAGCACAACATGCAGCAAATAACAAGGGGGGACACTCCTCATTAGGATCAGTGTCTGTGGCTGGTAGCCCCTCACCTTTGATGTTGTACATTAACAGCTTGATGCATTGTATATATTTGTCTGAATGTAAATCTTTGTATATACAATTACTTGTTATATATATACATGCATCTTCCATGGTATGTTTCATACTAACTGGCAATAAATTTTGCCCATTACCAACCTTATCTATATGCATCCATTGTCATTTATTGAACATCAAACGAGCTGCAGCCACATTTCCTTGCAAGATTAAATTGCGCACAATACACAACAGACAACATAAACATTTAATTAAATATTATTAGTTTTCAGAGCGTCAGCAATGTCGTGCCAAACTTACACTATGGTGTCTGTCTGTCAGAGCCGTCTTCTAAAAAGAATACTATTTAGTCAATTCCCTGGCTCAGCTTTTACTGCATCTTATAGACTTCTTCCTACTTAGTCAATTCCCTGGCTGAGCATTTTACTGCATCTTATAGACTTCTTCCTACTTAGTCAATTCCCTGGCTGAGCATTTTACTGCATCTTATAGACTTCTTCCTACTTAGTCAATTCCCTGGCTGAGCATTTTACTGCATCTTATAGACTTCTTCCTGCTTAGTCAATTCCCTGGCTGAGCTTTTTACTGCATCTTATAGACTTCTTCCTACTTAGTCAATTCCCTGGCTGAGCATTTTACTGCATCTTATAAACCTGTTAGTTTTCTCTGTAATCTCCTTTCTACGCGACAAACTTCATTAGCCAATATTAACCATCCGCCATCTGTTCAAACATTTCCATGATGAAAGCTATTACGGGGTGAGTATTGGGCGACACCTTATGGTGTTATTGCATTCTCTATATGCACAAACTACATTAGCCGACAAACCAGAGTTTATATTACGAGTAGTACAGTGTGACATCTTACACACTTATTAGTGTTCTCTATATGCAATTGACAAACTACATTAGACGAAAAGCAAGTTTTAGCCATTTAGCAGTGGGCAGTTTTTAATCAAAAATAGACATTGCAAATTGAGCTGGTATCTACAATAAGGGCAATTACTTGGAAATTGCTTGTTTTCAGTGTGGCTTTATGCAGAATAAAATTATTAATTATTGCCAGTCATAGGGCCTACATGTTTTGGTGGACACATGGATGTTAACTGTTAAGCTAGTTTACGAACTTTCAGATGTGTCTAATGACCTGAAATGGGTTACAAACACACATATGATACCATTTACACTCACTTTCAAGGCATAACTAACAATATCTATGGCTTTTGAATTTTTTTTTTTGCTCCTTCATTTTTTACCCGTCCACCACCCGTCCACCCATATATCTGCCCGTCCACATTCGTTTTTACCCATCCTAATGACGGGTGGCCGGGTCTCTACATAAAGCTATGTCAGACGTTTATGTAAATCACACCGAGTCCACTTCAGTTCTTGACAGTTATTCTGGTCGCCTAAGTGGAAGCGCTGACCACAACCAATTGTATCAACTCCCACAGGAGCTCGTAGCAGCATTCCTGTTTTTACACCACAACCAGGTAGAGTTGATTGAGCATGGACCGCATTCGCATCAATTATGCATCGGTGTCAACGTCCTCTCACAGCTCCTCCAAATCTTCTGTTTGTATGGCATCTTTCTGGTGGCTGGTCGTTTTGTGAAACTATAGCGTGAGCACTGAACAGAGTGCATTACTATAGTAGGTGAACATGTGTGACCTTATTGTAATATAATAGGATCTGATCCGTCAATCTCGTCCCAGTTTTCGGACGGCAAGGCCAGACTAAACACCTGCTACTTCAGTATGCGAGCAGGTGATTCCCAGATTGCACAAGGACGAACAGAGAGGTGACATTCAACTTTACAATAGCCCTGCGGTCCAATATGGCCCAGAAAAAGTGACTGCTCCAACAATATGTATGCATACTGACTGCACACTGGTATCAACTCATTTCCCTAATGTGCATCGCTGGAATAATAGTCTGACCAACACCAACAATCGCGGACCATGTCACTGTCACTCACAGATCCATTATTTGGGAATCAATTGCCTCCAGTGCAACTTAATGAGATCCCGCTTACTGTAGTACAAGTGTTCTGAGGATGCATGACTGCTGTAGGTATGTAAAGGTCAGTGGTGCTGTCTCGACACTATCGCAATTGTTACAACACTTTTTATTGCAATGGTATTGCATAGTAATACACTATCAAAATATTAGCACAGAAGTAGTAGCATCCCCAACAGCTTTCTGGCATGACTCATGCAGAATGAGTAACTTTTGCTATGCTGAAAACCTACAGAACCTGAGTTTAAAAGTTAAACGAAAGGGTTTACAACATCTCACGTCATGAACTGTACATGTACACGGATGGGCAGACAATAAATGTACGTATTCAGTTTTGCTAACAATGCCACTTGTCAACAAATTTCAGTCAGCAGTTACTTTTAATAGATAGATGCCATTTCTTTTCCTACTACCAAGGTATGCTAAAATCACTCCCCAAACCACTTATTGCTTGTATCCATAATACCATCCACTGGATGATTGACAGCAAATTAAAGTTAAAATATGTACCATTTCATATCACTAATAATATAATATAAACTGTTTTAACTATGTATTTGTTATTAACTACTGATACTTCATTTATGTATTTATTTATTATTTATTAATTTATGGCTTTACCATGATTTTGCTCCTAATTACTAGTTCAGCGTCACATTTATAATCACTGCATCTTATTACCAAGATCTGCTTTATAATATTACAGGTTGTTCATGGCTCCAAGGTATATTTATGTTATAATAAATTAACTTACTTTGTAGAATATAATTTGAAACGTGCAAAGTTTCGACCAATCGTCTACGGACCGAGGTCACACATTGGTATCTTCTACTTCCTCATAGTAGTATCGTGTGTAAAATAGGCAAATGAGGAAATGTTTCAGTTCTGGATATTTGGGTCACATCACGAGTCAGGTGTCAGCCGAACGATTTTGCTATAGATTAGGCCTGGGCAAGGAATTTATTATAAAATGAAATTTTTGAGTTAACACAACTTTTTAACTTATTACTAGAATAACTCAATATTACATGCATCCAAGGACAACAACATGGTCAACATGTACATAAATTATTAGAGTGGTATGACCGATATTTCCAGAGATATGCCAAATTGAAAATGTGGAAATATGTTATTTTAGCAAATTGACACTTGGCAAGAGACAAGCACAAAATTGAAAAAAGTCACTAAAAGCGATACAAATATGAATTTGTGAAAGATACATATTATATTCGAATAGTAAAACAAGTTTCATTCAGCCATGTTATGTCGTTTGAGTTTTATATGACGTTTTCATTTTTTCCCCGATTGCCTCGGGGAAAAATGTCAAAACTTCAAGGTAGGTAGTATAGATTCAACCAAAAATCTTTACTTTTCAACACAGATCAACCAAATTTGGCATGTAACTTGTTTTCAATAGAATTGAGCTATTTCTCATTTTTTGCATACATTATGCAAATTATATATCCAATATGGCCGCCATGACAGTGAAAATTAGGTATATTTTGGCCATGCTCTAGCCAAACATGTAATAAAGTTACACACTTTTAATTTAGCACAGGTATTGTTGTTATGTATATCTACTGCATGATTATCACATAAATCATATAATTGTGTTGTTTACGTGAAATAAGAGTTCTTCTAAAATTCTCTATTTTGTGTAACATTTTGACATAATTAACTAATCTATAATTTAGAAACCATTAAATATATATATATATATCTATGTATTTTATTTGATTACATTGTTGTCATATATGACCAAATGTAATAAAAGTATTATAAGATTATAATAACATATATTAATAAAATAATTGGTGTTAAATTGAACTACTAATCAGTTTAATAACAAATATTGTTATATGTAATATTGATAAATTCCGAAATACATTCCATCATGTGGGTGAATGAATTTCAAAATGATTTGACAACATACGTAATTATAACAATAACACAAAAAATATATAAAACTATAATGTTATGGAATTACGACGCTAGGTCGATCAATTCGTCTCCAAGAATTGTTATTTCTTGTCTCTGCATTTTTTTTAAATAAAATTGTATACTATTTCAAAGGCATTGTAAATGTAATAATCCATGTGTTGCGCGAATACAAGTAGAAAGTCGGCTTGATCGCAACGGCGCAGACATTGCAGCGGCGTATGTTTGTCTAGCTGAAACCGCGGCGCATTATGCCGAATATCGTATCAATTACTGTTGTGTGGACAATACAGTTGTAATAGTTGTCATCTATAATACGAGTAAAACAACACGACGTGAAAAATCGACGATCTGATGCGGAACGGCGACGTTGCTCACGAAATACGACCATGACATAAGTTGTCATGTTTAGTTGCGTTTTAGAGGACGATTTCTTATTAGTTCAGCATAGTGTGTATCACCAATCGATAGAGCAATAATTTGTCTTCAAAATAAGCTTTATTCTGATTGAATTGGTCAAAAATTGACACGGCGCAACGTTTGAGAAGAAAGCCAATTTTACGCTTACATTTTCATCCGGATGGTAAACGCGATGAGGCGCTCGCGCTAGCGTAACAACATAGCATCTTAGCACAGGCAGCGTGTCGCAACAGGCCGATTTTTGTTGAGTAGGGGGGTTGTTTTAAAATGATACTGAACGCGTTATATCTGAGGAACAAGAACGAAATTTGGTGTACAAAGAGATAACATAATGACGTTTTTATGCATATAAATTCTATCCCACAACGGTTAATATTTATATGTATAAGTCATGCAGCAATATGGTTAATTTGAGTGAAAAATCCTTGCCCAAGCCTATATAGATGTTGCGCCATATCACATGACATCAGTGTGTGACCAACGTCCATCCACAATGGGTCAAAGCATGGCCTATTTCAAATGATATGCTCCAAAATCAAGTTACTTTCTTACATCTGCATTTCAACCAGGGATGATTTAGAGCGCTCAATAATTTTGGTGGAAACCCCAAGATAGGATTAGTTCCCAGTATATAGGGAAGTAGTACTCCAACCATGTAATTCAGCCGTTTCATATTTCGCAATATCATCCAGAATATCTACACCCAATCTACTGGTGTCGCACCACTTTGGGTTGATTCTCCGAGGACATTGACACTGGAGAGAAGTTTTTCTAGTATTGTTATACCACAATAGCAGTCAGACCATCAAACTACGTGCTTTTTGGAAAAATTCTCTCCACTTTCACAGGCAGCCCGCTGGATTGCAATAATCTGTTTTTATCATATATCCATGTTACACGTTTGTATACACTCTAGATGAAGAAAGCGTCATTTTTACAGCACACAACATGTTACATTTCCTATCAAACAGACGTATCATCCAGACTTATTACCATTTCTGTCATTTCTAAGCAATATACAGTAGATGGCTTTGTCTTGATTACAGAATAAATGTGAGTGGGGGCTTGATCCTAATACTGATACACCAAATGACTTTGTAGTGGTCTAAAGTCACCATTACCCCCTAGATTTGTATGGGTGGAAACATCACTGGATGGGTGGATGGTGGACCAGTAGAAAATAATACAAAATATGAGTGAGTTATCATGCACATGTGTCGACCACAATTATTTGATGGGCAAAAATATGATCCTGCCCCCTTGCAACCTGTTCACATCCCCCTGACTTCCTGAGGACCCCCTGGAGAGTTGTGAGCCACTGTTAGAGAAACAATGATTGAGAGGCCAGTGGTCAACTCACAGAGCATCTACTACATCAAGCTCTAGTGCTGGTGGCCTCTGGAGGTGAAGTCATGACTTCCCCTCCAGCGACAAAACATCTGCGTTTAATGTCACCGTTATGGTCAGGCTTCTCCACGAGTGCCGTTATGTTATGAAAGGTTTCATTTGACAACTTTATTCCAAGTGATCTTTAACGATAGGAAGACATCCCTAAAATAGTTTTTTCCAGCACATATATGGCCCTAATTTAAATATAACACGCCCAAATAATTGCCGGAAGGATATTCCGGCCACATTCTTCGATATCAGATGTTCGCTTGTTGCATTGCGTAAAAGCTGTTAAGACATGAAAGGTTTCATTTCGTGAACATCTTTATTACCAGGCTAACTATTTCATCAACCTATTAGAATCACCAAAAAAAATGTTCCACTACCTGCGCGGCGCTGGACCCAATCCTGCCCAATAATTAGTTTTACAAGCATTTTTGTGCATGTTACTGCATGATTATATGAGCATGCAATGCAAACATAAAATATTGATGGTAGTAGTTAAGATACCTATCCTGAAAAACTATTAACTGAAAAGCACAGATTGCACCAGTTTTTGGACAACCATTTGAAAAGTCCCCGCACCTATCAATACTCCTCACTGGAGACTATGGGACAAGGATATTACTTTCCTCATGGAGTATAAGCAGTACGTAAATAGATCAGTGGCACTTGAATATTTTACAGTGTAACCTGTCTAATTGGCTCCTGCGAAGTTCTAGTGTCACTGATAGCAGCTGTGAAAGGCAGAAACAATGCAATTTGTGGCAGATTCCAATCATCAGCCCATGCGTGTCATCGACGCTTTACAAACACAAAGCGGAAACAGAACCAACAGTTTGTAATTTATGTAAAATATTCCATTGATGGCAGCTGTGAACGACAAACAAAATAATCAGTTTTTTGTAGGTTCCAATTAACAACCCATGCGTGTCACTGAATTCTAATGGGACAGAGGCCTCAAACCAACATTTAATTACTTAATGCCAAAGTTTACACTAATGTTTACCTATCATATGACACAGCAGACATCTCAAGATTCCACAGTAAATTTGAAAAGGTAGTTCTTAACAGTATTATTTTATGCATTCATGCCTGAGCATGCATCATGTTATACTCAATTATACAATATAATTGTATAATATGTAATTCTATATTTGATTAATTATTGTTTTCTAATTGTTGATCTTGTTTTAACATTTGTTTCCACTTTGTATGTGGCCTTTTAATTTTAAATCATAAAATAAAAAACAGTCAATTTGGTTATAAAAACTGCTATCTGCTATGCAAGGGTTACATGTTTACCATAAGCCCTCATTTTGGTAAATCAACATATCTCAGAGAAAATGTAATTGAATGCATGTAATGCAGTTCAACATTACTGTACCTTTAAAACAAAGTTATATATAGTTAATAGGTTTCCATAATTCTGTTGTATTTAAATGCAATGTGCAGTTTAGTGCATGTTATGTAAATTGAGCTTGCTTCATTAGAAACAACCATATGTTATACAAGAAACTGTAAGGATATAGAGGTTTATTCCCCAGAGGGAGTACAGTGACTGCATCCTAGAAACACATACACATGAAGGTGCTTTCATTGCCCCTTTCCTAGAACTTGGAAACTCCCAACAACATCCTTTTAAAAATCTGGCAACAACATTTTCCTGGCTGCGTGCAAACAACTTTGCCAGGTATTATACGTATAAACACTTCCACTTACCTGTGTTCACAGCGAGTGGTATCGACTGTGGCGGATTAACCAGCAGTAGGGCTATCGATAAGAGACAGCCGTACATACAACTGTCCCATGCACGTCCGAGTGTCATCGTCCTCAAGCAATCTCAAACACCACTCCTATCAACTCGCCGGCGATGGCAACACTGTGACACCAACTTATGCTGGTCCAAGGTCTGAACGGTGCGTCATAGCCGATCAGTCATGATTTCTGTCCGTGCACACACACGTTTCATTCCATTTTAATGTCATCAGTGTACGATTGTACGACATGATGATAAATAATTAATTATCTATGCATGCCGACGGTCACCAAGTGGCGAGTGGCGGAACCAGCGATGCGACGTTGGGTGTAGTCCTCACCCTTGTGAGACACTCGCGGGAGTAGCTCCCAGATGGAACAGGTGCAGAGTGAAGGCAGAGAGGAGGTATGTAGCAGCGAGGCCCTGTGCTCAGGTCCAGCCCAAGTACACTGCAGCCACTGCTGTCATCTTCATAAATAAACCGCCGTCAGACTGCCACTGCAGTTGCTGCCTCGGTCAATCCAGTACCAGTGATGCTAGAACGTCAATTATCCGGCCACAACAGAAACTACCATGGGTGTACGTGTGTGTGTGTTGTTTCTTGTCTTGGCTGATCTGATCCGCTTTCACTTGTGACCCGCCATGGCGGCATTGTCAGCTCGTTATTAACCTGTTATGAATGGTCCACGCGACGTCGTTGTTGTAATTGCACATAAATTAAACAGCACCATTGTTGAATATGTATGGATCAGACATGCCGATATCGTGGCCAAGATTTATACCAGGGGCTTACTCATCATGCGTGGCTAAGTCTGGTAGTTATGTTATTATTAATTGCTAAGTTTGCTCATGTGATTAAGAATACACCAATTAAATTGACATTGTCTTTAAAAGTGCATTAATGGCCGGTCATGGCTAATTAAGTTGCCAATTTAAATAATTAGGTTATATTCATTTAATTTGTCTGCGGCCACGTTTTTAGATTCACTCAGGTAGTGATTGATAAATAAATTAATTTGATTACTCATATACACATGAACCTTGTTTAATGGTCATCTTGGTTGTACAATTACCTCACAATTCACGCTGCTCTAAGGAGTCCCAAATTATTTCTACATACTATACATATTAATCCCACTAATACAGTCACCTGGCAATCCAGGTAAGTTTTATCCAGTCCCAATTAAGGGTGAAATTAATAGCATTGTTCTGTTGTAAGGTCACCAAGTCACAAGGGTGACATTAATACGGTTATTCCACTGTAAGGTCACCCATTTATATGGGTGACATTAATAGCATTGTTCCACTGTAAGGTCACCCATTTACAAGGGTGACATTAATAGCATTGTTCCGCTGTAAGGTCACCCACTTACAAGGGTGACAATAATAGCATTGTTCCACTGTAAGGTCACCTTTTACAAGGGTGACATTAATAGCACTGTTCCACTGTAAGATCACCCATTTACATGGGTGACATTAATAGCATTGTTCCGATATAAGGTCACCTTTTACAAGGGTGACATTAATAGCATTGTTCCAATATAAGATCACCTTTTACAAGGGTGACATTAATAGCATTGTTCCGATATAAGGTCACCTTTTACAAGGGTGACATTAATAGCATTGTTCTACTGTAATGTCACCCATTTACAAGGGTGACATTAATAGCATTGTTCCGATATAAGGTCACCATTTACAAGGGTGACATTAACAGCATTGTTCTACTGTAATGTCACCCAGTTACAAGGGTGACATTAATAGCATTGTTCCACTGTAAGGTCACCTTTGATAAGTGTGACATTAATAGCATTGTTCTACTGTAATGTCACCCATTTACAAGGGTGAAAAAATTAAAAGCATTGCTCGACTGTAATGTCACCCATTTACACGGGTGACATTAATAGTGCTTTACTGCTGTAAGGTCACCCGTTTACAAGGGTAGCCATATTTACTAATTTTAGTGATAGTTCCACTACATAGAGTGGATTATCACAGTTATAGTCACCCTTGAGACAGAAAGAAGACAGAGCTGAATAGTGATGTGATCGTATCAGCCATATTTTCTGTTTACATTTGTGTTATAAACCAGTGTTTTTCTGTTTGTTTGTGAACCCACATTTCTCTCAGTTTTGCAGGACACCGAGAAAGCCACAACTCACTTTGTAGGCCTAAGGCTTCTAAATTTCTGTGGGTGGCAGGAAACCTGATGGTGATGATGACAGAAATGGCTCTGGAATAGCCAATATGCAGCATATGGGACTGTGCATTAGTTTGCAGACACTTAATTGTGAAGTTGTGTAGAATCGAAGGTAACCTCGATGTTGACAAATCTTGACAGCTGTGCATAACTATTATTTAAACAGGATTACATAATACGATCAACAGTCACAAAATGGGTGCTGAAATGTGACATTCAAAACACATACAACAGATTATATTTACCGGTAGTTAGAGAAAAGTGCAAATAAAATGTTGTGATTTCACAACACTTCATCCAGTAATGAACATAAATACTGTATCGGCAATAATCATGGGTCCAGGTGTGTTTTGCCATTTGTACTAAAACTTGATCAAATTCTTCTGTAAGTCACTACAGCAGAAATGTGGAAAACAAAGGCAACGGTTTGGTGATATGGGCCTAATAGAGCTAAGCAAAACTAACAATTTCCAACCTCAATCACATTCTTAATGTCAGCGGGTTAGCAGAAAAAAAATGTAGAACATATATCTATAGAAAGTCTATGGAAAACGCCATTTTAGAACAACAATGACGTATGAGACTCGCCGCCACTGATAGGCCAGTGGTTGTCGTACTACTTCTTGGCAACTCCGTCGGGTGGCGCTGTGACTTTGCGCTCACAAAAGAGCGTAAATAATAACATGGATTTTCTGATTCTTCGTCTGACGGAAATAGCATGGATTCAGAAGTGGCTGGATATAGATTTCAGCCACAAAGACAAAGGCCTGTGTTGGCAGACAGACCAGATGTGCGTGGTGGTGAATACCCAAGGGAAATTGAAATGACGAGAAGAGAAACAACCAGTCCAGAGGCAGATACGGCATCGACTGGTGTCAACAATGACATGTACTGTCCGACCTAACCATGAAAACGACCACCAGCAGCCGCCAAACTTCTCATCACTTGTCTTACATACATATACATACACTATGTTATAAAATAAAATCACTTGCATTCCTCTAACGAAGAAAATTCACAAAAGTAACTCGATCGTAGATCCCGACGGCAACTCAGGCTCTTCGGTTACCGTAACATCGCAATAAAAGTTAGATTTACACAAAATAACGTTAGGTGGCGCGATGGTGCGCGCGAATATTTATAAATTTTATTTACTGCATTCGCACGCGCGAAATAGTTTAATTAATTTAAGTAATAATTAATTATTATCATTACAAAGATCTTCAGAAAATGTTAAGTTTTCTTATAATATAATTATAATATTTTTTTTTCTTATAGCGCCAAATCCATAATTGTTTATAGCGCTTCACAATATGATGTTATTAAAATATATGCAATAAGAAGAATGCTACCCACAGGTAATATTAAAAAAAAAATTTCAGAATATTTCTATAAACATCCCGCGTGTACTGCAAGCATGCAAGCTTATATAAACGATGTTTTTAACAATGATAATGAAACAATAACATATTATTATTTTTGAATGCTCCAAAACCTTCTTTTTCTACCACCATATATTTCCCATATTATATTCATATTCTGCTTAAATTTCAGTGATTTATTGTCCCGATAATTAATACAGTGTTTTGTCCAAAAATAATTATTATTACATATCTGGTGGTGGAAATATAATTAATGAGTAGAAAAATGTATAGCTTCAATAATATTTTCTTATGCATACTGTGTGTATGTGCTGAATGAAAATTATTGTTACGTCGTAATTATTTTACCATCTTAATTATTTATTACCTTTACATTAATTTACCACTAGTGTTGTTATGGAATTTGTATGGGTTCTTTTTAATACTGATAGGTCACTTAGTTAATTACATAGACACACATATTTTCATTATTTATTTTTAAATATTATCTGTGGGTAGTATTCTTCTTATTGTATTTTTAATAGCAGTATGTTGTGAAGGGCCACAACCAATTATGGATGTAACGCTATATAAATAAAATACTATATTATAATAAAACTTATAATTTCCTGCAAATCATAGTGATGATAATAATTAATTATTAATATATTATTTACAATTAATTATTTTGCGCGTGCGAATGCAGTAAGTAGTTTATCAATATTCGCGCGCACAAACGTGCCGTCTAATGGCATTTTGTGTAAGGCTAACTAACTAAGGCTAATTTTGGCGATTTTACGATACCGGCCAGCGGTCATCGAAATTGCCGTCGACATCAGCGCGTTTGTTTTATGGATTTTCTTCGTTAGAGGAATGCAAGTGATTTTATTTTATAACGTAGTGTATGTATATGTATGTAACATACGTTAGGATAAGTTTGGCGGCTGTTGGTGGTCGTTTTGATGGTTAGGTCAATCAAATTGGGTCGTCTTGGATCGGCGCTGTGTCTGTGACTGTCCCAACGAATCCACCGAAACACTGTTTCAGTTCTGCTCGATTCAAAGGTTAACAAGAAGACATCTTAGTGATACTGTCTTTCACTGTACTGTTACCATAAGCGTGTGAGGAACAGGGTGGCATATTGCTGTCGCGATTTCCTGGTAAACCGACGTAAGGCAACTTTTAGCGTACCGCTTGGCTCTCTGTTATGACAGCTGAACCAGCAGACGACTCTCTGACGTATTACTTTTCCAAACTGCTGGGTTGTGATTGGTTGCAAGGTCCAAGATGGGCCGGTTCATGGTGTCGGTGATTTAGCTAGATTTTCCCACTTTAAGACCACTTTCTGAGATAACCACTAAGGTGAAAAATTGGATTGTAGATGCAAATGATTAGCTAGTGTAAACTCTTTTAGGTGCATAACACTAAACTGTTGCCTTTTTTTTCACTTTAAAATGCACGCAAAATCCAAGTCTTGTTGAAAACACGTATCAAAATTTGAGACAAAGCAGTGTACTGAAATATGCAGTGGCACAGGCCACAGCATGATTTAGCATTCAAGATTTTAGTGTGCGGAGCCAATGCCATGAAAGCACGACATTGAACGTGCGCGAAATATTCTGGACTTGACTAAGTCTAAGTTAAGTATAATCTGTCTGATATCGTTATCTGACAATACGTAGACATACAGCCTAGGCCTAGGCATATTTATATAACTGTGGCCTGTGCAGTGTTTGCTATCATATTTTTGTGAAATCAGTCAGTACAGTATCAACATTTTAATCAGGAGGGTTGCCACACAACTCACTAAATGCGGATTCGTCCTATGATTAAGCAATAAAATATTGCGTCGCCTGTAAGTTGTAACTGTAAACCTAAAGGCCAAAAACGGGTAAGGGCAAGGCCAACAAGGGCCAAGGCCAGCTAGGCCTAGGGCTAGGCGTCTAGTGTCTCCCTTGTTTTTTTTTCTTGTTGAAAGTGGCAAACCTATTATTCAGATCACACATTGCATCAATTGCAATTAAGCCAATCGTAAAATAAGTTGTTCAGTGAAATACTTACAACATTTGTAAGACGATAATCACTTCAGTCAGTTCAACCAAAGCTTTCACATCGCCAGTTCATTTACGGAAAGAAGGCGGGAAGCCGCGACGCTGTCGATTTTGCAGATCGTGTGTAAAACAACCACTCTGTCAGTCTGTGACAAAACCTTACTCATTCACTGTTTAAACTCCATGGGTGGTGATTAGTGTGCTTACTATTTTCTTCAATAAATTGACATATTACGGTGGTTTACAAATTACGTCACCGTCACCGATTACGGCACATCTCGTCTGCTCGAATTACAGCGAGTAACGTTCCGTGGTCCGCGCCGCTATCAAACTGAGCATTGCGCAAGACCTAACGGAAATCCTTGTTTTTTTAGGGAGGGGGCGTCCCTTGCCGCATTAAAGGGACTACTGCGCCTTGTGTTTTTATTATGTAATTATCCATTGACGACTCACGCTTTGTTTTACGATTACGAGTTTGTTTAATCCTTTCGTTTTGTCGCGCCACTGAGCTTGATCTTCGATTATATTGGCGCAAAAGAAGTTATTATTATTATATAATATTGTTATAGGCCTACTAGTAGTATATTAATTAAATATATTATATTGAACCGAATTTATTCTCCACTTGGCATCCCTGTCGCCAGGGGTGAGGTTGGACATGGTTTCCGTTTCCGGTGTCTTTTCTTTCGTCTTCTCTTTCCTCACTGACTTTCTCACCACGTTCTCTGTAAACAGTTGTCAACTCAATCACTCTGTTGCTGCTGTTCTCCATTATTCTCCCACTCTTTCATTGTCTCTCTTAACGAAGTCCTCCAATCGCAATATTGATCTTCCTCGCCTCATTTTTTCCACTTTCTGAGAAACTGCTCTCTGCCAGTTTTCCGTCTAACATTATGTTCTACAAGACAGCTCCATTTCATCCTACTCCTCACCAATTTCGTCTTGAACCTTTCTTTCACTCTCAGTTTGTCCGTTCTTGTCTTAACAGGTCTCCGAACTCCCACGATTCTTCTCACCCAGTTGTTTTCTGTAAACCTGCACCTTTTCCAAATATTTGTGGTTGGTGAAATGTTATGCTTCGTGCCGAATCAATTGTTTACCTGCAGAAGCATTGTCGGCGTAAACTGCGACAGACATATTGTCTGCGTATAGTCTTAACATTTGTAGCTCCGCCCCCGTTGCGTATATAACGAACTTCCTCGAATTATTCCGAGTGCGAGATGTTCTTGGGCCTGGGAAGGGCAGGGGAACACGCCCACTTAAGGAAGAAATTAAATAATAAAAAATAGTTACGTTTATTAAACAAAAAACTTATACCCCGCAAAGAGGATGTTACACTTTATTAAAATAGCCAACATTCAAAGTCTGATTACTAAAAATATGCAAGATATTTGCATTTAAAAATAACTTTTAAAAAGTAGGCGCATTGCCCAAAAAGTAGGCGTATTGCCCATTGGCTGGGGCAATACGCCCACCAAAAAGGGGCCATTCACCCAGGGTCGGCATTTGACCCCACAACCATTTTTCTGTCATTACACTGCTTGGACAACGATGCCAAATATGATCTTTGCAAATAAGAACACGCAATAATAAAATCGATATAATGAAGAAATATAATCTTGCAAACTTAGTATACGCCTTTGTTTGATTTAGGTCAAAGTGGTGAATAGAAATGGAAGTTGTGAGATTGGTGTTGCTAATTGCGTAATTATCATTATAGTCATTGTCATCATACTATATGTTTATGTACTTTATAACATGTTTGTATATATATATATATATATATATATATATATATATATATATATATATATATATATATATATATATATATATATATATATATATATATACATATATATATATATACATACATACATACATACATATATACATACATACATACATACATACATACATACATACATACATACATATATACATATTAAAGAGCGTTAAAGAGCCTGGGGAAATTCAGAAGAACGCAGGAACTAGGCAAAGATGGAGTGATCACACTCATAGACAAAGCAGTGTAGAGAAGTCTATGGCTAAGATAAGATCTCAGAACGAGTAGAGGAATTTGACACCGAGCTATGTAACAGTACCATAATCCAAACCGACCCAACAGAGGTACCAGAGGTAACATCATGGGAGGTGGAAGCAGCATTACGATATACGAAGAATGGGACAGCAACAGGCAACGACCATATAAACATCGAGACGTTGACAGCAAGAGAAGATACAATCTCGAAGACACTTGCGAAGTTGTACACTAAATGCTTATCAGAAAGACGAATACCCAAGTCGTAGATGAACACTAAGATGGTGATAATCGTCAAGAAGGGGAAAAGAAGGACCTCAAAAATTACAGACCGATATGTCTACTATCAAATATTTATAAAGTACTCACGAAAGTACTCACAAAAAGGCTAGCAAAGACACTCGACGAAACCAGCCACGAGAGCAAGCTGGATTCAGAAGCGGGTACTCAACGACAGACTACATCCACGTCGTAAACTAACAGAAGGAGACGTGCAGAGAATGCGATATTACAGTCTGCATCGCATTTGTCTACTACGAGACAGCTTTCGACTCAGTGCAAACTCAAGCAATGCTGACCTCGCTTCAAGAATAGGGGGTAGAAGATGCTTAAATCGAACTCCTAAGGGAAATGTACACCAACAGCTCGATGACAGTCCATTTACACAAAGAAAGCAACAACATCAACATCAGGAGAGGAGTACGACAGGGAGATACCATATCGCCCAAGCTGTTTACGGCAGCACTCGAAATCATATTCCGACGACTGACCTGGGAAATCAGAGGCTTGAAGATAGACGGTGAATATTTTAGGCGTCTTCACTTCGCCGACGACATAGTCATATGCGCTAATACACTACACGAACTATAACAAATGATACAGGAGTTAGCTGAAGAAAGTGAAAATCAGGGTCTGAAGATGAACAAGTCGGAGACAAAGGTGATGATGGAAAATTACACACCTTGAAGAGACAGGTCTACAACTCATGCGTACTTCCAGCAATCACATACGGCGCGGAAACATGAGCATTCACCATCCAAGCAAAGAACAAATTAGCAGCCGCACAAACATAGATGGAAATGAGTATATGTTAAATGTCATAAACCGGGACAGAGAAAACATTTGGATAAGAGAAAAGACAAAGGTCACAGATGTGATTGAATAAGTCAGAAGACGGAAGTGGACCTGGGCAGGGCACATCAGCAGAATACGAGACAACCGATGGACATTGCGTATCACCGCCTGAAAACCCGACGAAAGGAAATTACCTAGATAATAGATAATAAGACCGGCGAGACGTTGGAGAGACGAACTAGACGACTACTGGAAGGGTACCATCTGGCCGAGGATAGCGCGAGATAGGCAGATGTGGAAGCAGCAAGCTAAGGTCTTCACCCAATTACGGGACACTATGGCTGCTCAATGATGATGATGATGATGATGATGATAGCTACGTTTGCCAAAACAGCTGTGGGGTTAAACGCCTACGTTAATTATGTAGGCGTATTGCCCCCTTGGCTGGTAGGCGTCTCGCCCCGGTATTGCTATTTTGATCAGTAGGTGTCGTCCAGTAAGCATGCTTATTATCACCCACAATTAATGTTGCTAATATGTTTACAAGTTAATTATGATGAAACATGCATTGTGGCAATAGTCTACCTTTAGTTAGGATGACTTTATTTACATAAACGTAGACATTAATTTAAAAATCGAAACCAAGAAAAACACAATACGTCCATTTCCATACTTACGTTTGAGCATGCACATTAACGCTCTTGTCACCAGAAGACTAGACGTGGCAGCACTTGAAAAAACATGATATGTGATATTGTGCTTTAGGCGCTCGTTGGAAAAGTGGTATGGGCGCGTATTACATCGTCCGGCTCTATTCTTCAGTACTGGCTCAGATATGTTTAAATGTGTAATGATGATTTGAACTGTGCGGCTGTTTACAGGTACTAAACTCGTTCTTGGAAGGGAAAGCAATTTGATTGTGGACTGCGTCGAACACGAAACAATCTGGTTCTGTTTTGTAATTGGCCTATCTCAGCAGGATATCGCACTAATGCTGCGTGCTCTATGAGTACTGCGCACGCCAAAAACATTCCGTCTGTCAAAAAACTGTTCGTCTTATTTTGAGGCAGATAACTTTGTTGGATTTTTTGCAGACTTGCATATTAATTTGCACATTGGTGTGATATGTTTGCCTAAAGTCACTTACTCCTCCGACTCTCCCGTAAAGGTGTCTGGCAAATTTGGTGACACTCCGATGATTACAATCAAACGTAAAATTCCACCACGTCATTTAGAGCTGTGATAAAAAGTAGTAAACCTGTTTCCTAATGCCCCCGCAACGAAAAAGAGGCTACTCAACATTCTGTCATGCGTCATTGAATGTGTGCACGCAATACAAATAACTCAATTATCTAAATAATTAATTTTTATGTCGTATTGCAGTACTAACCCACATAATTATGTATTGCTGCAAACAAATTGTATTGCGTGTTTCATGCCCTGCGTCTGGAATACGCAGAATCTGCACTGGAGCCTGTCACATAAAACACATTGCAGCCATCGTTAAGTGCTTTATACTGTATTGTGTTCTCGGAAAAACAGCTGCTCAATAGACTCGCAAACCTTGGAACCCACTACTTGGTTTCTTATCTACAAATAGTATAATTGTATTATCTTTACATTCTTTTTGGTCGAAACAGGATTACCGACGTAGGCCCAATATAGGCAGCTGCTTTTAATTTCACTGCCAAAGTGTGATGTTTGAATTGCAAATTTATTGTGTGTTAATATGCGTTTTACGCGATAAACAACTTGTATCCAAACCGATGGCCTTGAATGGGTAATCATTTATTATCTACGCATCTTAGTGCATGAACCTGACCGTTAAACGCGTTAAACAACTTGTATCCAAACCGATGGCCTTGAATGGATAATAATTTATTATCTACGCGTTTTAGTGCATGAACCTGACCGATAAACGCGTTAAACAACTTGTATCCAAAACGATGGCCTTGAATGAGAGCCTAACAATTTATTATCTACGCGTTTTATTGCATGAACCTGATGGGGGCGTATCCTTTGAGACATTCATTCTGTGTCATCCCAGAAAACATGAAGAGATTAACTTGAAGCATGTTTGTGAAATGGGCCCCATAAACGATCGGAACATTAAACTTCCTATCTACAACTGTTTAAAGCCATGTAATTGCGCGTTAAAGATAAAGGGACACTCCAGTCAATGAGAGGTTCACAGTATTAAGTTGCATAACTATACTATATTGGTTGTGCCTAGTAGCCTAATTGTGCACAAAGGTCGTTAATAAACAATTACTCATAGTTTAATGGTATCAAAAACATGCTATCAAGGATATTATAGCTTCACAAAGATACGCAACTCTTCGCGATAACGTGTGACGCCACAACCACTAACGCCATCTAGGTTAAAGGGTGCTAAACTACTATAACGCAGAAGGGCGGACTATACGTACATAATATTGGTTAGATTCTCAATATGCCAAAGGATTATTCCTAGTCCACTTCCCATGTGGAGTTCACTCTCGTATGGCAATGTGGTTAAATGTGGCTAAATCTTGTAATTATTACCACCACCTTGTCCTTGTAATGAGATACTTGTCTACTTCGACTCGCGGCATAGCTCTAATAGAGTTGAAATATAATGTAATTTCTGCATGAAGTCAATAATGTTTTGTTATATAACAGGATATATTATTATTTATATGGCAGGATTAATGTTCGTATATAACTAATTCTGTTTATATAATTTTTTCTTAATATTCATTTAAGCATTTAGGATGTGTGCAATATTTGCATATATAATGATTTATTATTATGGTTGTGACCACAATAATTATGTTTGGGGATACATATTAATAACAGTTTTTACATTCTTGTGTATTACATCATGTGTACAACATGTTGACATGGTCTTCAATTGTAATGTTTGTTGAATGTTATTTGAATAAATAATAGTGAATTGAATTGAATTGAATTAATATTTGTGTTCAATTCATGTTGCAGAAGAATCAGCTCACACAGGCACAGCTGAGTTAATCGAAAGGATGGACCAACTGTTCAATGCCTTTAACAGCCAGACGCTGACCAGTCCAGCACTGATGCAACACGCTCTGACTGTAACCAGTGGCCACAAAGTGTTCTTGCTAGGAATCTTAGATTGGCTATCCAAGATTAAAAGCAAAGGCAATGATGGCAGTATATTAATTTTGTTTAGATGTTGTGTCATTTGTTGTATACATTCTTGACTATTACATGTACCAGATAGATCTAAATCTAAAAAAAATGGCATATTTTTTGGACTTTTAAAATCAAATAAAGGCAAGCTTTTTCAAACATCCTGTGTATGCTATGACTTACACCTGAATTTCATTAATGAGCTTTGAGTGTCATATTAGTATTCCATGTATATTTCAGGCCATTGACTGTACACAAGATACCGTTTATGGCAATAATATTATTAAAACATATAATATTATTAAAACCTGACGTTTGGTTGTGGCACAATAATGGTGTATGTTTTATCCATGACAGATATTCTGAGTAGATATTCAGTTAAACAATAAAAATAGGAACGTTTTAATTGGATTGTAACCATTAGTCACCGTTTTGTTTGGGTTGTGTATACGCCATTGGAAGGTTTATGTTTATATACACACTATTTACCATTTTAATTGAACTGTAGCGATCACTGACGTTTTGAATTGTACACATTATTAATTGGGACTTTTGGGCTTGTTATCTTTCTGTGAATAAATCTTCTGTACCTCGTCATATTATGTTTGTCTTAATTGTTCAATGCATCTATGCTTGAATGGGAATTTGACTTTACTAACTATGTGCATATTCAACCCAAATGTCTTAATTCTTGCAATTTTGCCGCTTCAAACCAAGCAAAACAGGTACGGGAGTAATTGAACAAGCAGTTCGGGCAAGAATATTTACAAATTCTCAAATCTTTAATAATTTGGGGCCAGAACTATCGCGTTTATTACGAAATAGGCCCAGGAATGAACTGTGTCATTAACCTCAATTAAAATTATGCACTAGCTTAAAAACACTATCTACAAGGTGAGTTAGGGTGAGAGGGGGCTATATATGACCGCTGGTGCAGCCTCTGTCATTTGAACCTTTGCTATCGTGTCCTAACACACTGGTGAAGTCTCTGTAATTTGAACCTTCATTATCGTAGTTTAGCACGCTTAATATCAGGGGCGCCACTTACGTAATATCACGCTATTTAGGCAAAATCGCGAGGAGTTGCGTATCTTTGTGAAGCTATAGAATCCTTGATGCTATCTTAGAATCAAGGCGCGGCCATCTTGAGACTTATGCGCCAGTGACGTAAGCCAAATCGTTACGTTACTGGCGCGTTATTGAAAAAGGCGAGGATTGGCGGAATCTTCGCTAATAATTATGAAAGTCACGTAAGCAATCCGCGAGTTACTGGATATATCAAATATCATTGGACAGACGTAAGATGTTCGAACGTGCATGCACCAGTGACGTAAGCGGTTTACGTCACTGACTCATAAGTCTCAAGATGGGAGCGCCCTGAATCCAACACTGAATGTTTCTGGTACAATCATACTATAATTAATTATTTATTAACGATCGTTGTGCACAATTACTATGCACAACCAATATATTATACAGATGTAAGTAAATGCTGTGAATCTCTCACTGACTGGAGTATCCCTTTATTAAGTAAAATGAAGTAAAACCACATACTTATACCACTTTAGGCTCATCCTCTGTGTTAATGCAGGAATAGAAAACTACATTGTCCTAAATTGTTAGCGTGTTTGTGGGAAGGAACAAGTCAACTTAAACGAATATGTGACTTATATCCAGCAATTATGTAACAAGTATACTAACGTTCGTGCGCCAGCTCTGGTCGCTGCTGGTTACTACAGAGTCAGCCAGCAGTACCCTTGGCTGGTCGCTTTGCAAAACTCTGAACTATGTTCGGCCAATAAAATCGACCACTGGATATGTGGTTATCGACAGGTCAGGTGACCATATTATATTTCACCCAACCGTAACGCAATGTGTAGAATGCGAATGGGTCATTATGTTGGGATTCCTACCAGTCGTGTATCCGTCTTCAAATTGAAGCCGGCATTTTCGTTGTTCTCAGGGCTGACGCAGTCGCGACTGGCAAAGTTAATTATATTAGTTTGACTCAGCTAGCTTCTACAATTCACGTAGGTGATCACTCATGGCTAGTTTTGCATGGCAAGCAGCTATTGCTTGCGATGATTATGATAGTCATTTTAAAACTGAAGCTTCTGTTTGTGCAATTTGATTATTCTACAGATGTAACAATGTTAATATTTTTAACTTTTTATTGGTTTGTTAAAAGCAATTAGTGAAGAAATAATACCGTAAACATATTTATTACGGTTGTCATTTTCATCAGTCTGGATGGCAATCATTAGCAGGCAATGCTTCTCTTGAATAAAGAAATATCGCCACTACAGTCAGAGTTTTGTCATTAAACCAGGCAGTATTGATTCTATGGCAAAACGTTGTTCATCACGTGGTGTACAAAAGGAATCCGTTTTAGGCTTTTTCTATATTACTTTATTAAGTCTTAATTTATCAGCCTGCAAAAAGTAAACAAAACCTTGAAATGTCAGAGTTGTGTTTCATTTTTGCAGAGTAAAAAATTATACTTAATGATGTAATATAGAACAAGCTTAAAAAGGATTCCTTTTGTACGCCACATGTGATTTCTCCACGCTCATAAAACCTTCATTTACATTAAATCTTTGTTTCCTCCCTGACAGATAAGACTCAAACGACGGCACTGATGGCCTACCACACATATAGCTTCCAATTTTATGAACAATACAGAGTAATCGACTGTATCTAAAATACTCTGAAGGTGAATTAAAACCAGTCCTGTATCAAGGCCATCATTCATGTGGAATTTTTGTTTTTCAATAAGTATGTGCAGCTCGGAAACCTGATTCGAGCGCACAAATAAGGCTATTCTGCTGTAGGTATTCACACTTCTGATTATGAACAATTTTTTCAACATTTGTTACACAACGGGTAATATTGAGACTAGTCCATAGACCTTACCATCGTATGATGTTTGCCTCGTTTTATACACAGGCACTACTCGGGTCGTTTTAAAGTCATCGGGGACAGTTGAGGTTTTCAGCGATAAATCTATTGTGTAAAAGCAAGCAGCGAGGAAAACACCTGCGACATCTCTTAGAAATCTAACCAAAATATTATCCAACCCAATAGCTTTTAACACAAAGCCATCAGGGGTATTTTCTCCTTCACGTGTGATACAAGTTTAAGTTTGAAAGCATTTCTTTGCATACTCTTCTCTTGATAGAGGTTTGTTATCTTTGTCTTATTGAAGGTTAGCGCAAGAAGCCTTTTAACTAGTTTCTTTGCAAAATTGCACAATAAATTAGTTAACCTCCCCGCAAGAAAAACTGCATCAAAATGATATCGTCATAGTCATTCTTTAGCCCGATGTTTGGAAATGCTCCCATTATTCCATTTGGCATCCCAAATGTTGTATGTTCTCCATATCCTTTTGTACACTTTTAGCTTTCCCTGATTTCAATTTCGACGAACATTTGCTTTTTGGTTCCAGCGTTTGTTATATTTCTCAAGCGCTTGTAATCTGAAATATACTTAGAGCCTTCATGTTTCCTGAACAATATCCATGCTTTATTCCTTTCTCTGATCATTCTGAGGATATTAATATTGTCAATGTTTGTGACATGAAACCAGTCTACCTTTCTGAGCTGTTCAATAATGAACATTTTGCTCGTATGCTTTCACTATTCCAATCTCTATATTATTATGCTTATTTTACCGACATCATGTAATTCTCCTAGTGTAGAATCATCGTGATCACTTAACTGATATGAAAGAACATCTGACTGAGTAACCCTTTCATGATCCTGGGAACATATAATACCAGTTGCAGTTTCACTCGGATTTGTAACTCTAGTTGATTCCTTTATAAATTGTTCCAACGCATGGTTTGTTGGAAAGTTTTCCAGTGTACTCTTTCAAGCATTCTATTCAGCTAAAACACCTGTTTTCAGATGACGTAACACATATTATCATTGGGTGGGCTGTATCCAACACATAGTACAATTGGCTTAGCCTATGGTAAAAATAATTCCACCAGCTAAAAACTCAAGTTCATTATGCTGAATATCCTACCGTCTACTGAGAGCAATATCATTACCTACACCTCCTCCATTGCGGCCTCGATCGGATCCATCTCACCGCAATGGTAACTTTTTATTATACATAATATTACTTTCAGTAGGCGGGAAGATATTTATCTAAATGAACTGGAGGTTTTCCTGTTGAGATTATTTTACCAATTTTGCACAATTATGTTGGTTAAGACCACCTAACTTTGGACTTCATTGCCATGCGCAGTGTCTTCTAACCACGTCTCTGTAACAGCTACGACTGCTGCATTAGTTCAAGGCGAAAATGGTGCAATTCATCTATTTTGGCACACTAATTTAAGCGTTTACATGTAGAAATGAAGTTCTTTATTTTTAAACAGTCAAATTCCTCACAAGAGTCCCGGTCCAACTGGCCATTACAGTACGTATTCTAAAGAATGTAAATCAAATCACTAGATATGTCGAAGCCTTCTGATAAAGGAAGCTCGATCACTGAGCAGGCACGATTTGCACATAAATGGAATATCATCCCTGTTTGATGCTGGTCAATAGTAATGTCCAATTGGCATGCCATGTGTGTCCGTTTCATACAGATGTCGCATTCATTCGGGCGGCTTTTCTGTTAGACTACTTTCCGACACTGTTTGCGGAGCTGACGAGGTCCAAAGTCGGGGCTGGGATGAACGTCTCCACGCAGCATTAGTATGACATATTATAACGATACATTTTGCGGCATTAATTTTGAACTATCTACATGTCCACCTCCTTGCCAAACCAAGTTTCCTACTTTTCACGGGGGACGGTAATATAACATTCGTTAAACTTTGCAATCCGTACGCATTTTATATGTTCTCTCAGTGTGAAGCGCGTTCACGTATCCGCACACGGGGAACACTACAAAACACAAATAAGTCTTACATACATCAAATCAGTATGCTATCAGCACGCTGGTTCACCGTAAACAAGTCGAATGTCCCACAAACTGTCAGGTGTAAAATGTGCAATAATAAAGATTTGCAACACGTTGCCGCTGATCATTGCAGTGATAAATAAACATCACATCTTTAAAATTGCGCTCAAAATTGTGCAAGACACATTCGGACAGTCAACAAGTTTGAACAGATCTAGCACAAACAATACTTCGTGGTTTTTATGGTCTAAAACGAACAGCGTGACTCACACACGGGCTGGCTTCACAACACTTCGTTGTGGCGATAACTGTAACATTGGTGACTAACACAGTTACGTAAATTGACAATAACGTGCCCTGGTGAAGCCTAGACAACAGCAGGTAAAATGATTCAGCACTTGTTCGCATTTTTCCCAATCTTGCGCCTAGCCAGTGTCCCGGGAAGAGGCCGAACAGCTAAGAATACTCGACAGGGCATCACTTGGACTATTAATAAACACGACATGTAGATAGATACACGGTAGAAGAATGCCGTCAGATGCTTGCCTTGATGTTGACGTCTGCCGGCCCGCCCGGCCAGTTGACGTCAGATGTTTGCAGATGTCCTTTGTTCAACAACATTCCTGGCAGTACAATGAGATCACGTAAAAACTGTTGTGGGCAACAACATTCCTGGAAGCACAATAAGATCACGTAAAAACTGTTGTCGTTAACAAGTCAGGTAAGATTTTCATTATTATTATTATTTATTATTATTATCATTATTATTACAAGCATTACGTATCTCCGGGACCAGCCCGTTCATAGGCACATACACACATTACAATAAAACGTATATAGAATCATACAACAGTTAAAAAGAAAAAGAAATAAAATGTATATCGTGGTAAATCTTTTAATAATATAACAATATAATGATAAATAAATAACAATGTATTAATTAAAAAGAAAGAAAAAGACGTTAGCAGTGTATATATACATACATATGTATACCAAGTAATTAAGATATAGGATATAGGTTTCTAAGATATTAAGTCAATTGCGTAAATATAAATAGATAAAAAGTAAATCTTTATAATTAGTATACAATAAAATAATAATACCGAAATTAATATATTTTTTATATACAATAATAGTAATAAAATTGACGAGTAATAAAATACATTATCACGTGAGTGTCACACAGAACAGTTCCTCGTTGCAAGTGCGCTAGTATAAAATATGTTTCTTGAGGAGAGTCTTGAATTTTGTTATATGTTATGAATTGTAAGAACCAATTCATAACGTATTGTATATAGGTTTCTGTGACAAACACCTGCACATAGCAAAAGCATGGGAAATGAAAAACTGGCAAGAACAAACAACAACTAAATGCAATTTGACTTTTTGTCTAGTTTTGTCTAGTAACCGGGCAACTATTATTTAGAATCTTTTGAATATTAGCCATTACGCACGTCGAAAATGAAGACATTTTCGTTGCCTTGTCACCTTTTGGGCTGCAGCCAGCGACAGTAGTGGAACATTCCTAACTGCGTGAATCCTATTTGAATATGACAATTTTTTTGGCGAAAGTGTAGAACTGGGAAAGTGAGTCTTATACAGGCATCCTTATACCTACCCTCCAGTACTGTGTTATTCTATTAATCAGGCAGCCAGTTAAATAACATCCGTGTTCCATCATCCTATACTGTTCCGGGATTGGGGGGGGGGGGGGGGGGGACAACATTGTGTGTTAATGGCACATTTTGGATAAACACAATGGTTTGTATTTATATTTAATATTTTATTGGTTTTATATTATCCAACAGATATATGATGTTTGTTATGGGTTTCTAGTTCTTTACCCATTAACTTGTGCATGTCCTTTCATGTCATTTACGTTGCTAATCATAAGCTTTGCTTTGTCTGCATTTATTTCTATCTCATTGAGGTTTTGTCCAGGCATTTTAATATCTTGGCCAGTTATAGGTCAACTCCGGCTCGGGCATTGACATCACCAGCAAATCTCCGGTTTGTGATTTTTCGTCCTCCTATATAGAATGCCCCATTTACACTACAATGTCCGGAAGCACACGGCGGTCACCAATTGTCCACGTTGTCATCGCTGTCCAAATATAGGCGACACGCATATCACAAAACTGACAATTTGTATGGCTGCAAGCCACCGAAAAGAATCGCTTACACTTCGGTAACACTAATTCAGCGCGATGAACCATGCGACTTACACACAACGTCGGCTTTCAAGTTTCAAGGGCATGTGATAAGTGCCACGCACATGAGTGGAAACACGCCTGATCTATCGATTACTCCCTCTGCATCCGGCATCCCCGAGTCAGGACACTTGCATGGCCGACTATGTCGAAGGTGTCAACGTATACTTTTAACCCGTGAGCTTTACTACGATTTGTGCGATTTTGACGGGGTTACTGGCGCACCAAGCTTAATCTTTACGGATTTGATAAATTATTTCAGTTGATATCCCCATGAAATAAAAAAAACTGGTGCGGAGTTTTATGGAATATATCTAATCGCGCCATCGAAGTTGGACCATTACCATGCTTGGTGCGTCGTTTGTTCACGCGACATGAATATGTCAGGCAGACACGACGGTCTCTAGAATGGTTGTGCCTCTATCACAAAACTGACAATTTGTATGGATGTTCTTGCAGATCTTACGAGATATTTCTCATGATCTCATGAGTTGTCCAAGGTTGACAACAGAAGAGCTTGCTGTACGACTTCGTAGATTTCAAGACTTTGATTTGGTATGACGTGAACGTCTCGGGCAAGTTGAAGAAGGCATCAAACAAGTCATTGGTGTATTGTATGACAACGCCAACAGTGCTCTCCTCCTCAATAACCAAATGCGGAAGTACGTTAGAAGTACAGTGGCTGTCTGTCGAGATTGTTGACTGTCGCCTGTTCTCTTTAAAGGTAAGTTCGTATATAGCATAGTATCCGGTCCTCGGGACTGCTCAAAGCGCTTTACACTTTACTTCCCTGGCAGACCTGTTCAATCAGACACTATCTCGGCTTCTCTGGGAAGCATCCAGCCATACGTTACAATTAATGCGCGAAAGCTGCTCGTACACATATCCACCACTCTCTATAGCGATATACTCATTTATACAGCTGAGTGCACTGGAGCAATGTAGAGTGAACAAACTTGCCCAAGGGTTTCACCCCGCAGCACAGGATTCGAACCCTGGTTCTCTTAGTCGAGAGTCCAAAGCTCTACCCCGAGCCATTGCGCTCTGCAATAAAGCTTTTATATACCGAGAACACAATGAGAGAATCCCTTCACAACTTCAGTATCACTATTTATGTGGGAAGCAGACCTGTGAACAATCTGCGATTTGTAGATGATAAAGATCTTCTTTGTAGGAAGCAATATTGAAATCCAAGATGTCATCAATATACAGAGACAACATACGACATGGACGAAAGCAACAAAAAGGGCAACACGACGATCATCAGCATTGAAAAATAACTACTGACATGACTATGAACAGAAGCTAGTGGATGCCTTCAAATATATCTGCTCCACACTCGCCAAAGATGGATGGTCGGAATAAGAGATCGAGACATGAAAACCCTTCGTAACAACAATGAACAAACCCAGCTAAGGATGGAAAAACATTAATATCGGTTTCCCAACCAAGTTCAGATGGCAAGGGAGAACCGGGCGAACTTAGACAAAATTCACTTTTTTGACATACACATGTCACTAATAGAAATAGGGCATCAAATCTGTCGTGCAGTATGACCAAGATATTATGCATGCATGGACAAAACTGCTAATGCAAACTATTCTGCAAGACGAGAGCATGTTCATGTTCATGAGCATGCCATGTATAATATCACGTGAATCCGTCGACAAGCCATTAAACTATGTCATTTTAAAGAAAAGAGGTACTATTCTCAAATTTCTCTATATCTTTAATTTAAGTATATGTATATCCATAATTCATGTTTCTCTGTTTTTTTCTTTGATGGATGAAGTTATGAGTATAGTGTTGTAACTATTACATAAACATTTAAAGGACAAACAAAGTTAACTTTTACGTGGCATACATCTAATAGAGTTAATATAAAATAACAATTTCCACATATACTCAATTTTTTAACGCCAGCGGTTTACCAGAAAAATATTTTTTAACACCCAGCCATCCAAATTCTATGCGCTACCCCATCTTAGACGAAGAATGACGTCACGACGGTGATCGAGGCGCTCTCCACGTAGATTCCCTGCATAGGGTTTGGCTGTTGTCATGAAATGGCTGCAACTCGGCAACGCGCGTAACATGCTGATGACGGTAAATATAAAGTTGTCTATTATTGTTATCGCTGAAATCATCCCATCAACTGATGATACATGTCTACATCAAAGCATTTCTCCTCAAATGGACCGAGCAAAGTGTCAAACAGTACGCCCGCAAATCACCAACGTGAATCCATTGCTTCAATACTACCGGTTGTTTCAACTATTATTGCAACCGTATGCCGAACACGAAGGCATAATTACTAAAGTTTACCATAGATTTAGATATACGTCTATAAGCAGCTGCTAGATGTCACGCCAACTGAACGAACTGTCGAAGACTCGAAGTTGTTGACCCTTAACAACGTCGCCGGAAGTTGACCGAGATATAGAATGCCGCGCGCTGAATGGCCAAGCCAATTTAACCCTTCACCTATGGCGGCGTCTAGACCATCGTGGATTTCGTTAGAATTTTAGACTTTAAAGTCACATTCTGAGTAAACCGCTGACGTTACAAAATTGAGTATATGTGGAAATTGTTACTTTGTATACACTCTATTAGGTGTATGACACGAAGCCGTAGCCTTTTTTTGTCCTTTAAATAGGATTTGAATTCAATTTATGCAATATTGTGTTTTATGAGCGAGACGGTGTCGGGGCAAGTTTAACATTCATCTCGGAACAAATTGTAACACCGTTAGAACATGCCTCACAATCTATATTTTCCTGTGTTACCTTCAAAACGACCTTCAAATAAAACAATCGATGATGACATCGGCGATAATCTTTTTCCTCATCATATTTAAAAATAAATTCTAGAGGATTTTAAAATATTTAGCTGGTCTGCTATAAACGGATCTTGTTTAGCATTTGCTTCATATAAGTATACTTATATACACTACTTTATAATTCCATATTATACCTCATTTTGAAGCGGTAGAACTGGTCCCGTTATAGCTACTTTTATATTATTCCATTTCACAGTGTGGCAAGATTATGGAGCATTAACTATTTCAGACAGATTTCAGACACGGTGAATCAGTTATCCTCGGCAGTGTGTTCAACAGCTGCGTGCATTGATACACAGTTATAGTTGACGGACAAGCATCCGTCCCTGTGTCATAAGGATAACATAAATTCCAGTCCCTGTGCAGTTATCAAGTCACCTTCATGGATTCTTTGGCTGGTGTATAGCTGAACCGAGACATAAGTCATGTGTTTAGTATCACTATCACAGAGAACGGTGCACTTAGATTCCCATATACAAGATGGATGTTATTGAATATGTAACAACCAAATACGGGAACCCTGCTGCCTTGGAAATGGAAATACCAACGGCAATGCCAATGGAAATACCCCCTGGTAAGTAATAGGATTGGACCAAATACGACGTTAAGTGCAAGTCATTCCTGACAACTGATGTCATAGGTGGGTGATCGGATTGGTGAGTTCGTCATGTGGAGTGGTAAGCATAATGACTATGACCACCCGCCAGACACTGCAGAATGTGAGGTGATGAAGGCTGTTGCTTCTCCGTGGAAACATGCTCGTGATGAACCCAACGTGCCAGCTTTTATGTTATGTAACATATTTTCTATTTCAAATAACAGACAGTTACGTTTATCATATTCTTATGACTTTCAAAATGTGTCCTCCGTGAAAATATTTCATGTATAAATCTTACAGCAATCTGAAATAGTTAATGCACCCTCTTGCTGTCCTCTGCTGAGTTGTGTATTTGAATAAGCAGCTATAACGGAACTAGTTTTCCTGTCAAACGTAACGAGTAGCTATAATTGGACAAAATGTAGCTGTAACAGGAAGTAGCTATAACGAGAAGTAGCTGTAACGGACATAGACCAAAGCTGACACACGCCATGATAAGACAATCACGCAGGACAGCAAGGAAACAGGCGGAGAGGCATTCAAAGGAAGAAATGGGTGGACAGCATACGAGAACGCACCGACCTTTACGTCAAAACGTTACTGCAATTAGCGTTAGATTATATGGCTGGAGACGCGACTCTGAGCCGGCTGCTAATTACCTTATACCAGATGATTGTGTGGCAATCGGCAATTTGGCCAAAATGACGCTGTATAAAACATACACAAAAGACGTATTCATTTGCGTCATAGCGTTACGTGAATCCGTCAATCTAATTTCTATGGCCAACGGTTGCAATACGTTTTATTGTTTAGATGTCTAGTTATAAACTATTCAGATTAATAAAACTATCGGTGCCTGCTTATGGGGCAGTAGTTGTGGTGACAAACCGGTGAATTGACGCCAGACATTTCTAGAGAACGGGAAAAATACCCCACAAAAGTTAATCACTTTACAACTGACTTCATTTGTGTTTAATTACACCGATTGGCAACTGGCCGTCGGGACGGAAGGCCACTAAGTAGTGAAGCAGACGAATACAGGCAGAGGAGAGTGACCCAAAGCGCACTTTGGCAGAACAACAGTTGCAATTCTGATAACATGATCACGGAACAGTATAATGTAAAGATAAACGTATACGTATCAGTGACATATCTTAAACAACACGTACTGTGTGGGATACCAACAAGGTGTTGATGTTGGATGTATACCAGTGACACGACAACATCCAGCAACTGGCCCATTACCGCGGCTGACGGCTCCGAACTTACAACACGGACTGGCACAGTGCTACATAACCAATCTCTGAGAAGGGACTCAACTCGTAGCTACGTTTGATGAAGAACGCAGTTCTCGTAAACCATCAACTTGCAAACGCGAAAGGAAATAAGTTTACAATACAACACTCATTAAGTAACCATAGAAACTGCCGCTGCACGAACATACACTAGAGTTTCCGCGAGTTAGGTTACCGTTATATGTTCAGCAATTTGTACTTGCGGAATGCAAAACTATTAGGGCCTACATATATAATCATCCAGTCGACTAACAGAGGTCATCGAGTTTAACTAAAGATGCTGTTCGGTCATTACAAAGAAACGTCTTACAGGAAATCGCGTGCGTCAGAACTTCTCTATGTCTTTGGCGTTGCGTAAGATCAGTCACATTCATTATGACGGGCATACAATTAGCAGATGTGTATAGCACAACCCAGTTTGGTATACGTATCGATTCTTATTCAGTGACATGTATTAGCCAATTAGAAACAATTATCCGGTTAAATAGACTTTAAAATGCTAAAATAATGTACCTGTTGTTGTAATTGTTCTTCAATTACAATGGACAGACTGTGAAAATCAAATTTGACTTCGAGTGATTGTCATATGAAATGCAACACGTATTACACAGAACAAAAACAATGTATTTAAAAAAACTTGTCATCATTAAACTTAGAGTAAGGCGGGGGAATACGCCCATGTGAGCCAATACGCCCATACCATTTTCCCAATTAACGCCTAATGCACTATATCACATATTATGTGTTTCAAGTGCTGCCATATCTCGCTTCCTTTTGACAAGAGCGTTAATGTGCAAGTACAAATTGGTTTCGATTTAAAAATTTGCGTCTACGTTTATGTAAATAAAGTGATCATAACTAAAGGTAGAGTGTTGCCACTAGGCATGTATCATCATAATTAACATGTGAACACATTAGCAATATTAATTATGGTTGATAATAAGCACGCTTACTGGATGACACCTACTGATAAAAATAACCCTAGTGGGGCGAGACGTCTACCAGCCAAGGGGACAATACGTCTACGTAGACGTTTTACCTCACAGCTGTTTTGGCAAACGTGGCTATAATTATACTATTATTATACAAACATGTTATAAAGTACAGAAACGTATTGTATGATGACAATGGCTATAATGATATCTACAAAATTATCAATGCCAATCTCACTACTTCCACTTCTATGTAACACGGAGATCAATCTAAGGCGGACACTAGGTGTGCATGATTATATTTCTTTATTACAGCGATTTTACTATTATGTGTTCTTATTTGCAAAGATCAAAAGAAAAATCGTTGGCATCGCTGACCCAGCAGTGTAATGACGTAACAGATTGTTGTGTCGGTCAAATGCCAACCCTGGGTGAATTGCCCTTATTGGTGGGTGTATTGCCCCACCCAAGGGGCAATACGCATAATTAAAAAAAAAATAATGCACTTATCTTGAAAATGTATAGTAATCGGACTTTGAATGTTGGCTAGTTTAATAAAATATAACATCCTCTTTGGGATTATTAAGATGTTTTATCAAATGAACTTTAGTATTTGTTATTATTCCATTTCTTGCTTAAGGTGGACGTATTTCCCGCCCTACCCTATATTGGAACAAGTGCCACCATAAAATAAACCAAAATGACAACTGTTCGATGTTAATAAATCTATCACATGACCCGCTCAGTCACTAAACGGCACGCCTCTTTCCACCTGTTCTTAGACGGATGGATTAATCCAAAACTGTAGTGCCGTCTGGCGGCAGTAAGTGGTGATCGTGACACTACTGAACATTCCCTGACACGGCAATGGCTACTTGTTAACCACTCACGTACAAATGCCCAATTAGGGTTGTTGTTATGTGGAATAAGGGTTTAGTGTTAGCGTTAGTGTTAGTGTTAGTGTTAGCCTTAGAGTTAGCCTTAGAGTTAGTGTTAGTGTTAAGTTAGGTTGAAGGTACTTTTGACAAGATTAACAGTATATGTTTTACATGTACGTGAGTGGTCAGCAGGCAGCCTCTGACTCGCCTCTTGCCCAGTTCACGTTGCCGAGCGAGAGTCGGTCAAGCGAGACTAATCATTTCTGGGGTGAAGCCACCTACCGGGAAACAGTGACAAACCATAGCTCTTCTAGGCACTGCCGCTGTGAGCAATAAAGTGCTGCCACATAACGGCCTAGACAATCGACGCTGTTATTGCTAACCAGATCGCCGGTAAATCACTGCGTGGTGGACCAATCATATTGTGCAGAACATGAAAGCCTAGCCGCGTCCGTCATGCGACAGTTTGCTGGCGCCAATGAGGTCCGGGAACGGTTTCCTGATTGCGCTCGGTGTCAGAAATAATGCATGAAATGTCAAATGCTGCACATACGCAAGCATTTACGTTAACGCGACCTCCTGGACAGGGCAGTGATTCCATAACAGTTGGCGCGAGTGCACACTACATCAAAGAACAATACGTACAGGCCACTGTCTCTGTCTCTGTCTCTGTCTCTGTCTCTGTCTCTGTCTCTGTCTCTGTCTCTGTCTCTGTCTCTGTCTCTGTCTCTGTCTCTGTCTCTGTCTCTGTCTCTGTCTCTGTCTCTGTCTCTGTCTCTGTCTCTGTCTCTGTCTCTGTCTCTGTCTCTGTCTCTGTCTCTGTCTCTGTCTCTGTCTCTGTCTCTGTCTCTGTCTCTGTCTCTGTCTCTGTCTCTGTCTCTGTCTCTGTCTCTGTCTCTGTCTCTGTCTCTGTCTCTGTCTCTGTCTCTGTCTCTGTCTCTGTCTCTGTCTCTGTCTCTGTCTCTGTCTCTGTCTCTGTCTCTGTCTCTGTCTCTGTCTCTGTCTCTGTCTCTGTCTCTGTCTCTGTCTCTGTCTCTGTCTCTGTCTCTGTCTCTGTCTCTGTCTCTGTCTCTGTCTCTGTCTCTGTCTCTGTCTCTGTCTCTGTCTCTGTCTCTGTCTCTGTCTCTGTCTCTGTCTCTGTCTCTGTCTCTGTCTCTGTCTCTGTCTCTGTCTCTGTCTCTGTCTCTGTCTCTGTCTCTGTCTCTGTCTCTGTCTCTGTCTCTGTCTCTGTCTCTGTCTCTGTCTTTGTCTCTATCTCTTGCCATGCGTGCCACAGACTCCCTGCGTTTTTTTTTCAAGAAGCAACTGAAGACATGTCTGTTTAAAAGAGCATTTTCACTTTAAAAGATTTGTTTATAATATCCGAACATTTATAATATGTACTATTTATCAACTATATGTTATTAATTTTTTTATTTTAATATCATGAACAATTTTTATTTTAAATATCTACTATTTTTAATATCTACTATTTATCAACTATTTTATTATTTATTTATTTTTAAATTGTAATATAATTAACTATTATTGATAAGTTTGAGTATTTTAGTATTATTAAGACTAATATTATTTATTTATATTGAACATTTTTTAGTGATTTATTTACTTTACAACTACGTCTCTATTTTTTATTCTTATGGTAATCTATACATTCATGTAAAGTATAATGCGCCTCTGAATGGTTTTATTGCTAGAGATATGGCGTAGACAAATACTGTTATTTATTATTACAGTCCTAAGGACAACTCAGGAACTCTGCTCCTTACGCCAGACTGTGAAAACTGTTCATACAGACATATTCACCACTGTTTATATTCGTATAATTGGGTGAACTGGAGGAACGTGGCGTGAACGAATTTGTCCAAGATTCGATGCGGCAGCACGCGGTTCGAGCCCGAGTCCTCTCATCTGAGTGTGCGGCGTTCTAACCACTGCGCCTCTGCGCACGGTTTTCCCAGTGGCACAAGACAGAAGATTGTCTTCGCCAGACAATGCGTATATCTCACTTGCTACATCTGTACAGCTGGCGCAACGAGAGATGGGGAAATGTTCTCACGCAATCAGCCATTGTTTGAGTGGGACGATTGTGAAAGGGTCAGATCTTATACAGCGCGGTTTCCAGTCCCGGACTGCTCAAAGCGGTACACTTTACTCCCTGGCAGACCTGTTCAATTTAACACCATCTCCGCTTCTCTGGGAAGATTTCAGCCACAATGCAATTAATGTGCGAAGATTATTCGTATACAAATATCCACTACTGTATACAGCCAGGTACCCAGTCGTGTAGTGAATGCACTGGAGCAGATTAGAGTGAAAACCACTTGCCGAAGGTTTGACACGGCAGCACAGGATTCGAACCCGCGTTTTCATAGACGAGAATCCAAAGCTCTACCCACTTCTCCTACCACTAACTTGGACCGGGGGTTGGTCACTGTCTGCACTGGCAGTGTCCATGTGCCTAGGGTGTTACTTGACCTCACTACCACTGGCAGATTCCCAAGCAGCGTGGGGAAGTTCATTGACCAAGGTGTGCTTTTTCCCAGTAAATGACTGTTGTGTTTGTATCATCCGTGAAAATAGAGCAGACACCAGTATCAAGGACTCCGACTGTCAAATCAGAGACTGTTTTCTGTGTCAAAATAATTTATTTCACCAAAGAACATTCATGTGTTGTACAGGGTAATTGCATGTAATGCAATGTATGATCAGGGTACAGACTAATATGCTTCTTCTATCCTATCTTTCCAGACGCAGTTCCATCATTTGTTCTCTGTGAATAAACGGATGTACACAAAATAGACGAGTTCTTATCTATGACGGAACTGCGTAGCCTGCAAGATGCCTGAAATCGCCTGCCCCATCGAAGGATACCCGTACAAAACTCCAGACGTGGAAGGTGTCGTCGCTGCTGCACTGATTACCACCCACGCTACGACTCACGTGTCACATGCTGGTGACGGTACCTCGGCCAAGGTCGAGAAAGTCAAGCGCCCCACGATATCGTCTGCTGGAACAAGTGAGGAATGGGCATACTTTACCTCCAGATGGACCGACTATGTCGAAGCCACCCATATCACAGGCAAGGACAAGGTCATCCAGCTCCTCGAGTGTTGTGATGAACAATTGCGCAAGGACCTATCTCGAAATGCCGGAGGCTCACTCACTCACCTTGCCGTAGAAGACGTCCTCAAGGCCATCAAACGTCTCGCTGTGCGTGAAGAAAATATCATGGTGGCACGCGTTACCCTCCATGACATGCGGCAGGATCACGACGAGCCAGTTCGGGCATTCGGTGCAAGACTCCGCGGACAAGCTGGAGTATGCAAATTCATCATCGAATGTCCACACTGCAAACACGATGTGAACTACACCGAACCAGTCCCCTGTGACAGTGTTACCCGCGGGCTCGCAGACCAGGACATACAACTGGACATAATGGGGGACCGCAACCAGAACATGAAGCTCGAGGAAATATTCCAGTTTGTGGAAGCAAAGGAATCCGGCAAGCGCTCTGCCTCACGGCTCCTTCACGCCCAGACTCAATGAGCTGAGGCTGCTAGCAGCTCATACAGGCGGCACAAGAAGGAAAGCCTAATCAGCAAACACGACAACGCCGCTGGTTCTATCGAGAAGCCCGACCTATGCGCCTATTGTGGCAAGAAAGGACACGGAGCGAGGTCCCACGTGACACTCCGCCAGAAGGAATGCACTGCCTACGGTCACACCTGTAAACGCTGTGGCAAGAATAATCACTTCGAGCATGTCTGCCTTGCCAGCAAGAGGAACATTTCAAGGTCAGCCAGTGATGAACATGAAGGAGCGGTATTCGATTCTCTCTGCACCGCGTCAGATGAAGTCAGCTTTCCCAAAGTCATCAGCTTGGACCACCACCTCTACAGTCGTCTATCTGACACATGGACCAGGACACATTCCAAACCACAGCCATTCGCCGATCTGACTGTCAGCACATCGCCGGACGACTACAGCGATCTTGGGTTCAATGTCAACATCAAGCCAAAGTCGGCCATTGTCTCCTGCATGGCTGACACAGGCTGTCAAAGTTGTCTCTCTGGCATGAAGACCATCTCGTACCTCGGAATCGGCACTAACAAACTCATCCCGGTAACACTTAAGATGCATGCTGCCAACAACAAAGGGATCAGAATTCTAGGAGCAGTCATCCTCAGAATCTCAGGCAAGGACAACGATGGGAACAAATTGGAGACACGACAGGTCACGTACGTCACCGACAGCTCTGACAAGTTCTTCCTCAGCAGAGAGGCCTGCGTCGAGTTGGGCATGATATCCACCACATTCCCATCTGTGGGCGAGATGGAACGATCCCCAGAAACAGTCTCGGCTATCAAGGATAACAATACCGAGAGTGACAGCAGCCTCACGTCAGACTGCGACTGCCTGCGGCGCGAGACGCCTCCATCACTACCCACAACCCTGCCATTCCCAGCTACAACAGCCAACCGCGAGAAGCTACGCCAATTCATCCTGGAGACTTACGGCTCGAGCACGTTCAACACATGTGAACACCAGCCATTGCCAATGATGGACGGACCACCACTGCACCTCATGATAGACCCAGACGCGAAGCCCGTGGCATATCATACGCCAATTCGAGTTCCAATCCACTGGCAGGAGGACGTCAAAGCAGGACTCGACCGTGATGTCAGGCTGGGCGTACTCGAACCAGTACCTGTAGGAGAGCCGGTGACATGGTGCCATCGCGTGGTTGTATGCGCGAAGAAAAATGGGAAACCTCGGCGGACGGTTGATATGCAACCCCTCAACCAGCATGCAATCAGGGAAACCCACCACACACAGTCACCTTTCCACCAGGCACGGTCAGTACCACCAGGTACACTCAAAACCGTGTTTGACGCATGGAACGGGTACCACAGCGTCCCACTGAAAAGAGAGGACCAGCACCTCACAACATTAATCACACCATGGGGAAGATACAGATACCGCACAGCGCCCCAAGGATACATCGCCTCAGGGGATGGCTACTCAAGGCGTTTCGACGAAATCGTATCGGACTTCCCCAACAATACCAAGTGCATCGATGACACACTACTGTGGTCAGACAATCTGGACGATAGTTTCTTCCAAGCATGCAAATGGCTTGACATATGTGGACGGCACGGAATCACCATCAACCCAGAGAAATTCGTATTCGGTCAGGACATTGTTGAATTCGCCGGCTTCCAAATCACATCAGATAGTGTACAACCATGCAATCGATTCCTGAGAGCCATCATGGAATTCCCTGTTCCGCGTAACATCACCGATATCCGCTCCTGGTTCGGACTCGTCAACCAGGTGTCATATGCATTCAGCATGACTGACCGTATGCTACCCTTTAGATCTCTCCTCAAACCTGGCACGTCATTCGAATGGGATGACACAAAGATCCAACTTTTCGAAGAATCCAAGGGAATCATCGTCAATGAGATAGAACAGGGCGTCAAGATATTTGACAAGACCAGATCGACCTGCCTCGCGACAGACTGGTCCAAGACTGGCATCGGATTCTGGCTCTTCCAAAAACACTGCTCATGCACAAAAGTTGCTCTGTTCTGCTGCTCATCGGGATGGAAAATTACACTGGTCGGCAGTCGATTCACTCATGCAGCTGAATCACGCTATGCACCCATAGAAGGGGAAGCTCTAGCCGTCGCCGACGCCCTGGACAAGGCAAGGTATTTCGTCCTGGGATGCAAGGACCTGATCATAGCAGTTGATCACAAACCACTGCTGAAAATGTTCGGTGATCGCGCACTGGATGACATCTCGAACAACCGACTCAGGAACCTGAAAGAGAAGACGTTGCGTTACAAGTTCACGATGATCCATATCCCAGGCGTGAAGAACAAAGTCGCTGATACTGTTTCACGACACCCCACAGGAGACACCCAGTCCGAAAGGTTTCATCTTACTGATGACATATCGTCTGCTATGTCTCAACATCAAGAAGACAGTCTGTCATATTCTGCAGTGAGACATCACTTCCTCGCTGGCATTCGTTGCAACGATGATCACATCACACAAAGTGTTGACACCTCATCAGAAAACGGCATGTTGTCCACAGTCACATGGGACAAGGTACGCCAGGCCACTAGCAGCGATGACAACATGAACCACCTGCTAACATTGATCGAATCGGGTATGCCGATGTCTCGACACGACCTGCCAGTCAAACTACAGGAATATCACCAACATCGAGATAACCTCCATGTTGTCGACGGAGTCATCATCTACCGCAATCGCATCATGATTCCACCCGCCCTACGACATACATGCCTGGACGCCCTTCATGCAGCTCATCAGACCGTCTCATCGGTGATCTCTAGAGCTGAATCATCCATCTTTTGGCCTGGCATCACCCCCGCCATCACATCCCTCAGAACAAACTGTAGCCACTGCAATCGAATGGCACCATCACAGCCCAGCGCCCCTCCGATGCCACTCATCATGCCAGACTACCCGTTCCAGTGCATCTGTGCGGATTACTTCTCGTACAAGGGTGTCAACTACCTCGCCATCGTTGATCGATACTCAAACTGGCCTATTGTGGAGAGGGCATCTGGAGGTTCCCACGGACTGGTGGATGTCCTCCGTCGCTGCTTTGTCACATATGGCATTCCCGATGAGCTGTCCTCCGACGGAGGACCGGAATTCACTGCAAGCCACACTCGAGAATTTCTCAAACAATGGGGAGTCCACTATCGCCTGTCATCAGTCGCGTTCCCTCACAGCAACTGTCGCGCAGAGATAGGAGTAAAGACTGTCAAACGCATGATCACCGACAACACTGCACCCAATGGCGACCTGGATGTCGACCCATTCCAACGTGCTATCCTGCAATACAGAAACTGTCCAGATAGAGACACCAAGTTATCCCCAGCAATGTGTGTCTTTGGTCGGCCCATCAAGGACCTGATTCCTATTCTCCCCGGTAGATACAGACCACACGAAACATGGAGAGATACTCTCGCCACTCGTGAAGCTGCTCTGCGCATTCGGCACATGAAATCAGCGGAAAGATGGTCTGAACACACGAAGAAGTTGCCACCACTCATTGTAGGAGACCATGTGAGAATTCAGAACCAGATCGGCCCTAACCCCCGCAAGTGGGATAACACTGGATTGGTCATCGAAGTCCGCCAGTATGATCAATACATGATACGCGTTGATGGCTCAGGACGAGTGACACTGAGAAACCGACGATTCGTCAGGAAATACACTCCCGTCCAAACTCGTGTACCTCGACGTGATATACTGCACGACCTGCGCAATCACATCCCACCACCCGAACATCTTGAACAACCAGACACTGCAACCTCAGGACACGGCGATCCACCAGCAGCTGGACCTGATGGAAAAACACCAACGAGCCCGACAAAGCCTGCATCCGACACACCCGATCCGGCTGCTGGCCCACCTGTAACTCCTCCAAGCGTACCAGTGTCCCCAGCCATGCTGAGTAGATCTACACCTCCTGCCAGAGAAAGACGCGTCCGTCTGCGTCCTGCATGGCAGACATCAGTGGCCGGTTGCATGACACGCACCCAGGTTATGCGGTAAAATTACCCCTAACTCTCTAGGTGTGACATAGCTGGGCGACCGCATTGGGTGCGGTGCACAACAGCCACATAGATGCCGCCCAACTAGGAGATACCGGCACGAGTAACCGATAAGCGGATTGCCGCGTTTTGAGAACAAATCTTCCCAGAATTCAGTTCACCTCGGACAGACCTCATGGTGGAAGCAATGAGACAACAGCGACATTATAAGGACAACCTTTCTCATGCCGAGATGATGGCCTTGATACAGGCATACGGTTAAATAAGTCGTAACTTATATTATAAGAACTGTTACAAGGCCGATTGAAATCATCCTTGTCGAACAGGGACAGAAAAAGGGATGGAATGCTGTGAAGGCAGAGGTCAGCGCACTATCGACGACGTTGCGGAGTGTGGAGGACCTAAATAAAAACTGGCAATGAGCTAATTTTTTTGTTTTCTGTTGATAAATATTTGAATAAAAGTGAATTTGAAATTGCATAACTGTATTATTTATATAACTATTAAAATACTGTTTGCAGTGTTTTGAAATGCATTGAATGGAGTACTAAATTTGCAATATTTATATAAATAATAAATAAATAAATTAGTTAATTAGTGATAATTAGCGGGTAACCTTGACAGACAGATTTTTTTTTAAATGCCACAATGTCAATGAATATATGTTTATATAAACATACAATTTGTAAAACAAAAACTGTAATAAGTAAGATATATAATTTAGTAGTTATGTAATATTAATAATAAACCAATATTTGCATACAGACCAACACAAAAACAAAAGGCCATAATGTCCTTGATTAGGAAGATAATTACACATATTATTATGCAATGTGTATAACTACATTAATATAAAGTTACAAATATAAATTAATAACTCATTTAATAATAATGTAATTAATTAGTCAATATTTTATAAGCACGCCACTTTGATAGACCTACACATCTTAGCAAAAAAGGCCATAATGTCCATATTTATGAAGATGTACATACTGTCACTATGAACCGTGTACAATCACATATACAGTGGTAATAAATGCAAAGTAACAAATAATAGCAATTTAATTTGTCAAAATTTAGTAATTCAACATTGACAGACTGACATGTAAGTAAACACCCCTATGTCCATGATTATGAGGACAGTCGTAGAATTTATACAAACAGTACACCACTGCTGCCATTGTTACAACGCGCTGTGAGTCACCTAGTTGCAGTTGGGGCTGCTTCGAGCTGCCCCAGAAATTTCGGCGTAACTTGTGACATAACCCAGCTGGGTGTGTGTCATGCAACCGCACCTACTGGCTATGTGTCACCTAGGTGTAATTTACCCTAACGTGGGTGTGATTTGGACTTAGGTGTGTGTCATGCACCTGGCCACAGGAGACTATGACATGTCCAGTGTTGTGTTTGGGGCAGAATAATCCCCATGTTCATCTCGCAAGTTGGGTAGTCCACCCCGCGAGACTGTGATTGTGTAACGAAGCATATCAATGTCCATCAGTCACTACTTCTAATCCGACGAGGTGTCTTATCACAATGACTTGGGGGGAGATAGAGACTAATATGCTTCTTCAATCATATCTTTCCAGACGCAGTTCCATCATTTGTTCTCTGTGAATAAACGGATGTACACAAAATAGACGAGTTCTTATCTACAGGGAAACTCTGCCTGCCTGCCTGATTCTGTCTCTGTCTGTCTGTCTGTCTGTCTGTCTGTCTGTCTCTGCCTATGTCTCTGTCTCTGTCTCTGTCTCTGTCTCTATATATGTCTCTATCTCTGTCTCTGTCTCTGTCTCTATCTCTATCTAACTTGTCCACTCTGACACAATGTGCATGAAAACTAAAAATTAACTCAGCGCCACTCATTTATGTATTTGTTTCATTTATTTGCTAAGTTACATACGGCAGGGTTTACTGGTCATACTGGTATCACATGTGTGGCTGATTGTACCAGTAATACAACACATATTCTGCTAAGGGAGAGAGAGAGAGAGAGAGAGAGAGAGAGAGAGAGAGAGAGAGAGAGAGAGAGAGAGAGAGAGAGAGAGCGAGGGAGGGAGATCGACAGACAGGCAGGCAGGCAGGCAGGCAGGCAGGCAGGCAGACAGACAGGCAGGCAGGCAGGCAGGCAGGCAGGCAGGCAGGCAGGCAGGCAGGCAGGCAGGCAGGCAGGCAGGCAGGCAGGCAGGCAGGCAGGCAGGCAGGCAGGCAGGCAGGCAGGCAGGCAGGCAGGCAGGCAGGCAGGCAGGCAGGCAGGCAGGCAGGCAGGCAGGCAGGCAGGCAGGCAGGCAGGCTGGCAGGCAGGCAGGCAGGCAGGCAGGCAGGCAGGCAGGCAGGCAGGCAGGCAGGCAGGCAGGCAGGCAGGGAGATTGAAAGACAGAGAAACATAGGTGAGGAAGGGAGATCAAAGAGTGTGTACGCGCGCGCTTGTGAGAGAGTGTAAGGCAGTGTGTACTTTCAGCAAATATCGTTTGTATCACTGGCGCCAAATACGCACACAAAAGTGTTTTACCGGTAAGACCAGTCAACCAATTAACTCTCTCTCTCTCTCTCTCTCTCTCTCTCTCTCTCTCTCTCTCTCTCTCTCTCTCTCTCTCTCTCTCTCTCTCTCTCTCTCTCTCTCTCTCTCTCTCTCTCTCTCTCTCTCTCTCTCTCTCTCTCTCTCTCTCTCTCTCTCTCTCTCTCTCTCTCTCTCTCTCTCTCTCTCTCTCTCTCTCTCTCTCTCTCTCTCTCTCTCTCTCTCTCTCTCTCTCTCTCTCTCTCTCTCTCTCTCTCTTTGAGACGAGTAACGGATGACGTGGCCAGGCCAGGTCAGGAGCTCATTTTATTAACGTAGCTTTCGAGAAAAAAATCAATTAATTTAACAACGGATTTTATTTAGTGATCAATTTCCTTTAACAGCTATTTATTTTACCTGTCCCCACGCCATATCTAATTTACGTGCCTTTGTTTCCGGCCTCGTGTTATTAACAAGAACGATTACAGCGCCTGCGTGTGGAATTTGCATGCCAATGACCATTACTCTGCATTATTTACATGCACAATAGATACGATTGTATTTCCGATAATGCCGCTAGAGTAACGTGACTTCGTATAACAAACCATAAAAGGATTAAACCTTTTCGTAGCTGACTACCCGTTATCACACAACATTTCTAAATTGTCAGCACAATTTACGCTGTTTCGCTTGCTCTAGTTACTAGACAGACGCGCGCCGTGATTATTTGTCTTTGTCTTCATGGTTTATTGACGCAACATATGAAATTACGAGGCGACAATTAAACGTTCTCAGATGTTGGCAAGCCACGTCTTCATTACAAATATAATTTCTCATATCTGATGAGATTGGTGAGACATTTAATAGGGTGAATAACGTCGGTGGCTTGATTAGGTAGACAGCTTGCAGAAACACTTTTCGTAGGCACAATGAACCACGTCATAATCATGTCAATACCATCATGACACGTTAGTATTTAATTAGTTGAAATATGTTTAATGTCATAAAATCATAGCGCACTGTAATGTGTTGAGATTGATTAATGTACATCATAATTTTCTTCTTTTCTTCTGCATTGGCTATAAGGCACATGTCATATGAATATGACATCTGGCTTATCGATGATCATAATAAGACTCAAGAGCATAAAAGCTGTGAGGATGTCCTTAATTCAATATTGAACAGACATATCATCGATCTGAGAATCTAGACACTCTCACCTGACAATCAATCACTCAGAACGGCCCGAAGTCATGCAAAACAAACAAAAAGCTTAGGCTAACAAGTATAAGACTGGAATGTTTACAGCTGTAGAAAACCTACAAAAACCACCAGCGCCGCATTCTGTGGTAAGACAAGACAGTGGTGTCACTCTGGAAGCTGGCCCGAGCACAGACGGGTCTTATAAGCATCTTTGGACACATAACAAACAGTTCGTGGAAAGATCGTCGTGGCAACGCGGATTCGCTGCTGATGAGCTGGATACTTTTCACAAGTCTGGATGCAATGTCCAAAGCACAGTTTGATTAATACTTTACCAGCAGCAGGGATGTTACCGAGTGACAGGTAAATCTAGCATAACAGATAAATTGAACTTCCCGTGTGTGTTGCACAATGGGCGCCATCTTGAAAGGATACTCCAGTCAGTGAGAGGTTCACAGTATTAACTTACAAATGCATATCATATTGGTTGTGTCTAGTAATTGTGCATAAAGATCGTTAATAAACAATTAGTTATAGTTTATTGGTATCAAAAACATGCTATTTTAGATTCAGGGTTCTGTCATCTTGAAACTTATGCGCCAGTGACGTAAGCCAAATCGTTTACGTCACTGGCGCATTGTTGAAAAAGGCAAGGATTGGCGGAATCTTCGCCAGAGATGGAGCGAGTACAACACAAATGTACTCGAGTACGAGTACGATTACTTTGAACATGCATGAGTACGAGTACAAATACGAGTACTCAGAAAACAAATGTACTCGAGTACGAGTACGATTACTTTACAATGTACTCGAGTACGAGTACGATTACATTAGAATGTAATCACGATTACTTTCATGATTACTTTATTGAATATCCTGTTTCTAACATAAAGACGACTTTCATGGAATCCCTAGGTGTCATTCTTGTTCTGTTGCTGTGTCACTATCTAGTGTTCTAACTGATTACTGCTATCCACTATCCAGGTGTTATTATTATTAATAATCAGATGATTTTTGGGCGGGTTGGTATGGTTTCTGAATCCGATACAAATATGATGCATTTAAGAATTTAAAATGTCCTCTGTTTATTTTAAATGTCAAAAACACATGATCAAATACATTACAACAACAATCTTTCAAATCCATGGGGTCATATTTAAAAAAGAGTATCCAATTCAACTATATAGTATATAAGACATGGGGTCAAATACATTTGTATTTGATAGTATTTAAATACTTTTGTAAACTATTTATATTTGAATTCAAATACTTTTTCAAATACATTGTCAGTATCAACATTTTGTTTTCACTGTCACATATAATGCCTGCCAAACTGATTACCATCACTGCAACTTCACCCAACAGTGCTAATTACTGATGAAGACACTTAACAACAGATGTCCCCCATGGCCCTGCACTGACCACAACTTTTGTTTGCTCAGAGCCATATTTTGGCCTTTACCTCTGTAGGCATGTTTACAGTTTGCACTTAATTAAACACAATAGACAGGGATTTAGCAGCTAACTGCCCAGATCCTGTCAGGATTCTGGATACATAGGAACCATGACCAGTCATTCACACCATACTGACAGAGCAAACAGTACAGGTGGGGTAAAGTCTAAAATTACAAAGCAAGATGTTAGGGGATGCTTATCTACTGCAGGGCTCCCCAGGGACTGTGGCAATATAACTTTATACTACCAGTACTACAATAAGCAGGAGGGTCAGGAGATGTGGCTTCTCTGGGGAGTGAATGTTTTAATTAGGGAAATGTGACTGAATATTTATTTAACTGAAATGCTTAACAGTAATAGAAAATTAATAGCTCAATTAATATTACATTCATTAGATTATTTCTAATATTGTCATTTTATCTGTCTAATATATTTGCTTGCAACTGTTCATATGAAAAAAATGTAATCGTGAGAAGTAATCGTGAGTACGATTACTTTGGTAATGTACTCGAGTACGAGTACGATTACTTTGCTTCGTACTCGAGTACGAGTACGAGTACGAGTACTCCAAAAGTACTCGTACTCGAGTACGAGTACGAGTACACGAGTACGATTACTCCATCTCTGATCTTCGCTAATAATTGTGATTGTGACGTAAGCAATCCGCGACGTACAGGGGTGGTATGCATGGACCGAGACAATGACGTTGTCTCGGACTATTTCTGTAGTCAGAGACTTTAACGCAAAAATCGGTACGCATGAACGCTGACAATTAAAGGCTATGGCCTATTCGCGGGACGAAACGACGTGATTTTTAGGGATCCATGACATTTCGGTAAAGGACATTTCGGTAAGGGACACTTTGGTAATGGACATTTCGGTAACAGGACATTTCGGTAATAGGACTTTTCGGTAACAGGACATTTCGGTAACAGGACTTTTCGGTAACAGGACATTTCGGTAACAAGACATTTGGTAACAAGACATTTTGGTAAAACTACGCAGAAAAAATCACAGGGTTGACAGATGCAGCGAAGGCACTTCTACCGAGTGTCGACACGTGTAAGCGCACGATATCCAGAAACCGTATACAAGAATACCCCGCCGAGCCAGCCAGTTTGTTAAATCTGAACATTCTTCGTCCTTGGACCCACACCCTAGGAGAACAACAAGATGAGTTCCTCTTCTTTGACAACGGTCCACAAGCAGCACACAGGATCATTGCCTACGCAACAGAGAACAATCTCCGTCGCTTGGCTGCTGCTGATAAATGGTTCATGGATGGCAATTTTGCAATGGCTCCACCACAATTCTTGCAGATCTACGTGATCCATGTGTCTCTGGGAGAGGTGACCATACCATTGGTGTATGCCTTTCTAGAAAACAAGACAGAAGGAACATATCACGAACTGTTCACTGCTATACTGAATCGCTGTGCAACGTATGGTGTGCGACCTGACCCTGATGTTGTCACGGTTGATTTCGAGCTGGCTGTCCCTCGCGCTCTGACAGCTGTGTTCGGGCAACATGTACAGGTGCAGTTCTGTTTCTTCCACCTGACACAGAGCACATGGCGGAAAATTCAAGAGATGGGAATTGCTGCGACATATCGTACAGACAACAACTTTCGCCATTTCTGTGGCATGCTTGATGGACTTGCCTTTCTGCCACCAACTGACGTCTCTGCTGGCATAACATACCTGCGTACGATTGCACCAGCTTTGGCAGTACCACTGGTCGACTACTTCGACAAAACGTATGTCCACGGCCACTACAGACAAGGGTGGCCGCAGGTGAGAGGTATCAGGATGGTGCGAATCGCTCCCCTGTATCCTGTGCAGACGTGGAATGTGCACACTGCGACTCTAAATGACGACCCACGCACAAATAATGTCTCTGAGGCTTGGAACAACAAGTATCGTCACTTGATTGGTCACCAGCATCCCTCGATAAGGAAATCCATCAAGTGCCTACAGCGGGAACAAGAGTGTGTGAGCGCCGTCATCCTCCAGGATGCAACCGGCCAACCACCCCGGAAACGCGTGAGGCAGGAATACGTCAGACTACAAACACGACTGAGGAACCTTTGTCATGACTATGTCAATGGGGTATTGCAGGTGCAGCAATTCCTCGCAGCTGTTGGCCATCTGGTTCGTTTGTAAAAACACTCCGCTGAACATTACTACCTTCTTGGACACTAGTAATATTCCAGTGTAATACGGTAGCACATGACATTCCCAATGTGCATCACTAGAAGAGTTATATTAATAATTGGATATATATGTGAGTTTGAATTAAAATGTGACTGAACACACACAACTGTTTTTTATTTATTTTACATTATGGATACATTTTTATTAATCTTTAATTAATGCCTTTAAAGTAAAGAATATTTATTGGTTTTACCAAAATGCAAAATTACCAGATGCCCTATTACCGAAATGTCTGTTACCGAAATGTCTGTTACCGAAACGTCCTATTACCGAAATGTCTGTTACCGAAACGTCCTATTACCGAAATGTCCAATTACCGAAATGTCCAATTACCGAAATGTCCAGTTACCGAAATGTCCTGTTACCGAAATGTCCGTTACCAAAACGTCTCTTACCAAAGTGTCCGTTACCGAAATGTCTGGATATCGATTTTTAGACCTGCTATACCGCTGGCCTAAAACCAGTTGTCTCGGACAATCGAGTAGCGTTTCGGTAAAATTAATGGCTGCCGTTATTTATCTGAGGTATCGAAACAGACGTGCAATAAGAAGAAACCGAATTTCTCGCGACCGAACGCATCCCTTAGGCTTAGAAATATACAACGACGAGCAAATATACACAAAGTTTAGATTTTATAGACATTTAATTTTACAACTTACAGACGAGGTGGGAAACGAGATGGAATTTGTGCTTTCACGTAAAGGCTCGCTAACGCCCATTTTACAAGTGCTCCTTACTCTACGTTTTTATGCAACAGGAACCCTCCAAAATGTTATAGGGGAACTGTTAGGTGTCGACCAGTCGACGGTTAGTTGAATTGTAAACAGAGTCACAAACGCCTTCCTCTGGCGTATGAACCAATTCATTGTGTGGCCCGACCAACGGAAGGCCGACGGGAACAAGAGAGCGTACTATCGAATGAGACGCTTCCCAAATCATGTCATCGGGTGTGTGGACGGGATACACGTCCGAATCCAGGCCCCGTTTGACCAGGAACACGAGTTCGTTAACCGGAAAAATTATCACTCGATAAACGTCCAGATAAGTTATACATCTACTGTATGCAATGTTTCATAGTCACCTTATGAGTTCTCGACGAACAAGACACTGCTACGACCTGTAACAACGAAATGTAAATCCGCCCACGCCAACAAAAGTTTTTTAATTTCCGGTATAGTTTCGATGGTTTGTGACAAACGATCCCCCAGTGAAATAGCTGTGCAATTGTTTCAGGTCAGGGAAAATTATACGACGTTCTGCAGCCCTATAATTACATTATATGATCAAGTTTTATGACGAATAATTCGTTCATATAAAACTGAATGAAACAGATACTGTATTTAATAAAAGGCCAATAAAAACAACATTGTTCAGGTCATAAATTGTACGAAGTGGTTACGTAGCCGAGCATCGGAACCCTGTACCTCGGCGTTATAGGTCCGAGCACTCAACGCGCATGCGCCAATTGTCACGTGTTGCATCTTGCTTCCGCTCTTTCTCACGGCAGCCGAGCATGGGTTTGAGGTTGGGATGAACGTAGGCGATGGTTTTGACGCAAATAAAGAAAAGAAAACAGCCGTGCAACTCTACATTGACCACAGGCGGGACTGTAAGACATCGGCTGCGTCGGTGGCTCTATATCCTGGCTGCGCTGGCAAGATTAAGCACAAGTACTTCGAAGACAAATGCCAGTCGATTCGGCTCACAGACAACTCGGCCCGGGCCGAGCCGGCTCAAGTCAAGATAACTCGTCGCCGATCATGAGACGACTCGGCGTCCATATGAGACAACTGGGGACATTTGTTTACATTTTGCACCACCTCAATTTTGCTGTTATCACTATCTTTATCGAATTGCAATATGACATTTTTAACCACAGAATAAGTGTCAGTTTTATATTACAATAATAATAATAATATAATTCATGCTTTATGTTATTATACTAGTTATTGTTTTGCTTGACTGATTTTATGTTAGTGAAATAGTTATGTGCATTATTACGTTTTTAATACAGTATTTATTTATATAAAATTATAATAAAATGTATTAAAACTGCAATTAAAATGTCGCAAGCATAATACCATAATGACCATAATTTTCATTTTTTTTATTTGTTTGTTATAAGATGTATGTCATGTTGACTAAATTGTTTATGATTGATATTGCTTGCGTACATTTCATTATTTCATTAAATTAATAATTATCCCAGGCATAATTATGTTTTACAAATATAACCCCTTCTACCTTAGGTATTACGCAGTTCCTGCTGTTAAATACTAGATTATCCGAAAATCTCACGTGTCATGATAACCCTTTTGTGCAATGTTTTTAAAATTCATTTATCTATGTATTTGTATTGAGCATCGAAAATAAATTAACCGTCATGTCATGTATATGTTTTACATTTCTCCTCTTACATAAACACTGTATATAATCAAAACACTGCAACCATAACGAAACTCAAAACTGGCAGTGTTGACTACATGAGCTATTTTCCCATTTCGCTACATTACCCACTAATCTAGCATGTGTCATGGTAATCCTTTTGTATAACTATATAACTAGTATTATGCCATTTGTGAAATGTATATATGTTTTACATTTCTCCTTTCTTACTTTTATGCTTATATTATGCATATTTACATTACTGTGACAGATTTCAAGTGCATGACATGTAGTTATATACCCTGTTAGTAATGTCGGTATGGAATCAGTTGCCATAAATTAGTAATGTATTCTAGATAATAGAGATCACGTAGCAAGTTTTTTTTTATATTAGTGCAATACACGAGTATGCTTTACATTACTGTGTCAGATTGCAAGTCGATTTATCTTCGCGCATGACGCGTACATACGTCACTTAATTTTTTTAAAGGACAAACAAAGTTAACTTTTACGTGGCATACACCTAATAGAGTTAATATAAAATAACAATTTCCACATATACTCAATTTTTTAACGCCAGCGGTTTGCCAGAAAAATATTTTTTAACACCCAGCCAAATCCAAATATTATGAGCTACCCCATCTTAGACGAAGAATGACGTCACGACGGCGATCGAGGCGCTCTCCACGTAGATTCCCTGCATAGGGTTTGGCTGTTGTCATGAAATGACTGCAACTCGGCAACGCGCGTAACATGCTGATGACGGTAAATATAAAGTTGTCTATTATTGTTATCGCTGAAATCATCCCATCAACTGATGATACATGTCTACATCAAAGCATTTCTCCTCAAAATGGACCGAGCAAATTGACAAACAGTACGCCCGGAAATCACCAACGTGAATCCACTGCTTCAATACTACCGGTTGTTTCAACTATTATTGCAACCGTATGCCGAACACGAAGGCATAATTACTAAAGTTTACCATAGATTTAACCACATATTTAGATATACGTCTATAAGCAGCTGCTAAATGTCACGCCAACTGAACGAACTGTCGAAGACTCGAAGTTGTTGACCCTTAACGACGTCGCCGGAAGCTGACCGAGATATAGAATGCCGCGCGCTGAATGGCCAAGCCAAATTAACCCTTCACCTATGACGACGTCTAGACCATCGTGGATTTCGTTAGAATTTTAAACTTTGAAGTCACATTCTGAGTAAACCGCTGACGTTAAAAAATTGAGTATATGTGGAAATTGTTACTTTGTATAAACTCTATTAGGTGTATGACACGAAGCCGTAGCCTTTTTTTGTCCTTTAACTTTTTTAGTATTAATGCTCCAACCTTGAAATTTGCTGAGGAAATCAAAATGTTTTCTACAACCTCCCTGAGTCCATCATCAGCCAGATGCCAAGACAGGAGCAGTTATTGCTACATGGAGATGTCAATGCTAGAGTGGACAATGACCATAACTCCAGGGTCTTGTGTCTGGGGCAGCATGGTGTTTGGAAAAAAAATAAAATGGATGACGATTGAGTATATGTGGGAATTGTTACTTTGTATAAACTCTATTAGGTGTATGACACGAAGCCGTAGCCTTTTTTTGTCCTTTAAATATTAATGTTACCCAGGTAATCATCATTGTAGAGATGTTCTTTTGTCATCTTCCAGTAATAAACTGCTTCATACAATATTGCTACATTACACATGTGTGTATTTAATAATTCTGCATAAAGTAATACAGCAGATATATAATTTCAGGAAACAGCAACTATATTCGTATTACTTGTGCCACAGCAACTATTATATAAGCTGCAAATAAATATCTTCTAAAGTACACATATTACTTATAATCTTTTTCTAATGGAACTGGCTCTATTAAAATGATAATATTAAATTTACTACATAAAAACATGAAGTCCATAAATCATTCTGCTATACTACAGCAATTACAATCTGCAGTTCTCAAAACGCAATTACTTTGGCCTGTGATGCCCTATGAATAAAATACATTCATCAACCAGCCATATGCTGTAGACTATGATGCCCCTGTTGTTTCTTTCGGTGCTCATGTAATTATTAATGCTCCTATTTATTAATTATAATGTCGTTATGGGTATATATTACTTACTTAGATTCATACCATTAACGCAAAAAAAACATTTATAATCATGCAATTGGGCTTATAAATTTTAAGTATTTTATTGTTATAATGGACTTATAAATATTAATCGAATATCCTTATGAATCGCTAGTAGCAGTAGTACGATTACGCACCCGTACTGATACTGATGCGAAGGGTAACGTGAAAGTACGACCAAGAAATTGCCTGTGCGTTGAATGCTCGGACCTTTATCATAAACAAACACGTAACGGTTCCGATGCTCGGCCTGCTGCACCGCGTCCGAGCACCGGGGAAAGTCAAAGTAGGCGCATGCGCGTTGAGTGCTCGGAACTTTATCACCAGCGAACACGGTTCCGATGCTCGGCTACGCAACAACGTCCTAAATTGTATTACATTTGTCTGATGATTTGAGGTCGACATGACAAAAATGTATAAACTAACAGGACAATAAATCGGTATTTCAAGAGTCATTCGTGTAAAATAAACTGATAATTAGTTAACAGATTATTAAATGCAAACTATCACAAATGGAAAACATCTGTGAAATGTTAGATTTGAATTTGTTTAATATGTTTCTTGAAAACAACTTATTTGTAAGCCAGCATGACTTTTTTGTAATGAATCTAAAGTGTATGTCACTGCGCCGTTTTTCGAGGCATGTGACTACAACACTGTCGGGGAGGATGCATGAACAACGTATTTGAAAAATTAAAGGTTATTAAACAAACACATTTTCCATGAAACACTGAGCGAATTATTCTTTCATTTTCAGGTGATATGCGATGCCGATTTACTTTTTATTAACGTTATTGTCAAGTGGCCAGGGTCGGTGCATGATGCCCGAATACTAAGGCAATCAGCAGTGTTTGAAAACTTTGAAGGTACCTCCAAAATCTTAATATATTTGATTTACACAATAATATTTAAATTACATCCATCGAAATAAACTGTACATGTCAAGGAAACGTGCATTACATGCCCACTGCTGCGAAATGAATATATTTACAGCACACACACATAATAGTATTCCTGCGATTTGTTTAAAAGTTTTTGTGCAAGTAAACATTGTTTTTTACTAAAATTACAGTTGAATATCACACTACAAAGACAGTTTTGTGATTGCTAGTGAAAACGTGTTTCATCAGTAACATTTCTATGATCTGCTAAATAATTTTGCTAAGTGTTTTCTAATTTACTTGAATTAAGACCATTTTATGTTTGGTAAACTAATGGCACACACAGAATGTGACGATGGGTGTATGTTTGCAGCATTACTGACTGAATGTGTATGTATGTTATGCATTGCTCACATAATACATTTTGATCAAATCTAATACTTCATGACATGTATTTAAAAAAAACTTAGAATATTGTCTGCGTTAGCCAAATTTCGTAGCATCAACTGAAATAATATTTGGTTAATGTACCCAAATGATAATGGAATTATTAACCACTGAAGCTGTAAACCACTGTAAAAAATAAAACAAATCATAATTGACCTATTACAACCTGCTGTGTATTACTTAATTTGGTATTTTGTATGCATAAATAGCTTAACAGATTTATGATTGTTTTTATGTATCACATGGTAATTGAAAAATAACTTGTTTTGCATGATTGAAGGAAACCGACCTGCAATTGATGGAATAATACTTGGTGACAGTGGGTATATGTTACGGACATAGCTAATGACACCTGTCCTCAACCCTGTCACCAGAAAACAAAGAGCTTACAACAACGCTCACAGGTGTACTCGGACAACAGTTGACCGAAGCATTGGCGTTGCTAAGCAACGATTAGTGGAACACAAAATGTGCTAATTTTAGTTAATTTGCAATAAAGCAAAACAATAAAACCACCAACGTTTCCCCCATGTTATTGGTGCATGTTTGATGACCAGAACAGTCTGTGGCATGGTTTACAATTAACCAGACTAATAGCAGTGCATGTCACATAAGCAGAAACAAGACATATTAAATACATGAAACTGCATTTTTACTAAATATAAACGACCGGAAAACAAATGCAGATGAAACATGACTGTGTGATTATGGGTGATATCAATAGATCTAACAATATAGTAAACAAACAATCTATGTATGGATACATGGTAATAATACCATATCTTAATTATGAGTACACATCACTTGCCACTGAGGACTTTACAAATATGTGTAAATGTGGGGTAAGATATGATTATGCTCATGTTCAATACTTCTTAATACAGGGTGTACTATAAAAACTCAAATACTTTTTTTTACTCTGCCCTACTAGATTCCTCTGCCTGTGATATGGCCTGCGTTTGCAGCCAGCAAAAGCATGCAAGGTCATTATCGTTTGCCTCATGTTACACAATCATGCAAGGCGCATGAACATCCCTGTGCCGGAAGATCCATCAGACTCTTCAAGTTGAGAGGATGAAGATGATGATGATGGCAACTGTGATGACATGAATGAGCGTGCAAGGGCACCAGCAGGAAAAATCGTCCGCAACAGGATTATCAACAACTGTTTTTAGAGGTAATACTGTTCCTTTTCCTTATTTGTGCAAAATCTATATTAGAAGGTGCCCCTGGGCATTTATCACGCCCTCTGTCTCTGTTGTGTAAGGCCACATGCATGTTATCGTTGCAGTATTTCAGCTGCATTGAGTTGTTTCACATGTAATGGTACTATACATGATTTCATTACTTTGGAAGTAATACTCATATCATTAACTGTATTCTGTCATATATATTATCAGTGATTCTGAACAGTACGTAACATTAGAAATAGTTCACCCTCGATATTGGCACTTGCATTGCAGAAATTGGTTATATAAACTGGGCTGCTAATGAAACAAGACACAAAGCATACACTGCAGTTGGTCAAATACATTGACATGTATTTAAATACAAACACTTGTTATTTTTAAAGGTCAAATGCAAATACTTTGAAAAGTAGTTAAATACGTTCAAATATGGCAGTTACTGTCATTCGTTTTCTTGCTTCATGGCTTACTGACAACCAAACCCATTTTCTTCAAATTCTCGATTTCTAGTTGCAGTTTAATTTTTTTCAGCTTTGCCACTTCTGTTACTGCATAATTTTTGTTGATCTCGCTTTTTAGCCATTTCGAAAATAATTCATTTTCTGCTTCAGATTCATCAGGAATGAGACGCCTTCCCATCTTCCGTTTTCCCTTCTGAGTGAACGCTGGAGCTGGAGCTGGAGGTGAACTCACTGTGAACGTGGCTGTCGAGATGTTGTTATCTTCTACGATATACTCGTGATCTGCATCTGGAACATTGATAATGTTTTAACTCTTTTTTTCTTTATGATCATATGATCAATGCCATACTTGAATAAATTCTCATTCATTACGGCAAAAGTAGATTTTCTGACATAATATATTACTTTTGGCATGCAAGACTCTCACTTTGACTGAAATGTCAGACTCATGGGATAAGTTATTATAAATTCCATGTCCACAACGTTTAGCTTTGTTCTTCGTATTACCAGTTATTCAGAAATATATCGCTGTTCTGCACACAAAGGATTTGAGTACATTTGACCAGTACTACACTTACTAAACATCATACTTACATCCAGATGAGTAACATATGTTGTTCTAGACAGGTGTGATTTCTAAGATGCTCTTGTCTAAGGGTATTGTCTGGTACTGTTGTGTTGTAAAAGGTTACAGTAATTTGTTTTATTTCTTATTGATTGTTATATTAAAATTAGACTCTTGTAGTTATTGTTTATATGTTGGAGATGATTTGTATTTTAACTTTTTATAGATAATTGAACTTACATGCAGTTTCTGTGTCGCTACAAGATGGGATGATCAGTGGTAGTGGTACTGCAACAGATTAAATTATATATATAGTCCAAAATCAACTTCCTCTAACTGTCTGTTGATTTTGTGATATTTTTCCTAAAACATTGTTGTCGAATTCCATATGCTAATATTTAATACTGACAATTCCAGTACACCATATGTACATGTACCGTTATGATACATAAAATAGAATAATAATGTAATACATAATTCATGAATCAAACACTACTGTCCAGGTAGTATTAATGGTATCACTACATCAAGTAAGTCTTGTAAGAAATACCTACACTAGGAAAAATGTTGCGGTCATTTTTAGCAGCACACTCCAAAATAAATTATTTATATTCTATAACAATGTCTTCCCTCATCAATGTTACTATAATTAGTAGAGCCATTACAGTGCAATTAATAATAAGGTTCCAAGAACAAAGGATATCATCAAAGGGAATTGCCATAATTATGGTCAGATCTTCAACAAACAACCTGCAAAAATAAGCAAAAGAACACACATTCATACATACATTATCATATACAATAAATATTATTAACAAAACATACCAGTTTTGATGTCCAACACGATATAAAACAAGAACGTTGCATGGTAGGATTACATGCTAGGGTAAATTTACAGCCTGCTATATCTTTACATGAAAGGAGATGTGGAAGTTTACGTTGAGTAAATACGACACAAAATGCAAGCACAGCACCCCAGCAGGATTCGAGTCTTATACACAACACTTAAACACTTGTCTATAAAAAAACATAGCTGATTAGTGTTAGTACTTAATTAGATAATAGTTTGATATTGTAAAAGTATGTCTACATTAAAAGTAAAAACTACCTAGTACAGCTATATGCAGCTGTATGTGGCACTTAAAAGTATAATGATAATATGTACATGCCCACACATGGGGTAAAATACATATATAATCACATATAATATATATATATATATATATATATATATATATATATATATATATATATATATATATATATATATATATATATATATATATATATATATATATATATATATATATATATATATATAAACTTTATTTCAGACAAAAAAATAAAATTAAAACAATTATGAGGTACAAGTAAAAGAATCAATAAGTCCGTAATAAAATAAATAAAATAAATAAATAGGTGATGAAACAAATTGGAAGAAATTTTAAAAATAATTATATAAAATAAGATACAATATACAAATATCACATGTACAATTGGGATATCCAGTATCGAAAATGTTTATGTGTATGGAAGTAGTTAACAAAATGAAGTGTACATTGGAGCAAAGTAAGCTTACAATATGGTAATTTCTGTGGAAGGATTAAAAAGAATTTTTTTGGAGCTGAAACATTACTTTGTGCATAAAGGCATCTTTTTTGTCTGGCAATGTCATCATCAACAGTGATGTTATTATTGATTATACGACCAAGGTATTTACATTTAATTGTATAAGGTAATGGACGATTATTGACATTGACACAATGAATACTTGTCATTTCGTGGGATTTCCTGGGATTACAATAACACTTGTTGATGTTATATGTTATATTGAACAATTCACCATACTTGGTACAGCATTCTGTAAGTTTTCTCAAAACAGCAACACTGAGAGAAAACATTCAGCATACATGAAGTGGTTGATTAAAGTGTCTGCATAAAGACAACCAATTAGTAATTTGTTGATATTTACATTTAAGTCATCCATCTATCTACACATTGAAAAGGTGGGGGAATGATACCTGACAGATTGAAATAGCTAGAAAAGTGCTTACACCATTTAACAGTGAATTTCTTAGTGCTATACCAGTGGTAAAGAATGTGCACAATAAAGTAGGACAGCGTCCGTGAGCCACAGTCAATTAGTTTAATAGCATACTATGATCCAAGTTGCCAAACGCATTGGAGTCTTTGAAGGCATGCAACATTGTGACATACGTAGAAGAGCCATTTGCAATACACTATCAAAAAAGTTATTTTAATATAAATAAGTGAATGTATCAGGTAAAAATACATACATTTAATGTACCACTGTATAGTGCATAACAGTGACATAAGAAGATGGAGTTTTTCATTTGCATACTTAAGATGTTCATTACTTATAAGGTCGTAAACAGAGGCTTTTCCAATTGGCATAGTATTTCGCGATAGGAATAAGTTATGTTCGATTCTGATCCAATTGCAAATTATGCTAACACAGACATAGACAAAACGATGCTTACCTAACAATTGTGCAGGTTCATCAGCCGTCACATAGCCATAGCTTTCCGTGGGCATATCTACTGTCAGAATAGAAACATTTATTGTAGTAATATAATATTACTGCTTTAACACTTACTCAAAGAAACAAGCGTCTTCGCAAAGTGTCATTCATCTACTGTTACAAACAGGTTCAAAGTCAAGGGGCGTTAATTCAGTGCTTCTTATTATTAGCCAAGGCCAAATGTCCGTTCAAAATATGTTTTAGATCAATCAATCAATCAATCACTTTATTGTCCTTAAAAAGGATATGCATTGTACAACTCATGATCTACAATATGTGGGATGGTCACAACAAAATGAATTCCAGATGTATCCACTATAAGAACAGTTCAACCGGTTGACAGCAATATGAATCATTTAGCATTCAACATTCTAATGGCCACAGGCACAAAACTCCTGCTATAGCGAGATGTTTTACATTTTATACAACGGTATCTCCTTCGAGACGGAAGTACATGGAAGAACGTAGAGAGCGGGTGATCAGATGACATCGTTCGATTATATATAGTTCGTTACTACAAACAAAGCCTAGTATAGGGCTTCATGTATGGCTAGGCCTAGAAAAGTAATACCTAATTAAGACTGATAATTGCATATGTTACGCAATACGTTTTAACAATATTATTTGTAATGCTAGAAAGAACGCATCGATCTTGCAGCTGGTTGGAACTTGGCTCTTACCTTCCATCCCGTTCACCAGGTTGGTTGTTTCCCCGATGATCCTTCTTATGATATCCTCGTATTGGATCTCTGGGAGAGGGCACCCACCTCCAGTCTTCGTGCTTTGGCGTTGCCGGTCTATCACAGCTGATTTCATGTCCTTCCACCTTTTCTTCACTTGCCCGACGGCGACACTCCTACCATTTCCTCCGATGGCGTTCACGGAATCGGCAATATGTTTCCACAACATTTCCTTTCTTTTCAGTGACAGTGTCACCCCGTTTTGAAAGTGTGACGTTAATAACTCCTTTTCTTTTTCTATTTCTTCTAATAAAGTTAAATTTTCTAAATCGCTACATTTTGTTTTTTTACTCTTTTCAACGAAATCTCTCCATCTCCCGACATTTTCCTTTTCCTGGTGAAAGCAGACGACAACTGCCCGGAAGGAAGTGTTTTTGTGAGGTCAACTATAGGCCGCGACTGCGCACTTCGTAAGAAATATTGGTAAATCCCCTTATAGCCTAAGTTCCACTCCAAACGTCGGGACAATCGCGTAAAAGTCTCTGACTTCATTGTCTCTGTCTAACGTCCGGTTCATGCATACTAACTTCGCCATGGCAGAAGTCCCGACGTTTATAGTCAGAGACAATAGCATTGTCTCTGACTACTAGTTGTCTCGGTCCATGCATACCACCCCTGGATACATCAAAAACCATTGGACAGACGTAGGATGTTCGAACGTGCATGCGCCAGTGACGTAAGCGGTTAATGTCACTGGCGCATAAGTCTCAAGATGGCAGCGCCTTGAATCCAACATGCAGTGTTCCTCGTATAGTTATACTATAATTAATTGTTTATTAACGATCTTTGTGGATACTGACTACCAACATACTATACAGATATAAGTAAATGCTGTGAATCTCTCACTGACTGGAGTATCCCTGTAAGAATCGTGTCGTTTTCTGGGTCTATCTGCAGCTGTACATTTTCCAGAATGACAGATACAAGCAATTCACCCTAGCGTCGTCGACGACTTAGGACTCACTCCTCCTTTCACGACAGGGTGTGGGGCATGCCCTTTAAATAATGTGATGCTTTCCTGAATAACTAGTCCCGATCGTAGACTTTACGTTTTTTAAGTGCAGACGACATATATATATATATCGCTTTCTTCTGACAAGAGCGTTAATATGTATGTTCAAACGTAAGTGAGGAAATCGAGATTTTGTGTTTTGTTTGGTTTTAATGTTAAAATTAACATCTACGTTTGCGTAAAAGAAGTCATCCTAACTAAAGGTAGACTAATGCCAATATGCATGTATCATCATAATTAACTTGTGAACATATTAACAACATTAATTGTGGGTGATAATAAGCAGGCTTACTGGATGACACTTACTGATCAAAATAGCACTAGTGGGGCGAGACGCCTACCAGCCAAGGGGGCAATAAGCCTACGTAGACGTTTGACCTCACAGCTGTTTTGGCAAACGTGGCTATATATTATAATAATATACAAACATGTTATACAGTACAGAAACATCCTATATTGTGACAATGGATAATTATAATGACAATTACACAATTATCAATTCCAATCTGACTACTTCCATTTCTATATACCATGCACTTAAATCTATCTAAGGCGGATTTTATGTGTACAAGGTTATCATTTTTATTTCTTTATTATATCGATTTTATTATTGTGTGTGCTCATTTGCAAAGCAATGTCATGCTATAAACATAACAGTTCTATGTGACGTATTTGTTAAAGATATTGTGAAGTTTATATTGAAAACCCCACAATGGTTACCAAAATCATCCTTCTACTACATTTCAGTCAAACGTTATTCATGTTTTCATGTTTTACGAACTGCGGATGGCGGCCATCTTGATTTCGAAAACCTAGCGCCGCCATTTCCCAGAAATGTCCCTATAGGGCCTATACCCAATCAGGCTAGACCACACATGAAAGATACCCAACAGGTAATATGTCAATACGTGACGGCGGTAATTGGAATAATGGTCTTCGTAACGTGACGTCAGAAAGAACGAGCAGTGTCACTTAGCACGTGTAGACAATACGGTCAACACTTCCTTCATTCTACTCCGTGTCAACGTAAAAGTTAAGGAGGCCCGTCAACCATGTTAAAGGACAAACAAAGTTAACTTTTACGTGGCATACAGCTAATAGAGTTAATATAAAGTAACAATGTCCACATATACTCAATTTTTTAACGCCAACGGTTTACCAGAAAAATATTTTTTAACACCCAGCCATCCAAATTCTATGCGCTACCCCATCTTAGACGAAGAATGACGTCACGACGGTGATCGAGGCGCTCTCCACGTAGATTCCCTGCATAGGGTTTGGCTGTTGTCATGAAATGGCTGCAATTCGGCAACGCGCGTACCATGCTGATGACGGTAAATATAAAGTTGTCTATTATTGTTATCGCTGAAATCATCCCATCAACTGATGATACATGTCTACATCAAAGCATTTCTCCTCAAAATGGACCGAGCAAAGTGACAAACAGTACGCCCGCAAATCACCAACGTGAATCCATTGCTTCAATACTACCGATTGTTTACACTATTATTGCAACCGTATGCCGAACACGAAGGCATAATTACTAAAGTCATAATTACTAAAGTTTACCATATATTTAACCACATATTTAGATATACGTCTATAAGCAGCTGCTAGATGTCACGCCAACTGAACGAACTGTCGAAGACTCGAAGTTGTTGACCCTTAACGACGTCGCCGGAAGCTGACCGAGATATGGAATGCCGCGCGCTGAATGGCCAAGCCAAATTAACCCTTCACCTATGGCGACGTCTAGACCATCGTGGATTTCGTTAGAATTTTAGACTTTAAAGTCACATTCTGAGTAAACCGCTGACGTTAAAAAATTGAGTATATGTGGAAATTGTTACTTTGTATAAACTCTATTAGGTGTATGACACGAAGCCGTAGCCTTTTTTGTCCTTTAATACATCAATATGTGTTCTTCGGAACGGCTCGTAGCGTTTTATCTTTCTCCCTGTCCGACCTTGACCATCAAACACCATCTCCACTTCCTTGGGGAGTATTCAGCCACGCTGCAATCAATGTACAACGGCTATTCGTACATAAATGTCTGTATAGCCAGATACTCACACTTGGTGTTCAGTGAACTGGGGCAAAGTAGGGTGAACGACCTTGTTCAAGGTTCGACACGACAGGACATGATTCAAACCTAGATTCCATCGAATGGGAATACGATTTCTAACCACTGCACCACTGGGCTCTCCCACGTACAGCGTCTTCCATAACGGCACCCAAGCTGTCGCTACTGAGAAACCATCGTCGTTGATTCCAATAATCCATGGCATGTGCGAGTTCCACTAACACAAGGCTTTCATCGAAACTAACTTTATTGCAGTTGTTTAACAAGAGGTGTAACAACTGTGTCAATCCATTTATGTGTCACAGTCTTTAATAAAAACAACTGCTGTATTTCCTAGAGAAATATATTTAAATCATAATCACAATTTGCTGTTCAGCCAATGGTATAACCAATTGGAAATTACTGTATGCAACGAGTTAGATAAATCAGAAATATAGTTCTCAATCAATAAATTGCCTCTGAAATATTTTTTGGGTCGCAAATCATTCTCTGGTATAGGTATCAGGATAACACTACACATATATTAAAGGTACAAGTTATACAACATTCCAGGTGTGTTTATTGATGAATAATTGAACTGGAACGTTGTATGCACATGCTATATTCTATTATGTTTTACCATATTTAATATATTGTGTGGAAATGTGGGGGGAAAAAAGATAATATTACGGGTTAAGCAAAAAGCGCAGCGATACGTCCACATAATTCTACTGTTCTATGAAACACACATATTAAAGTTTTCTGATTCGATAACAACCCAGAATACTATTATTTATGTACAAAGCCCAAGTGTAACAATTAACTGCCTTCGTACACTAAAAGGGAAAAGGCCAACAAACTCGTCAACAAGTATTCCACGCTAAAAAAATCAGTTCTCACAGAACCAAACTGTAGATGTTTTTGAATGTCAGTCTTACCTGTATTAGTTCATTTCACATTTGTAAAGCAAAGTACAAGAAACCGCTGTTGAAAGTTATTGCAAACACATTTAAACTCACATTGAACACTGAAAACATAAATTATGTTTGACACGTAGCATCATTTATGAAACAACAGTGTAAACAAAACTGCTAGACTATTGTTGAGAAAGGAGAAACATGTCTCTATAAGTGTTTATACTCAAACGTTTCGATCACTCCATCCACACCTTCCTGATCACAACCACACCTGCCCACTCCCTTCTTGCCTCCCAACACACCTGCCCCGTCCATCCATCTCCACCCCTGCCTCTCTGTACCCCTGAGATAGAGAGGGGGGAGGGAGGGAGGGAGGGAGGGAGGGAGGGAGGGAGGGAGGGAGGGAGGGAGGGAGGGAGGGAGGTAGGAACGAACGGACGGACGGACGGACGGACGGACGGACGGACGGACGGACGGACGGACGGACGGACGGACGGACGGACGGACGGACGGACGGACGGACGGACGGACGGACGGACGGACGGACGGACGGACGGACGGACGGACGGACGGACGGACGGACGGACGGACGGACGGAGATAGGTTTCCCTTGCAACGCCTACTATGTGAAAAAGAAAAAATCTACAGCCATCATTGATAGAAATATGAACACATGTCCGTATGCACTCATGCACTTCCGCGTGAACTTGCGTACACGCCATAGATCTAACTCTCTGGTACACGCTCGTGTACTCGCGGATGTCGAATGTCAAAGGTGGTTCCTTTGTCAAGGACCTGTGGAGCGGCTGTCCTCAATGTTGCCGTCCATTGTTCTGGCGAACTACGCTTCATTATTCGATGCTATTCGACCTTCGCGGTTATTATTAATTCATATTATTATTAATCTATTCAACCTCCGTTGTCGGAGAAGAAACAATAAATATCATGTGTACATTTATGATACATGCATTCACATATGGGTACAAAACAAAATGTATAATAAAATAGATGGCAACAATACATACAGTGACATGATATAATAGGTAAACTCAGAGTATATTGTATATATCAATTAAAAGAAAATGTGTAATATATTAGAATGCAGTGGTTAAGAGATGAACTAAAATACATTCTTTTGAATATGGCTTTTTAAAATTATCGGCAAATAAAAGGTGTCTAATTGAGTGAACACACGACCATCATTGTTTGGCAATATAGGTTATATTTACACGGTCAATGTGGGAATATCGCTGCTGTGTAATGAAGGGAGGCACGAATAGAAACTAAGAAGAGCCTGGCATATTGTTTGCTGTGTGGCCACGGGCGTCGATCGGTGGGGGACGCGTCCCCCCCCCACTTTTCAGGGCGGGGGGGGACAGCATAGGAATTGTCCCCCCCACTTTTCAGTTCAAAAAAATTGCGATGCATATAGCCTGACTCAACACTCCTCTCTCTTAAAAGCCGCTACATAGGACTAGCTAGACAATAAACTCGCGATATGAAGTTCAGCAAAGTTATTAATCGCAAATTAACATGAGGCAAACAAGTTTTGAAGCATGTTTTGCTGTTAGTGCGCCATAATCCGTGATAGTTATTTAAACAAACGTAATATTTTAATGTATTGAACGAAATGTTAGACAACAGTAGTCATCATAGGAGAGTTGTCGAACAGCTCGTGGCATTTATACCAAAAAGGCTTTGTTATTTCGCTGCACATTGATGATTTTAAAATTGTCGCGCAGAAAGGCCAATCGGAAAGTTTATAACTACCGGAAAAATGGAAGCCGCTGCCGGGCTCTACCAGTTTGCAACCTTGTGTTGATATTGTTAATAAGCTCTAACCATCAAGTATATTTTAAATTATGAAATTGTTGTTGCACTTTCACCCCTCGCCTGCTTGATGCTTATCGCCTACGGCAGAAGCGGCGGATTACTGCACTTTGTGTAACTTATTCCCATTTGAGTGGTGACAAATTTCTTTGCCAAAATGTAGGATTGTGAAGTTCTACACAGGCACAGCATGGGCGTCGATCAGTGGTGGACGAGGGGGACCCGTCTGAAACGTGTCATCTTGGCCAAGTTTGGAATGAATGGCGACATGTACGTGGCTATGCCCAGAAATTCCTGAAGCTGTGCGACGTTTTGCGGTGCTTTCATTCGCTGGATGTCCGCGGCTCTGCCTGGGTCTGGACGTACGCCGTCTGCGCTGAATTCCAACCCGAAGAACTTCATGTTCGTCTGTTTGATGTCGCATTTATCAATGTTGAACACCAGCCCATGCTGCAGTGCTACTCTCATCAGGTTGTGCAGATGTTTGTCGTGTTCGGCTTCTGTCTTCCCGAACACACCCACGTCATCAGCAACACTTATCGTTCCGGGGCACTTCTCAAGGATGCAGTCCCTCCTGGAACACGTCTTGGCTGAGGTTCAGGCCAAACGGTAGTCTTCTGAAACAATACCGGCCGAAGGGACTGTTGAACGTGGTCAGACGCTTAGACTCGTCGCCTAACTGTACGGACCAGTATCCGTGACGTGCGTCTAGCTTGGAGAAGATCATTGACCCAGCAAGCTTGTGGGTAATTTCTTCCAAGGTCGGTGTTGGGTAGTGCGGACGCTTGATAGCTGTGTTCAAGTCTTTGGGATCCAAGCAGATGCGCAACTTTCCGTTCGACATCCTGCTGTATACGATGCTAGATACCCAATCTGTAGGCTCCTCGACCTTCTCGATCACCCCGAGTTCTACCATCTGGTTGATCTCATTCCTCACGTCGTCTTTGATGTTGATCGGACATCGTCTGGGCGCATTTACGACAGGGGTCACAGCAGGGTCTAGTGTGATGTGGAACGTTTCGCGGAACTTGCCGATGCCCTTAAAACAATCTGGATACAGCCGCTGGAGATCTTCCTTCGAGTTCAACGGCGGTGGATGTTCGCTGACTGCACAGTTCAAGGTCACCAAGTTGAGCTTGCGGCAGGAAGGTAGTCCCAAGATCACTGGACCTGGCGTGTCAGCAACAAAGAACTCTGCTTCGTGTGTGGTTGTCTCATGCACACACTTCAGTCGCGTAGTACCGTACTGCCGGATCAATTGTCCGTTGTAGGCAGTTAGGATCGTGTCTCGATGCTCAAAGCTGCCTCGCACAGGTATTCCTTCTGTGTCGATGTTTGACGGGTACATGCGCTGGAACGTCCTCAGCGGCATTACGTTACCCTGCGCACCTGTGTCGACCTTGACACGAAGTGTCGCTGGGATGTCAGACCTGTCTTTCAGCGTGATCCTGAGAGTCGCATATACCTCGTCCCTCTCGACGGCGTTGATGTTGACGGTATTAAAGGCAAGCGGCTCGAAGTTATCGCTGAGCTGATCGAATCTGGCGTCTTGACTGATGGAGTGGACACCACCTCGTTGGCGCTCATCTCGGTTGGTCCTTCGTCTTCACCTAGCTCGGGATCTTGGTCGCCAAGAAGAGTGTGGTCTTCCTCCGGCGCCAGACGTCCAACCTGTAGCCTGCCGACATACTCGCTGCCAGTGATTGAGTTTCCCACATGCGTTACACCTACTGCCCTCTGCTTGACATCGATCTGTGGGCGCATGATGACGTCCACATTTTGCGCACGTAGGTGCCTCCTCTCGACGTCCGCTTGGCTCATGTGTTCTCTGCGACTGGCTGACGTGACTGATGCTGCTAGCGTCTCCTGAGAACTGCTGCATGTTGGCCAGTGTTGCTTCATGCGTTCTAGCAACGTCCATCGCCGCGTCAAGTGTTAGTGTCTCATCACGGCACAGTAGCTTGTCTTGCACTTTCCCGTGCCGAACACCCACTACTAACTGTTCGATCAACCTCTCCTCGGTTTCTGTAGTATCACGGAACTTGCATTTACGCGCCTGCATCTTGCAGCGTGTCATAAATTCGTCAACTGTCTCAGAGCTCAACTGCCTGAATGTTTGCAGATGAAAACGGCTCAGCCTGTAATTAGACTTGGGTTCTATCAGAGCCTGGAATTTAGCCCAAATGACCTCAACGTCTTTCTTATCAGTTTCACTGAGGTCCCACGTATTGTACATTCGCCGACCCTCCTGTCCTACCCATAGCAGGATGTAGGTCACTCGTTCACTCTGCCCTTTTTCAGCAAAGCCCGCAAAGGGCCCACTGAAAATCAGTTCGCAATATTGACGGAATGAACGAAACTCCGTGGGTAAATCAGTGGCTAACCAGTTCATGCGGGGCGGCTCTATACCTGACAGATCACCCATGGCTGCCTATTAATGGCAATGTCTATCACTTACTCAGTGAGAACAAATCGGAGCTGGCCAGCGTCGACTCGACGGTGCCGCGTGCGTGTTGACCTATTTACGAATGTCGAAAGCGCCGGATTCAACCGTAGCTGCCACCATGAAACGTGTCATCTTGGCCTGACATCTGTGTAGTCGGATTGTCCGACTCGTCTCGCATTCATACATATCTGATTCGACACCAGAAGTACTGAACAAATCACTTTATTACAATTACAAGCAGAGAGAGGGATAACACTGATCGACCTCGAGTCTCGTCATCTTCCAAGACTGATCTCTTGGACTGCATATGTCGTTCTATGCATTTACATTGGCATACCACCACACCGTCCCCCCACTTTTCGACTTTCCTGAGGGGGTCAGCATAGGAAATGTCCTCATACTTGTTCAGGTCATAAAACAAATTTACAGGCATATGTAGCGAGACTGATCACTCCCCTCTCTTAAAAACCCTACATCGGTCTAGTAGTAAAATTAATAATAAGATATAAACTTCCTAGTGGAAAATCACTAGGTAAATTGCTTGGTTGGCCGCAGCCCGCAACTTGACCTTAGTCCAGTAAATATTCATCATGCCGGGCTCTGTCATTTTGCACCCTTGTGTTGATATAATATTAATCGGCATTAGCCATCAAGCACATTATAGATTATTAATTTTTGTTTGCCCTGTCAGCCCTGGTGGATATTTATATCGTCTATGGCGGAACCAGCGGATTTCTGCACTTTGTGTAATTTGATCTCATTTTAGTGATGACAAATTGTTTTGCCAAAAGATGGCATTGGGAAGTCCTACACAGGCACCCCTGTAAGCTCTGCATCTTGTCACTCTATGAATCATGCAAGCAGTGTTGGGTCCAAAGTCTACCCCCCAAATGGTCAGTGATTGGGATGGGCCATGGCCCTCCATTACAAAAAATAGCATTCAAATACCATTCAAATAGCATTCAAATACCATTGGTTTTTGAATGGTACTT
>OZ024856.1:55021508-55031508 GCA_964017155.1 Oasisia sp. SBJ-2009 | reverse complement strand
TGATCGTGACGTAAACAATCCGAGACGTACTAGATACATCAAATGCCATTGGCCAATGTTCGAAAGTGCATGCGCCAGTGACGTAAGGGGTTTACGTAACGTAATCTTTTGCACAATTACTATGCACAACCAATATATTATACAGATGTATTATACAGATGTAAATGTTGTGAATCTCTCACTGACTGGAGTATCCCTTTAAAGGGGAGGGGGGGGGGCTGAAATGATCGAACAACCACTTCCCAAACTTAACATACCAATTACAAGATATGTGGCCATGATTTGTCAAACTTGTAAATTTTTCTCATTGAGCTCCGCAATTATTACTCTCAAGCTACAGTTGACTTGAGTTGCTCCGATAAACAACTTTTCTTAATTTGTTCTCATCAAATCATGGACATATAGTCTGTAAATCGTATGTTCTTATGCTTCTGCATTGGTAGTTCAAGCGTTTTAGTCGCTTTTTAAGCCATTTTATGAAGGTAAAACCTTTGCTGTTCTTTTTTGTTTGCTTGGTTAAATATAGAAACCACATTAACTATTATTAGCGGTGTTTGTGTTTAATTTCGATGAAGACGGGAAGTCACAATCACGGAACCGTAAAACCCGCGAAATTACATATTTATTGAGGAATTGGACATAGCTCGTTTGTTGCATTACCTGCACAGTTCAATTCAAAACCCCTTGTGTAACTAATTCACTAATCTAAATTGTTAACCTTATCCGAGAATCGTGATTTTACCCATATGAGGATGGTCATTCATGGCTGGAAATTAACACAACAACACGGTTGTTTATGATTTACAGAAGAATTAACGATTGACTTTTAATATATACATATATACAGCAAAAATGATGCATCACAATACTGACTCTTAGATTCATCTAACACTAATACGAATTTTCCATCCGTCTTATATTTCGGCTGGAAAACAGCAGCAGCAACAACAACAACAACAATTAAAATGCATATATATTTCAGTTCACCTGGTTTATACGCAACAGAGTTCACGCGTTTCACGCATGCGCTTGTTTACTTGTCAGCAACCAACCACAGCGTTAATTATTTGAAATAATCTTGCGTATCGAGGATAAATGGAAGTCAAATTTCGACAATGATAACTTTTGTCTGCGAGAAACAAACACCGGACATGATAACGAAGCTATACACGAGCTATGGTACAATGTGGCACATGTGTGGAATGTAAGTACAACGTTACTCCACGCCATTCTATACGCTGACGTCTCGTCACGTTTCCGTCAGCCGTCGCTGTCCCATCCTCGTCGCCAGTGGCACCAGGAGATTCAGGCACGTTACAGTCGCCGTGATCGCTCCGCACGCGTAGAATGATACGACCCATGTTCCCGTGATGTCGCGTAGTTTACCTGCAAAACACGCGCAATGTGTATGCTACAATATAAGACCACATTTTGTCATTGAAATCTGTATCTGATATGCCATTCCCAGTGGTATATTTTGTATTTTATTGTTGTTGCTGATAAATTCATCGGAATTCTTTGTGTGTGTGTGTGTGTGTGTGTGTGTGTGTGTGTGTGTGTGTGTGTGTGTGTGTGTGTGTGTATGTGTATGTGTGTGTGTGTGTGTTTGTGCGTGCGTGTTTATGTGTTTGTGTGTGGTTTACGTATGCGTGCGTGTGTGTATTGTGTGTGTATGTGTGTGTATTGTGTGTGTATGTGTGTGTGTGTGCTCGTGCGCATGCGCGTGTGCGTGTGTGGTGTGTGTGTGTGGTGTGTGTGTTCGTGCGTGCGTGCGTGCGTGCGTGCGTGCGTGCGTGCGTGCGTGCGTGCGTGGGTGTTTTGTGCATGCACGTATGCGACCTTAATGTGGCTTACTGGCAAATCGAGATACACTTACCCATGACAGCTGGTAGGACAAGACTCGTAAATCCAATAGTCATGGTAGACACGCCATACGTAGCAGGCAAGCGCTCTATCCCCAACGTCTCGGCCAGCAGTGTCGGAAGTAGCGAGATGATGCCTCCTCCGGCGACGGCGAACAGAACCAAGGCGCTCGCTACGGCGGGGTACGTCTTCAACGACGGCAGAATGAATAAAACGACTGTGCTCAGAGCCAGAGACCCGTGGAACATATGCTGCGTCTTGATGATCTTAGAGTCGGCGAAGATGCCGAATCCGACCCGTGAAATCATATCTGCCCCGCCCATGATGGAGACGAGCAACGCCGCTTTGGTCTGAGAGAAGCCCAGTTGTTCTGCGTGCGGGGTCGCCATGATGAACATACCGAAGTAGACGTTACCGGCCAATGCTATCGTCGCACAGTAGATCAGGAAGACTGGATGGGTGAGAATGCGATACTGGAACAGCGGCGGTTTTGGGCAAGACTGATCTTCGCTGCAACACGAAGTTCCGTTGGCATTTGCAGCTGGCGAGAAGCCATTGGATGAGCGGCCATCCACGTCCACGACAAAGACGCCGTTGGTTTGTGCGTCTTGTTTTGTTGGGTAACTACTAATGATGGCGTCGCTGCGCAGTTGCTCTGTTGTCGTATCGACTTTGTCGTGAGCTTTATCCGGATGGCATCCGTCCAACACTACGTAATTTGGTTGCCATTCCACTTTTGTGAAATCGTTCCTGTCACCATTGGCTCCATTGCCAATTATATTCGCTTGTGGCGAGTCTTTGTGTGCCGATTGTGTGTTATGTGGACAACTTTCGCTGAGACATATATCTTCCATAGCAATTGGATTGACACACCCACCCTTCGCCACATCACTAATCTCATCGCTATTCACGTCGCCTGGTATTTGCTTCGTCCCAGCATGCAGCATGGCCATACATATCCTGCGGCGTCTCTCCATCTTCAATAAAAATCTCCTCATGTAGAACGATGGAGGTCGAAACAGCATCCCGGATACACAGAGATTCAGTGCCATACCGCCCATTATAAGCAAGGTTCCTTCTAGGCCGTACGTGTTTAGGGCGTACACCATTGCTGGCGGGATCGCTATAGACCCTATTCCGCTCCCGGCAAGGGATATGCCGTTGGCGAGTCCACGTTTTTTCTCGAAGTGTTGACCAACGGCTACCATTGTGGGGGTATAGAGGAGGCCGGCTCCAACTCCTGTCACAGAGAGAGGAAGAACAACGATACAATACAACACAATTGTATTCAACGGATAGCGCATATGCGTAAGTTTACCTGAGGAAACGGATATATATTTAATCAGAGCGACAGACAGACAGACAGACAGACAGACAGACAGACAGACAGACAGACAGACAAGACAGACAGACAGACAGACACACACACAGACAGACAGACACACAGACAGACACACAGACAGACACACAGACAGACACACAGACAGACACACAGACACACAGACACACAGACACACAGACACACAGACACACCGTCACACAGACACACAGACACACAGACACACAGGCACACAGGCACACAGGCACACAGGCACACAGGCACACAGGCACACAGGCACACAGGCACACAGGCACACAGACACACAGACACACAGACACACAGACACACAGACACACAGACACACAGACACACAGACACACAGACACACAGACACACAGACACACAGACACACAGACACACAGACACACAGACACACAGACACACAGACACACAGACACACAGACACACAGACACACAGACACACAGACACACAGACACACAGACACACAGACACACAGACACACAGACACACAGACACACAGACACACAGACACACATACACACAGACACACAGACACACATACACACAGACACACAGACACACAGACACACAGACACACAGACACACAGACACACAGACACACAGACACACAGACACACAGACACACAGACACACAGACACACAGACACACAGACACACAGACACACAGACACACAGACACACAGACACACAGACACACAGACACACAGACACACAGACACACAGACAGATAGACAGACAACCCGCGAATTTGTTTGCGTAAGAAAGAGATCGGTGGATCTAGCAAAAGGTTTGATATTTTCAATACATGCCTTCCACTACAATTGGTATCTCTTGTGTTGAACAAATTCAAATAGTTTGATATAGTTGACATACGGCGATGAATCATGTGGTTAGTGGAGATAGTAATGTAAGAACAGTATGAAGGGATACAAATTAAAAGGAACATTTAAACACATTTGGCGAAACTAGGGGAGAACAACACAAACGTCTACATGTAAACGCCAACTACGATTACAATAGTATCGTAACATATATAGGTAAATACTTAGATTGGTCTAATCTTAAAGAGAGAAGGAAGAACCGTCCGCATTCAAATTACCGTCCCGTTCAGAAACATTTTAGTACAGACGTGCTGTAATTACCAATGTAGGCGTATCAGATCCGGACCTCAGATCCAACAGTGAATAATACAGAATATACCCCCCGCCGCACTATAACTATATGGACCATTCTAGAAGCACCACTGCGTATTACAAAGGCCGCCCCATAATTCAAAGAACTTATAGGTCGTGCTCAACGCTCATAGATAATTTAACATCACAGACGCGATATCCAGCTGGGGTTTGCCAGTTATATAAAGTAAAGGTAAGGGTAAGTTTTAAAATTGCGCAGTATCCACTCCTTAGCACTGCTCAAAGCGCTTTTACAGTTTATTTCCCTGTTCAATCAAATACCATCTCAATTTCTCTGGGAAGCTTCCAGCCACATGCTACAATTAATGCGCGAAGGCTGCTCGTACACATATTCACCACTGTCTATAGCCAGGGAGTCATTTATACAGCTGAGTGAACTGGAGCAATGTAGAGTGAACAAACTTGCCCAAGGTTTTAAATCCGCAGCACAGGATTCGAACCCGGGTTCTCTTAGTCGATAGTCCGAAGCTCTACCCCTGAGCTGCGCTCTATAAATCTACACTGTAAGAGAAACAGAACGGCGCGCATAGAGCGGTGAGTGAATCTGGTTAGTGTGAAATTGCAGGGCAAGAACATTGCGAACTGAGCGAAACAGGAGACCAACACACATGTGTACGCACCGATGCATATGCCGTAGGTGAAGAAGAACACCCAGGAGCTCTGGGCGAGAGAGCTGAGCACGTAGCCTGCCATGGCCAGCAGCGAGCCCGTGATGACGACCAGACGTGTAGAGAAACGACTCGCCAAGGCGTTGGATATCGGAGCTGAAGAAAAACGTGACTGTTCTAGTGTTGGCGAATTCGACAATGGAGGCGGTCTATATGAGGTCATATAAGATCAACTTTATTGCCATGTGTTTTTATTGCAGTTGATATAATATTTTTAAATACTAATAAAGCTATATTCGCCGTTTTCAACTTGCAGTATACATTAAATGCCAAATATGAATATGTAGCGGAGTTTGAGTCACGTAGTGCCTATCTATAATAAAATGAAATATAATAAATAAATATATAATATAGAGCAAATTCTTTAAAATTATTAATTATCCATTACAACTTATTGTTTTGGTTTAATAAATAAATAATATATATTAAACATATTATTTGAGGATATTTATTTATAAAATATATTGAGAGGTTTCTGTGCGCTATTGCAAATCAGGAATCGTTGTAAATCGATGAGACAAAATATATCTATTGCCGTATGTTGTTAACACAGTCATTCTATTAAAATATTGGAATGTATTAATATATCGGATCGTACAAGCACATGTTCATATCGATGCAAATAATCAATAAGTTGTAATAAAGTCGAACTAATAATAATAAAAATCTTACCCATGATGAAGGCGATCCCCAACGTGGTGGCTGGAATCCAAGACAAGATAGCCGCTGAAACGTCGTATTTGGCTTGAACTTTAGAAAATATGACGCCGAACGTCTTGAAGATCCCGCCGGCCGTGATTACGTTCATTAGAAATCCGCCTGCAACATATATTAAACACACCTTGACTGCTGTGCTCTTAGTAAATTAAACCATTGTGTTAAACTATTGTCATGTATTATGTAATATTTATGCCATAACGGCATTTGAGTTTGTCTCAACAGTGAGGGGGAGAGAGCGGAGCGACAGACATACAGACATATAGACAGACATACATGCGTACATACATACAGACAGACAGACAGACAGACAGACAGACAGACAGACAGACAGACAGACAGACAGACAGACAGACAGACAGACAGACAGACAGACAGACAGACAGACAGACAGACAGACAGACAGACAGACAGGCACAGGCTGAGAAAAAGAGTGGACAAACATTTAATCGGCTAGTCGTTCAGCTACTGAGAAAGGAAGAGAACTGTTTAATTTTAACACTATTAACACTAGACAATGAAAACGACTCACCTATAAGGGCCACCCACGACCATCCTTTGTCTTTCGGCAGCACTTTCGATGGGTCTATGGGCGTCATTTTGTTTGCTGGACTATGACGGCGCTGTAAGGTTAACCACGGGTTGATCGTTAGGACGTATATAACCTTTCAGCAAGGTTATTTGTCGCCAATTAACACAAGGCTAACACCTTTTGAGGCTTGTTTTGATAGCAAGCTCAAATCACGCGACTGCGGTGCGCCATAATCCGTGATAATGACTTAAGCAAACGTAATATGTGAATGTATTCAAAAAAAAATTAAGCAACTTCAACAATAATTACCACAGGAGTGTTATCGAACAGGCCATGGTATTTAATAATAATAATGATACAGTTTATTTTTACACTAAAATCCAAAACACAAACTCTGTTCCGTAGCGTTGACAACATTAAAACATTGGAAGAAATAAATATAATAAAAGCACAAGTAAAACATATGAATACGTATACCTAAATAATAGTTCGTAAGTTGGTTAATGTCGAGGCATATCTTTATTCTTAGTGGTGGACGTGCGAACGATAATTGCGGCGCGTGTATCCCAGCACTCGACTGACGTTGTTCAACGACGTATTGTCCAGTGTTAGAATCGACAATTCGACGTCACCCGGACAGTTAATAATGCCCGGAAAAATGCAAGCGCGACAGCGACATTTCAATTTAATATCTGCATTTAAGTGGTAACAAATGTCTAACAAAAAAATGGTAACAATCTAAGTTTAAAACGGTACATACATGTTTGACTATATCCGTGTTCGTCTCGTTCACGTTGTGTTCTTCGGCCACGTCCTGTGTTGCACGTGTTTATTATTCCGAACCGAATGTTGTATTATATACGCATTGAGCCCCACGCTAGTTACGTTACGGTTCACCGACTCTTGTCACACACCGCTGATTTAAACGCAATTCACTACGCGTACGCCTGGACGTGTTGTTGGAGGTGTCTTCTAAGTCGAATATGACTGGGACACATTTCAAAGTATTCACTTGTGTTGTCTGGGTTGAAATCGGCTCACGAAGTTGTTTGTGTGCAATTAGAATGCTTACGGGTGAATACATTGTTGATATGTTGCGGCGGGGTTATCAAATTATTTATCTCCCATTAGCGGGGGTCACCCATGCGGGGGGTCACCCATCCATTTCTAGTTCTGGATGTTTCCAGAACTCGGCGGGGTTCTATTAACTGACTAGTCTGTATATATTGTGATTAAAACGTTATGATCGTATGAGGACTCATTAAAATAGTTTACGCCACGCTGACCTTCTTATGGCGGGACTGAGGGTGGTCACTGCCAGGATGCTTGTCGTCCTCAACGATTCTTGTAGACGGGACCGACCGCAGCGTGATTTTTTAGATGCGACATTTTAGTGGTCAATGTCCTCCATATTATATTTTGGAACCTCGTATCTCCCATCGAATTTTAGGGCGTAATTTCCATCAAATTGCAATTTTTATGACAACTCTGTCATACTTCATCATACCAATGCAATCCTCCATGATTCAGTAATTGCTTATTTCTGACAATCGAATCGTGCAGTTACGTATATGCGGAGGAACGTTCTATTGTTTGCACAAAAGCAGTTTAAAAGAACTGATAAAACATAATTTTCTTTAAGTGTTTGTTTTTATGTGATTAAAAAAAAAATCCACACCTCTATTGCTACTTTGAAGACTGCGAGGGTGCTGGCAACGGCGATTCTGTTCCACAGCGTGAGAGGTAGAATGAGTGCAGGTCGTCCTGGGGTGAGGCAGAACCTTGTTGGGCAGTCACTCACCTGGCGAGATGGTTGTTTGTCGTCAGTTGGTTGTTTGTCGTCAGGCTGCCCTCAGTTGGCGCGATGACCACAAGGCCACGCATTATGTTGGACTTGAATAATGTGACCTTATTTACGGTTCCCCTTTCAGAGGGTCTGTAGTGGCAGCTTGTTTACAAGGTATGTTGCGCTGGTATTGCGGTGAACATAACCGGACTGAACAGGATTTATGTACTTCGTAAGTATAAATATTATATAATTTTTGGTACAGTAATAATAATAATAATAATTGTTTGTATGTAGTGTGTGTGTGTGTGTGTGTGTGTGTGTGTGTGTGTGTGTGTGTGCGTGGGCCCGCGCGCGCGTGTGTGTGTGTCTCTGTGTGTGTATTTGTGTGTGTATTTGTGTGTGTATTTGTGTGCGCATGTGTGTGTGTGTTTGTGTGTGTGTGTGCGTGCGTACGTGCGTGTGTGTGTTTGTGTGTGTATGTGTGTATTGTGTGTGTATATTTGTGTGTGTTTGTGTGTGTATGTGGGTGTGAGTTGAGGTGGGGGTGAGTGGTGATGATGGTGAGTGGAGGTGGGGGTGGGGGTGGGGTGAGGCGGTGGGTGTGGGAGTTAGTAGGGTGCGAGTGAATGGGGGTGGGTTTTAAGAAACCACCCGTTAATATTTTAAGATATATAGAATATAGCGTTAACGTTAAAAACCACAGTAGAAGCTAGTCTCGAGTTATTACTTAAGAGAGGTAAAACCAGAGCAAGGCCAGGAATCCGATAAATTCTAAAAGTGGACGGCATTGTTTACCACGCCGGAGGAGTTCAATAAAACACCGGCCGCACTGCCTTTAATGGCTGTTTATGTTACCACCTAGACGTCCACCGGACCCAACTCATGTGTTTGGCACTGACACAATCTTAGCTGAGACAGACTTGTCTAAGACGTCTCCCTACAAATCTAATTTGGATTTGAATAGATATTGCAGGTGTTTCGCAGGTGCAACGCGAAAACGTGTCTGTTTCAAACTAGCGTCCTTGGGCCTGCTACGACCGGACTTGGTCAATTACCTATGCGCACGAGTTGCATATTTTAAATTATATTTTGCTATAAAGGGACAGAGCGTCATTTTGATCGGGGAACCGGGGCTGACGAAGATGATTTCGATCTACCACTTCTGGCTTCTAAATTACAATTCCAATATGAGACGGTTGCTCATATTATAACGAACTTCAAAATTATCGGCACCTTTTAAACATGTAAACTGTAGGCGTACTGTAGTTGTCCCGAATCATGAGTAGGGCACTCAGATACTTCGATGTTACTATACAAACTATATTGCCAACGCAATGTTTGTCTTTCTATTCTTGTGTACAAACGTGAACTTTATTCAGTTTGAATAAAACCGAGGTCGAATCATGGAAAGAGCGTTATTTACTTCACCCTGAATCGGGGTTTACAATTCCGGTTCTGGCGAGAGCAAACATATCCGACATACACCAACCACCTTGTGAGATGTCCTCCCCGCGCACGCAATCCCAAGGGGGTCGATTCTTACAGTGTGTGAGTGGGGCTGGGGGTGAGTGATGGCGGATGTGATTGATGGCGGATGTGGGAGTGGGTGGGTGTGGGTGGCGTGAGTGTGAGTCGGGTGGGTGTCAGTGAGGTGGGTGTGAGTGGGGTGGGTGTTACGGGGTGGTGGTGGTTGTGGGTGGGGTTTGGTGTGAGTGGGGACGGACGGACGGCCGGACGAACGGAGGTGCATTAACGTGTATTACGTGTATTAACATTAGCACATAGCCCCACCCACTATATTGGCGTAACATCCCTGTGAGATTGACAATTATCATATCGACACTGAGATCAACTAACTATGCTTACACATATCC
>OZ024856.1:55014008-55016508 GCA_964017155.1 Oasisia sp. SBJ-2009 | reverse complement strand
CCGTTATCAATTTCTTTCGCTTGATTTTTGTGCAAGGATAGGACACTCCGTGTACTTGTGGCATCTTCGCCGAGACATATGTCTTCAATAGCAACCGGATTAACGCATCCTTCCGTCAATGCGTCGGTGGTCTCAATTCCGTTCGCGTCGCCTAGTGGTTGGTTTGTTCCAGCATGCAACACGGTCTTACACATCATGCGGCGTCTCTCCATCTTCAAACGGTGCCTTCTCATATAGAACGAAGGAGGTCTGAACAGCATCCCACACACGCATATATTTAGTGCCATACCGCCCATTAAAAGCAAGGTTCCTTCTAGGCCGTACGTGTGTAGGGCATACACCATTATTGGGGGGATTGTTATAGACCCTACTCCGCTTCCGGCCAGGGATACGCCGTTTGCAAGACCTCGCCTTTTCTCGAAATGTTGGTTGACGACCACGATGCTGGGAGAGTACATGAGACCAACGCCAACTCCTGCATAATGTAGAAGGCAAAAGACAAATAGCATGTATTGCACACAGTATTAGCTATAGCAGGTTTCTAAGGGCTCGATTTTAATATATAATCTCCTGTGTCAAACGTTGTTACACTAAACTATTGGTATAATATTATTAACTATTGTTGCAATTTTTATATTTTTGTAAATACTTTAACATGCATAGACCCATTAACACATTGTATACCCACCAATGCATATGCCATAGGTGAAGAAGAAGACCCAAGACGTTCCGGCCAGCGAGCTAAGTATGAAGCCGGTCATGGCGAGGATTGACCCTGTTATGACCACCCAGCGTGCGGAGAAACGACTCGCCAAGGCGTTGGAGAACGGACCTGGAGAGAGCAGGGATTGTTCTTCAATGGCGACCAGATTCAATAGAACGAGCGATAAAGATGAGGAGGGAGGTTTGTGTGAATGAGGATCTCGGGCAGAAATTAGTAACGGGTCGGTTAAAGGAGAGGCACGCAAACAGATGGATACGCAACGTATCTGTTAAAGGGATACTCCAGTCAGTGAGAGGTTCACAGTATTAACTTACATATGATAATATATTGGTTGTGCCTAGTAGATGCGCACAAAGATCGTTAATATACAATTAGTTATAGTTTAATGGTATCAAAAACATGCTATCGTAGATTCAGGGCGCTGCCAGATTGAAGCACAGAACCAGTCACGTAAGTCAAATCGTTTACGTCACTGTCGCATTGTTGAAAATGGCAGGGATTGGCGGAATTTTTTGATAGTGATGTAAGCAATCCGCGACGTACTGGATACATTAAATACCATTGGACAGACATAGGATGTTCGAACGTGCATGCGCCAGTGACGTAAGCGGTTTACGTCAGTGGCGCATAAGTCTCAAGATGGCAGCGTCCTGAATCCAACTTGGAGTGTTTCTTGTACAATAATACTATAATTAGTTGTGTATTAACGATCTTTGTGCACAATTACTATACATAACCAATATAGTATAGATATGTACGTAAATGCTGTGGATCTGTCACTGACTGGAGTATCCCTTTAACGACGATAGACAAGAAAGCGGGGAGGGATGATATATCAAGGATGCTGTAAAACGTAACTGTATAAACGCCTGGGTTTAATGAAATATTATATAAGGAGATATGATATGACAACATCATGAAATGACAGAAACTTAATTACCTACCGGGCAACTATTTTACCAAGGCCTCTCACAAGAATAAATATGTTGCAAATGTTAACTGCATCGTATAAGACAATTAACAAGACGAAATAAAACCGAAATTATCAAGGCAAGACTCACCCATTATGAGGGCAATCCCCACGGCACACGACGGAATCCAAGACAGGAACGCCGCCGAAACATCATATTTGGATTGAACGTGTGAAAATATGACACCAAATGACTTGAAGATGCCACCTGCTGTAATCATACTCATCAGCAAGCCACCTGCAACGTAGAACCTATTATATATATATATATATATATATATATATATATACGTATATACGTAGAACCTATTATATATATATATATATATATATATATATATATATATATATATATATATATATATATATATATATATATATATATATATATATATATATATATATATATATATGACAGATGTGCATCCAGGTGAGTTCAGCCGAATTATTTTGAAATGTGCATTTTATTGACACAATACAACTACATCATAAATTTAGGTAAGTACTTGAAAGTCCAGACCAAATACTTATATATATATATATATATATATATATATATATATATATATATATATATATATATTGGTATAATATTATTAACATATATATATATATATATATATATATATATATATATATATTTCAATCCCTCTCTTTCGTTTTTTTCGTCAACATCTCTCTCTCTCACCCTCTCTTTATCTTATGTTTAATATATTCCAAAGCTAACAATTTAATTCGCTTTATATATTACGTATTAATTTATAGTTAAGTACATTTTAATAGGTGTGCTTAAGTACATTTAAGAA
>OZ024856.1:54999008-55004008 GCA_964017155.1 Oasisia sp. SBJ-2009 | reverse complement strand
TAGCGGCTGTTTTTTGTTATATTGTTGTTCGATATGACACGGTTTCAAGGAGTGGGTGTTAACGTCTATGGTACTAACTCCCACGGGTTCTGGGTCATTCTTTGTTGGGTCATTTGTAGTGATGACATCGCCGCTTGCTTGTTTTGTTGTCGCATCATTTCTGCCGTTAGTCTTGGTTTCTTCTTCCGAATGGCAGTCTCCTCTGCAAAGGTGATCAAACACTACGTGGTTTGATTGCCTTTCCTCCTTTGTTCCGTTTCTGGCATCATTTGTTCCGCTATCAATTTCGTTCGCTTGTTGCGAGTCTTTGTGTGAGGATATGGAACTCCGTGTACTTGTGGCGTCTTCGCCGATACATATATCTTCCATAGCAACCGGATTAACGCACCCTTCCGTCGATGCGTCCGTAGTCTCATCTCCCTTCACGTCGCCTAGTGGTTGCTTCGTCCCAGCATGCAACGCGGCCTTAGACTTCATGCGGCGTCTCTCCATTTTCAAACGGTGCCTTCTCATATAGAACGAAGGAGGTCGGAACAGCATCCCACATATGCATATATTTAGTGCCATACCGCCCATTAAAAGCAAGGTTCCTTCTAGGCCGTACGTGTTTAGGGCATACACCATTATTGGGGGGATTGTTATAGACCCTATTCCGCTTCCGGCCAGGGTTACGCCGTTTGCAAGACCTCGCCTTTTCTCGAAATGCTGGTTGACGACTACGATGCTGGGAGCGTATATGAGGCCAACGCCAACTCCTGCATAATGTAAAAGGCAAAATACAAATAGCAAGTATTACAGACAGTATTAGCAATAGCTAGTTTCAAAGGGTACAATTCTAATATAAAATCTCCTGTGTCAAACGTTGTTATACTAAAGTATTGGTATAATATTATTAACTAATGTTGCAAATGTTTTATTTTTTTATAACTTTAACATGCGTAGACCCAAACAGTTGCCGTGTGATTCGTTTTAACGTGGAATGTTTACGTATTCATGGTAATGTGTGACATTACCTATAATGTCCCGTGAAAATATGAACATCTTAACGTTGTATTGACCCGGTCATTTTATTATTCCGCGCTGCAACTGTGTCTGTGACCAGTTGGTTGTCCAGTCATTTAAAGAAGTTTTAGTATTTCATTCAGTAAGTTGTAGTAACTGATCCGTTAATTTAACACATTGCATACGCACCAATGCATAGGCCGTACGTGAAGAAAAAGACCCAAGAAGTTCCGGCCAGCGAGCTAAGTATGAATCCGGTCATGACGAATATTGACCCTGTTATGACCACCCAGCGTGCGGAGAAACGACTCGCCAAGGCGTTGGAGAGCGGACCTGGAGAGAACAGGGATTGTTCTTCAATGGTGACCAGATTCAATAGAACGAGCGATAAAGATGAGGAGGGAGGTTTGTGTGAATGAGGATCTCAGGCGGAAATTAGTAACGGGTCGGTCATAGGAGAGGCACGCAAAACAGATGATACGCAACGTATCTTTTAAGAAGAAGAAGACGAACAAGAAGACGATGGAGAAGAAAGCGGCGAGAGATGATATCTCAAGGACGCTATAAAACGCAAGGGTATAAATGGCTGGATGTAATGATATATTATATAAGGAAATATGATATGACAACAACATGTAATGACAGAAACTTAATTAGTTACCTGGCAGCTATTTTACTAAGGCTTCTTACAAGAAACAAATCTGTTGCAAATGTTAACTGCATCGTGCACCTGCAGGGTAATTAACAAATCTAATCCAGGCAAGACTCACCCATTATGAGGGAAATCCCTATGGCGCACGACGGAATCCAAGATAGGAACGCCGCCGAAACATCGTATTTGGATTGGGCGTGTGAAAATATGACACCAAATGACTTGAAGATGCAACCGTCTATGATCATACTCATCAACAAACCACCTGCAACGGAGAACTTATTAGTACAATATTATAAGTTTGATATTATGCTAGTATATATGAACTTAACCTAAATGTTTATGAAATTATGTGGGATTGTTTAAAGCGTTATATATCACCAGACACACACACACACACACACACACACACACACACACACACACACACACACACACACACATATTACATAATTATAAACATATTATATATATATATCTCCTCGGTCATTTTCTCAGTTCCCTCTGTTCCGTTTTTTTCGTCAACCTCTTTCTCTCTCTCTCTCTCTCTCTCTCTCTCTCTCTCTCTCTCTCTGTCTGTCTCTCTCAATCTTATATTGAATATTAAAATTATTCCAAAGTTAATAATTTGATTCGCTTCATGTATTACGTATTAATTTATAGTTAAGTATATTTGAATAGGTGTACTTAAGTACATTAACAAAATAACAAAAGTCACATATATATATATATATATAGAGAGAGAGAGAGAGAGACAGACAGACAGACAGACAGAGAGAGAGACAGAGAGAGACAGAGAGAGAGACAGAGAGAGAGAGAGAGAGACAGAGAGAGACAGAGAGAGAGAGACAGAGAGAGACAGACAAATAGAGAGCCAAGCTGCAGTCAACCAGTTTCAGAGTCCGTCGTTCAATTTGTAAATTCCATGCTAGACACTTAAGAAGACTTACCTAGGAGGCACATCCACGCCCATCCTCTGTCTTTCGGTAGCACACTGATTGGGTCGATGGGCGTCATTTTATGGTAATTACGTCACTGCAACAGCATCGTTAAGCCAACTCAGATTAATGGAACTGTAAATGTTAGACATCATAAAAAAATTCCAGACATCGTAACTTTGTTAAATTTACTACTACTAGTATTAACTTTAGGGACATAAAATCATAACTAGATAATCGAAAGTAAACAAGTTTTCTTACAGAATAAGCAAATAATCTAAATACGATGGCTGCTTACAGCAAAGTGTCTTGTAATTAATGGTACAGATCTTAAAGAGGATATGGTGTCGGACAGGAAGCCAATGCAGAGAATTTAGAAGCGGCTTAGTATGTGTAAAACGTGAAGACCATCTCATATCCCTTGCCGTGAACACGCTGTAGTTTTGTGATATCCTTAACAGCAATATAATGAAAAGGCGAATTGAAATAGTCTAATATATTAGTGACTAGCGCAGTTGCAACGGGTTTTGCAATAGAAAGATATAAATACCGACGAATACGCCGCAAAAAATACGAATGTAGTAATAACATAAATTTGATAAATTTGTTCTTTAAAATAAAATGTATCTACAAAATTATTATTCCTAAATTCAGAGTTGAAACTGCAGGTATGACAGGGTGATTAATGAAAGGTATAACAAAAACATTCTTAATTTGTCACGCTGCTTCTCTGTGCCAATTAAGAAAGTATATTTTATCAGCATTCAGTTACACTCTATTGTGAGTCATCCAGTAAAAAAGTCATCAAGACAATTTCTAAGTTGTTATAAGGAACGATTAACATCTGGAGTAGATTTGATATATAAATTAGAGTATCATCTGCATTAAGATAATGGCCCAAATTATGCATATTAGTCACTGAACTCAGTGGAGTTGTGTACAGTGTAAAAAGTAACGGACCCAACACTGAACCCTGAGAAACACCACACGAAATATTAAACCAGATACACTTTACCACAGCGACAAGCGATCCATGGTTAAGAGTATCACAAGTAGCTTATGATCAAGCAAGATAAGTGCAGTAACTTTACCATTATCCATATTTAAAGTGATATCAGTATGCAGCTTTAGGTGAGCAGTCTCTGTAGAATTAAGTTGTTTGTGTGCCGATTGGAAAACATTTGACAGATTTTTTTGAATTAATATGAGACCCAAGGCATTTGCTACAACATTTTGAAGTATCTTGGAAATTAAGCGGAGATCAGAAATATGTCTATATTTTTTCAAGTTATCTTTCAGCGACGTTGTCTTTTTAAGAAGTCGATTTACATGCGCTTGTTTAAAATGATCTGGAAAATACCTGTCCTCTGTGATACATTTAGGATATTGGTTATCGTTCCAAGTAAAGGGTCAATACCGAGTAGTACGGTTGGCAGTGGCTAGATCACGAAATGTGGAATGAAGGAATTGTCCCACAACTGTGTAAATGCGCCGACGTAATACCCGTACCCAAAGTACAACCACCGAAGCTCATTCACAAACAGTGGATTCTCTTGATGTAATCATTTTCACATCTGTACAAAAACAGGACATTTGGCACGGAAGACCTTTATACCATATTATTTCAGAATTCACTCGCTGTTTGCGTTGGCAGAAGAATTATGTTAGCCAGTTGATTACAACATTTGCCAGTCCAAGTGATTCACATTTAGTCAGCAGAATGTGGTGGTCTACTCTGTCAAACACTTTTCTGAAGTCAACGAGTAGTATGCGGATCATGGTTCCGGTGGGATCGAGCGCAGATGTCCACATGTGCACTAGCTCTATAAGTGCGTGCACCGTGGACATTCACATTACTGACCCGTATTGTTGGGGGTCAAATTGGTCGCCGGCGATGGCCGTTATCCAGCCGCACTTGGACAATACCGGCGTGAGTGATATTGGCCGTAGCTATTTTAGTAAAGGTCTTAATGTCACCAAAAGCCATCAATTTTCACTGCTGGACAAAAGAATGACATTTGACACAGAGACCTATGTACCATTCTATTTCAACATTTTTATGGAAGCAACCTTGGCTCGCAGGCCCAAAGTGGGCCCTGGGCCCAGTTTCATGAAACTGGGCCCTGGGCTTAGCTTTAATCTCAAACAGTCAAACACACGCGCGCGTGCGCGCACACACACACACACACACACACACACACACACACACACACACACACACACACACACACACACACACACACAGACACACACATTCACACACACACACACACACGCATATATATATATATATATATATATATATATATATATATATATATATATATATATATATATATACTCACACATGCACGCGCACGCGCACACGCACACGCACACGCATAAACAATACATACGTGGTTGTGTAT
>OZ024856.1:54976508-54986508 GCA_964017155.1 Oasisia sp. SBJ-2009 | reverse complement strand
ATTTATCCATCGTTGCTAAATATTGCGATAGAAGGCCATTTTTGTTGACCGCGGTCATATCACCGTGACCGTTACCTTGTCATTAAAATGTAGTTCCACTTGTTGTTTATTTTGATTTATGCAATCCTAATTTTGTAATATACATGTATGTATGTATGTATGTATGTATGTATGTATGTATGTATGTATGTATGTATGTATGTATGTATGTATGTATGTATGTATGTATGTATGTATGTATGTATGTATGTATGTATGTATGTATGTATGTATGTATGTATGTATGTATGCATGTATGTATGTATGTATATATGTATGTATGTATGTATGTATGTATGTATGTATGTATGTATGTATGTATGTATGTACGTATGTACGTATGTACGTATGTACGTATGTACGTACGTATGTACATACGTACGTACGTACGTATGTACGTATGTACGAATGTACGTATGTACGTATGTACGTATGTATGTATGTATGTATGTATGTATGTATGTATGTATATATGCATGCATGCATGCATGTATGTATGTATGTATGTATGTATGTATGTATGTATGTATGTATGTATGTCTGTCTGTCTGTCTGTCTGTCTGTCTGTCTGTCTGTCTGTCTGTCTGTCTGTCTGTCTGTCTGTCTGTCTGTCTGTCTGTCTGTCTGTCTGTCTGTCTGTCTGTCTGTCTGTCTGTCTGTCTGTCTGTCTGTCTGTCTGTCTGTCTGTCTGTCTGTCTGTCTGTCTGTCTGTCTGTCTGTCTCTGCCTATCTGTCTGTCCCTCCTCCTATACTTTTGTCTCTTTTCTCTCTCTTTTTTCTCGCTCTTTCCGCTGGTGAATAGAAAATTGCACCTGCAACGCATAAACAATTGGATGAATGAATTGTTGTGCTAGTTTTTACTTTTGAATGGTTCTAGCCTTTCCCCAGCAGTTCGGTGCAGCCAACCGTCAAACGACGTCAGCCGTTAGTCAACAGTGAGAGTCAGGGCGACCGGTAATTTGGCAGAAGTACACATTTTCGAATACCATGTCAAATGCCAAAGTGACATTATCCAGTAAAAATTAATATCAAATAAACAAATAATGTCAACATAGTTCACAAACGTTCTAAAAAGCAGTAAAGTTTTAATTTCACTAAGACTGCAACTGTAAAATAAAGGTATTCATGTAAGGTAAATGATAGGTATTTGCACAAAAGCTGCTCAAAATAATATTACTTACTTCTATGACCAAAGTTACACCATTTATATTGTGTTATATAAGTAATATATCGAAAAGAAAAACAAGTAGCGTACGAAGTCAGGATGGGCAAATAATTATAACATGCGCAATAGTTGCATACACCTTCTTTCATTTCCAAAAAAAATAGTTGTTAGCTTATGTAAATTATAAGCCCGAACTCCTCTCGTCTGAGTAAACAACACACCCTTTCCATCCGTGGGGTATTTATGTGTGGCGTTTCTCTGTGACAAAAGAAGTTGTTTATTGCGGTCGTCTCCACCCTTAATATAGCCATTGGCGTGATCTACCTCGTAGACAGACCACGAGGTGAAGGTTATGTTATGTAAGGTTTATCTGAAAAATAATGATGTCGAAAAGGGTTGACATCCATAAAACCCAGGTGGCATGACACGACTAGATTGTCTATAAATTGTGTGCACCATTCTGTGTAATTTAAAAAAATAAAGTGGCTGTAGACTTCAATGCAATGTAGTGGCATGTCGATTAGTAAAATTTCTACAAATGTTCTATATCGATCTTTCTGTAGATAATTGTTACAGAAAACATAAAGAATGTTTTGCTATTGGATAACATCTTGATATGAAATAGGTTTGCCAACAGTAACCAGCGGCAGGGATTTTGCAGGCTCTCTTTAAAAACATTAGCCGCTTTCTTCCCAGACCTACAAAGGAATGCGTTGTCAATGCCCTTGTCACATCACGACTTGACTACTGTAACGCATCTTATACGGCATGTCTGCAGTTAACATCGCCCGTCTACAGCGAATACATAACACGGCTGCCAGGTTGATCATGCGTAGCCCGCGTAGCGACCGACAAGGGGGCATAAGGCAGCGCTAGTCTCCCAGAGAACAATAACTGATTGGAATAGTTTAAGTCATGATTGTGTAAATGCCAGCAGTGTAAATATGTTTAAAAATAAAATTGACAATTATCTGGCAAGGGCGGGCTATACATAGGTTGAACACTTAAATGTTTTAGAAATTATTTTAATACTGATTAAATTATTTATTCATATATTTATTTTAATTAATTTATTATTATAAAAAATGGTGTTATTGTAGGATATTTTATGTATTTATTTATTTTACTTGTATATTTTTATACATACATTTTATTTTATACATTTATTATTTGTATACATTTTATTTTACTGATGTATTTTTAGAGACAACGTATTTTAATTAGCAGCGCGAACACTCGATAAGCCATAGGCTTCCTTGTTCACATGCCGTCTGGAGCTTGGTTCTGGATGGCAACTTGTTAAACCTTGTTAAACAGTGCCACACCCGTGTTACGCGAACTCCACTGGCTGCCCAATGTGTGAAGATTTGATTTCCAGCTACTTGTATTCACTTACAAAGCCATGCACAACGACGCGCCAGTGTATTTGTGTGAACTCGTGTGCCCGTATCAACCGACAAGAACACTGCGCTCTACGAACAATAACATGATAGAAGTGAAGCGTACCCGTACCAAAGCTGGAGACTGCTCGTTCGCTGTCGCTGCTGCGTCCCTATGGAACAATTTGCCAACGGACATTAAGACTTGTGACAATCTCACCAGTTTCAAAAGTCTAATGAAGACACATTTGTTTTGTATTGCTTATTAGTGTAATTCGACATGAACATTATTATTTTTTACTAGATTATTTGGTAATATTATCAATACATAATTATACACTTATTTATTGGCATTATTGTTACGTAGTAGTAATAATAATAATAATTGTTAACATATACTAAACTATTTATTACCAATAATAATTATACATATACTGTAAGTTATCAGTATCATTGTGATGTAATTATACACTACTACAATACCGTACTAAGTTTATTTATTTATATACCTATACATATCTTTTTTTTACATTTATTTTAAAACAATAGTAGTATTTATGTATATGTATATGTATATGTATATGTATATGTATATGTATATGTATATGTATATGTATATGTATATGTATATGTATATGTATATGTATATGTATATGTATATGTATATGTATGTGTATGTGTATGTGTATGTGTATGTGTATGTGTATGTGTATGTGTATGTGTATGTGTATGTGTATGTGTATGTGTATGTGTATGTGTATGTGTATGTGTATGTGTATGTGTATGTGTATGTGTATGTGTATGTGTATGTGTATGTGTATGTGTATGTGTATGTGTATGTGTATGTGTATGTGTATGTGTATGTGTATGTGTATGTGTATGTGTATGTGTATGTGTATGTGTATGTGTATGTGTATGTGTATGTGTATGTGTATGTGTATGTGTATGTGTATGTGTATGTGTATGTGTATGTGTATGTGTATGTGTATGTGTATGTGTATGTGTATGTGTATGTGTATGTGTATGTGTATGTGTATGTGTATGTGTATGTGTATGTGTATGTGTATGTGTATGTGTATGTGTATGTGTATGTGTATGTGTATGTGTATGTGTATGTGTATGTGTATGTGTATGTGTATGTGTATGTGTATGTGTATGTGTATGTGTATGTGTATGTGTATGTGTATGTGTATGTGTATGTGTATGTGTATGTGTATGTGTATGTGTATGTGTATGTGTATGTGTATGTGTATGTGTATGTGTATGTGTATGTGTATGTGTATGTGTATGTGTATGTGTATGTGTATGTGTATGTGTATGTGTATGTGTATGTGTATGTGTATGTGTATGTGTATGTGTATGTGTATGTGTATGTGTATGTGTATGTGTATGTGTATGTGTATGTGTATGTGTATGTGTATGTGTATGTGTATGTGTATGTGTATGTGTATGTGTATGTGTATGTGTATGTGTATGTGTATGTGTATGTGTATGTGTATGTGTATGTGTATGTGTATGTGTATGTGTATGTGTATGTGTATGTGTATGTGTATGTGTATGTGTATGTGTATGTGTATGTGTATGTGTATGTGTATGTGTATGTGTATGTGTATGTGTATGTGTATGTGTATGTGTATGTGTATGTGTATGTGTATGTGTATGTGTATGTGTATGTGTATGTGTATGTGTATGTGTATGTGTATGTGTATGTGTATGTGTATGTGTATGTGTATGTGTATGTGTATGTGTATGTGTATGTGTATGTGTATGTGTATGTGTATGTGTATGTGTATGTGTATGTGTATGTGTATGTGTATGTGTATGTGTATGTGTATGTGTATGTGTATGTGTATATGTATATGTATATGTATATGTATATGTATATGTATATGTATATGTATATGTATATGTATATGTATATGTATATGTATATGTATATGTATATGTATATGTATATGTATATGTATATGTATATGTATATGTATATGTATATGTATATGTATATGTATATGTATATGTATATGTATATGTATATGTATATGTATATGTATATGTATATGTATATGTATATGTATATGTATATGTATATGTATATGTATATGTATATGTATATGTATATGTATATGTATATGTATATGTATATGTATATGTATATGTATATGTATATGTATATGTATATGTATATGTATATGTATATGTATATGTATATGTATATGTATATGTATATATATATACATATTTCTTTTTATGTCTTTTAAATTGTAATATGTTGTGAAGCGCCACGAACGATTATGGATGTGGCGCTATACCAAATAAATATATTATTATTATTATTAAACCCTCTGGCCTCTTCCCAAAACACATGCCGGGCAGAGCTCTGACAACTTCTATTCGGTTGTATGCTTTGCTACCGTACACAACGTCTTTTCATGTACCGTAATCACCCCCACCAAGTCACCAGGTCTCAAGATCTCAAGTAACGATAAAGCATTTTTATAGCGCCGTAAATTCGTAAATCCAGGTTACCCGGTTCGAAGGCGCTGTTACAAAAGATACATAAATTGCATAGTGTCTCAAGCATATTCATCTTAGAAGACCAACGTCCACGAACACCCACAGTTGCACAAGGTCTTTTTGCTAGCAGCACCGTGTGTCTGGTGCCAGCGATTCAGAAGCAACCTAGAGATAGCAGTCACAGCCAGCATAATTATGACGCCCGTAGACCCCATTGTAGTGCTACCGAAAGACAAAGGATGGGTTTGGATGTGCCTTGTAGGTGAGTCGTTTGTATTGTGTCGAACATTTACCACTATACCCTTTCGTACCAATTGAACGATGAATAATTATCAGGTTGACTGCGTCACTTTTACTTTCCGTTCTCATAGTGATGCGATTATGGTAACGTTCTTTGTGCGTCGGAAAGAGAAATATCCACTATATAAAACAATTGTTAGACCCCAAATGGAATCGAAAAGGATAGGCAGGTTAGAAATAGTACAACGAAGAATGACCAATATGATACTCTAGTTTAGACATTTTAATGAGAAAGATCAAGGAGAATGAAATTCAGAACACCGACAATGGTGATGGGAAATACACAGTCAGTGCGTAACAAAATGGACGAACTCCAAGCTTGCGTTCGCTTTAGCACTGAGTACAGAGAAAGTGCCGTGATATGCTTAAGTGAAACGTGGCTCGATGAAAGCGTGACAGACACAGAAATCATTCTGCCTGGATTCACATGCATCCGAGGAGACCGTACATCTGCATCTGGAAAACGGAAAATGGTGGAGGCGTGTGTTTCTTTATCAACGAACGCTGGTGTAACAACGCAACCGCGAGTGCCAAGACGTGTTTTCCGGACATTGCATTCCTCACTGTCACGTGGATTCCCAAAGATTTACCTGTGTATGGTGTACTGCCATCCCAAAGTAAATATAGACAACGCGTGTAGTGTACTGACAGATCACATTCATGAACTTGAGAAAAACTTCCCAGATGTGCCGGAATATTATCACGGGGGACTTTAATGACTGCAGGCTCAACGCATCTCTTCGTATCTTTAATCAATTTGTGAATGTTCCAACAAGGAGAGACAGAACACTTGATCTCTGCTACTGTAACATAACAGAAACATACCGCATCAGAAGATTGCTACCTCTTGGCAGCTCAGACCACTGCATGCTGCAACTGTTTCCCTTATATCGACAAAAATGTAGACGTGAGAAGGCTAAACGAATTCAGGTAAAGAAATGGGATGCCGAATCTGGAGACATGTATGGACTGCACGGCCTGGGATGTCTTTGTAGAATTAAGTGCAAATGTTAACGAAGAAACAAATGTAATTAGCGGATACATCAATTTCTGTGAAGAACTTTGTATACCAGTGAAACAAATTAGTACTTTCCAAACAATAAGCGGTGACTCTGACATGAAAAATCTCTTGTGTTAGAAAAGAGATATTTGGAAGAATGGAACTGACTGTCAGTGGAAAGATGTGAAAAGAAAGGTTAAAGCAACAATGGAGCAGAACAAAGACCAGTACAGAATAATAGTAGAAAACCACTTTGCCACAGGGAAGCTTATCTAATATGGCATGGTATGCAAATGATAACTGGTTACAAAGAGAAGGAAAAAATAATATGTATGGAAAATAAATACCATGTAGCGAACGAAATGAACATCTTCTTTGCTCGATTTGAAACTACTGATTTCGTCCAGCAGCGTGCACTTGGAATTTGAAACTCTAATAAGTGAAAATGGACATCCAATAACACTACAGGTAGAAGAAGTAAGAAAATAATTTGTAAAGATTAAACCAAAGGACGCTCCTGTTCCTAACAAGATCAGTGATTGATGTCTGAGAGAGTGCAGCAGAGAATTGGCCCCCATCGTCCACCATCTCTTCCAGCAGTCGGTAGACACACACGGTGCCGTGCTTATGGAAATCATCATGCATTGTTCCCATTCCAAAAAAGTCTCGACCATCCCAGAACAATGACTATCGACCTGTGGCCCTCACCTCCCTAGTGATGAACTCCTGGAACGGCGCAACTCCACGGAAACATTACAGTTTTAATGTCCTCATCAGTTACAGGCGACATAGGAGTACCGAAGATACAATTCTCACATTTATTCACCATGCTCAGAAACACCTGGATACACCCAAAACCTCAGCTCGTATTTTCTTCTTGGAATTTTCAAGCGCGTTCAACACTATCCAGCCATATATACTACTCCAGAAACTGAGAGCCATGCTTGTGAATCCGTCTCTGCACAAATCGACTTTGGATTTTCTTACAGACAGAAAACAGTGGGTTCAGATCAACAGCACCATTTCTACTACCATCACAACAAACAGTGGCGCCCCCCAGGGCTGTGTGACTTCACTAGCACTGTTCTCAGTATTCACAAGTGACTGCAGGACAGTTAACAGCTCTTTCAGCAAGGACCATCTCTTCAAATACGCTGATGATAAGACTTTACTCGATTTGATAACAGAAAATAACCACCAGATCTATCAGACGGAAGTTCAAAACCTGGTTTCATATTGTGATTCGAACTGTCTCCAACTCAACACCAAGGAAACTAAGGAAATGGTCATTGACTTCCGCAAATTGCAACATGACCCGCCTACACTATCCATCAACGGAGAGGTAGTAGAGAGAGAGAGAGTAGACTCACACTCCTGCCTAGGCGTCGACATTTCCAACCAGCTTGATTGGTCATTAAACACGAAGCGCATGCAAAAGAAATGTTGTAAACGGAACTACTTCGTCAGCAAAATAAGAAAATGTAATGTGTGTAGGACAATTAATCTTCTCTTCTATAAATCTACAGTCCAGTCAGTGCTGTGTTACTCTCTAATTTGTTGGGGTGGCAGCTTATCAGTTAAGAATAGAGTGCTGCTGATCGCGTAGTACGGTCAGCCAGAAAAACCATTGGCACGACACTCCCAACAGTTAATGAACTTTACGAAACATATGTGATGAAATAGATAAGGGACAACATATGTGATGAAAAAGACAAGGGACACCTTAAAGGACACCTCTCATCCACGGCACTTTTTTCCAATTGTTCTATGTTGCACAATCTGGTTGTAGATACATATCCGAAAGAGCACACACCAACCGTTACTGTAACACTTTTCATCCGACTTCTGTTAGGCTGCTAAACGCGAAATCGGGCAGGGGAAAATGATCGGGGAGGATGTGGGATACAATGGGGGGGGGGGGGGGGGGGAGTGGGGGCTCTACTATTATAAGCATTGTCAATACTAATGTCGTTGTGTTATATTGTGTTATGTAAATATCTACCATAAGAATTTCTTTTTGGGGACTATTAAAGGTTATTGTATTGTATTGTATTGTATTGTATTGTATTGTATTGTATTGTATTGTATTGTATTGTATTGTATTGTATTGTATTGTATTGTATTGTATTGTATTGTATTGTATTGTATTGTATTGTATTGTATTGTATTGTATTGTATTGTATTGTATTGTATTGTATTGTATTGTATTGTATTGTATTGTATTGTATTGTATTGTCTTGTCTTGTCTTGTCTTGCATTGCATTGCATTGCATTGCATTGCATTGCATTGCATTGCATTGCATTGCATTGCATTGCATTGCATTGCATTGCATTGCATTGCATTGCATTGCATTGCATTGCATTGCATTGCATTGCATTGCATTGCATTGCATTGCATTGCATTGCATTGCATTGCATTGCATTGCATTGCATTGCATTGCATTGCATTGCATTGCATTGCATTGCATTGCATTGCATTGCATTGCATTGCATTGCATTGCATTGCATTGCATTGCATTGCATTGCATTGCATTGCATTGCATTGCATTGCATTGCATTGCATTGCATTGCATTGCATTGCATTGCATTGCATTGCATTGCATTGCATTGCATTGCATTGCATTGCATTGCATTGCATTGCATTGCATTGCATTGCATTGCATTGCATTGCATTGCATTGCATTGCATTGCATTGCATTGCATTGCATTGCATTGCATTGCATTGCATTGCATTGCATTGCATTGCATTGCATTGCATTGCATTGCATTGCATTGTATTGTATTGTAAACAACTCGAACCAATTATGTCATATATTCCAATAGTGTGAATGTGTTTAAACTATACTTCGTAATAAGAGATAATAAGTTTGGGGTATACTTAGATAATAGTTAAGTTGATATTTCATTCTGCAAACTCCATTTAGCATTAATATCGGAATATGCCCATGTTAATGAATTTCCCGGTTCGGGACAATAAAGTTTTATTGTATTGTATGTTAATAGTACAAGTAGTATATCGAAATTTGTTGGACCCACAAAAAGACAATGACATCCTAGTCAACGACATCACGTGACATGTGAAACGTTTGATGGCAATTTGGTTAATATGTGTTCGGGCCCTTCTTCATTCTCACAGTGCCAGAGAAAAATATACAAGATAACATCGATTGCATCAAACAACATTATTTAATTTGAAAATATTTCGCATAGTTTCACATACCGACAATTCACTACTACCATAATATCACAATTCAATTCTAATACGTTCTTCGTTGTAGGTGGATTGTTGACAAACATAATCACAGTCGGTGGCATCTTCAAGTCATTTGGCGTCATATTTACACAAGTCCAATCCAAATACGATGTTTCGGCGGCATTCCTGTCTTGGAGTCCAGCATGCACATCTGGGCTAGGTTTCATTATAGGTAATTCTTCAGATGAATGTATTTTAATTACATTATATCCTGTTCGTATATTCTTGCAGATGTATGTATACAGTGTAGTTAACATTTACAAGTGATTTGTAATTAGCTGCTAAATAAATAGTTTTCTGTCATTTTGGCTGCAGTCATGTAACATATCTTTCGATCAAATCCTGTTGTT
>OZ024856.1:54946508-54971508 GCA_964017155.1 Oasisia sp. SBJ-2009 | reverse complement strand
CGGAGTGCCACAATGTTCAATATTAGGTCCCTTAATATTTCTTATCTATATAAATGATTTAAGTGCTGTGTCACAAATCACCTTTCTGATAATGCATGCAGATGACACTAATATTTTTATCCAAGGGAAATATATACAAAAAATGGAACATGATTTAAATATTGAAAGACAAATTTTTCACTGTGGCTGAAGGCTAATGAACTTTCGTTAAATATCAACACAGCATGTACCGTAACGTTTAGCAATTTTCATAGTTTAAGAAACATAATCAACAACATTTATATAGATGGGACTCAAATAGACACTCTTATCCATACCCAATTTCTGGGAGTGATAACATATACTAAAAACAATTGGAATGAACATATAAAATATACATGTAAAATATATCTAAGAGTGTAGGCATTTTCTGGAAAATCAAGAACAAAGTGAACAAACAAACTTTGATTAACTTATATTATACCTTCATATACACTTTGTAATATAATATGGGGAAGAGCCCCAACAATATATTTATCTAAAATTCATATATTCCAGAAACAAATCATTCGTATAATAAGTCATCCTGCATTCAGAAATCTTACATGTTTTATTTAAAGCACATTAAATTATGAACATATATCAACTGAACAAATATATAACTTGTATATTAATGTACAAACATAACAGGGGTATGCTACCAAATATATTTATTGACATGTTCATAAACCACACACCCTCACACAACTACAATACAAGACTACATACAGCTTACAAAATACCACATTGCAAAACCAGTACCAAACAAAACACACTCAGTTATGTTGGTCCAAATCTATGGAATAGTGTTAATATGAAGAATCATATTGATTATTGTACGTCTATGAATACATTCAAAAAGACAATGAAACAATACATCTGGAGAACTTATTAACAAGAGACACTGCACAATTAGGATACAGTGGTATTATTCAATATAATAATATGTATGGATAATTGAGAATAGCATAGCTTATAGCTAAAATGACAAAATGCATCATCATGCTTTTTTATGACATTTATTTGATTAACTGTAATATGCTGGCATTAGCATAATTGCACCGAGGTGGCATACATGTTTTGTTGTTACTTGAAAAAAGGAATTATAAGCAGTTTGTTTCTTTCCTGCTTATTGTTGATTGTCTATTCTGATTTGTATGTATATGTCATGTGTTTGTATTCAATAATGTTTCAGACAATCAGGCAATAAAGCAATTGTGTTATTATACCTAGTGACTATCCCACGGTTGCTACTTAACGACTAGACAATCAACGACAGGTTGGATTAAGTCCAAACCATGTAAAACCTAGATATAAACATATACAAAACCTAAATATGGGTGCCACCGGCCAGCATTTTGACATTCAAGTACTGTGATTGAAATCCAGTAAAACAAAGTTCTTAGTAGCAATACTGTATATGCTGCTGTACAAAAACGACAACAAAATAGTAGTGAACATGAATACAACCTGTAACAGTAAATAATAATTATTATAATGTGTGGGTGGGGTTTTGTTTTGATCTCAAAATAAAGATACATCACGTAAACAACAGCTGAAATCGGAGACTGGTAAACATTAGCGTCTACTGGATCTTACGAGTCACATGAAATACTGACATTCTTGCAATAGTGCTAAGACTACCCGCAGGGTTGACATCGGTGTCCTACACATGAATACAAGTTAAGCATCAAGCGAATACAAAAACAAATACAAAGCCATCAATCCGTTCATAAAGTCACACAAATGGTCTGTTATACCATTGAATTTATATTACTAAGAACATGAATGAAACAAGTGAGTGTATGATGGAAATACTGGCCTTGACTGATGTCTTATTACTAACAAAAATGATGCCTAGTCTGTCTGTCTGTCTGTCTGTATGTCTGTCTGTCTGTCTGTCTGTCTGTCTGTCTGTCTGTCTGTCTGTCTGTCTGTCTGTCTGTCTGTCTGTCTGTCTGTCTGTCTGTCTGTCTGTCTGTCTGTCTGTCTGTCTGTCTGTCTGTCTGTCTGTCTGTCTGTCTGTCTGTCTGTCTGTCTGTCTGTCTGTCTGTCTGTCTGTCTGTCTGTCTGTCTGTCTGTCTGTCTGTCTGTCTGTCTGTCTGTCTGTCTGTCTGTCTGTCTGTCTGTCTGTCTGTCTGTCTGTCTTTTCTCTCGCTCATTCTGCTCTCTCGCTCTTTCCGCTGTTGAATTGAGAATTGCACCTGCAACGCATAAACAATTGGATGAAATGCAGTGTTAGTTTTTAATGTTGAAACGTTCTAGCCTCTCCCCAGCAGTTCGGTGCAGCCAAATGTCAAACGGCGTCAGCGGTTAGTCAACAGTGATAAGTTAACACAGAAAGTCAAAGTGTGTTTCAGAACCGCCGACAGTGAGCAATAAATATTGACAAGTGGCTAGATATTGTCTGTGTGTGTTTCATTGTGTGCTTGCGACAATTTAAGAGAGAGAGAGAAATGTACACACACACGCAAACACACGCACGCGCGCGCGCACACAGACACACACACACACACACATATATAAATAATATAATATTTTTAATACATAATATATATAATATATATAATATATATATAATATATATAATATATATAATATATATAATATATATAATATATATAATATATATAATATATATAATATATATAATATATATAATATATATAATATATATAATATATATAATATATATAATATATATAATATATATAATATATATAATATATATAATATATATAATATATATAATATATATAATATATATAATATATATAATATATATAATATATATAATATATATAATATATATAATATATATCATATATATAATATATATCATATATATAATATATATAATATATATAATATATATAATATATATAATATATATAATATATATAATATATATAATATATATAATATATATAATATATATAATATATATAATATATATAATATATATATAATATATATAATATATAATACATATAATATATATATATATATATATATATATATATATATATATATATATTATAAACACACATATACAAACGCATCCAAGAACATTGGTATGTATGTATGCATGTATTCATTGTAAGTAAAAAGCGGTATTATAGATATGTACTACATTTTTAATGTCCAATTATTGTAGCTTACCATTTATTTTCTGACATGCCTGCTAAAAATGTTGTTCTCGTGATGTTACATATGCCATTGAACAAAAACTATATATTCTAGCATGGTAACTGCTGAGACGTTTATTTATAAAAAGCGTTTTTGTGAATTTGCGTTCACAGATCGTCCAGTTATAAGTATAAATATCCAGTGAACTATTAATATCCTATACACAATATTTCCTTCTTGTTTAATAAAATATGTATACTATTTTATAAAAGGGTATATCTCTGTTTGTAAGTAAACCCAGCTCTCCGTCAGTTTGCGTGTTTCGACCTGATATTTGGCAATCAACATAGCGGCCCCGCAAGGATGGCTCGTGCATTTAGACCTTTTCGTCCGGGGTTAGAGAACTTGGGAGCTCAATATTTCACAAAATTACATCGCTTATAAATTGCATATCAAAGGTTGTGACTATGCCTCCACGCTTTACTCGTTCTATGCGGCTTTTAATGTATCTGCATTGAATCTTGTCCGATATCGATGATATCATCAAGCACTTTCTTGTAAGCAACCATCGTAGTCATTGCTTCCGCCTGTAAGAAAACCTATACTGCTTCGATTATCTAGTTCTGATTAATTTTGTGTCTATAAAGCCAATATAAATATTGAGACTGAAGATTTTGAATCTTCACCTACTCTTTGGTTGGAATGTATTTCCTTCGGGTGTTAGAATAGTTGAAAATGTTGCTAAATTCCGCCGTCATTTGAAAACATATTATCTTTACAACCTTGCCGTTCCACCCTGATTTCGCAGTGGATTTGTTGACCTGTGGCGATTCTCTGTGACAAAATACGTTGTTTATTGCGGTCGTCTCCAACTTAATATAGCTCCTCTGTCTGCCATTGGCAGGATCTACCTCGTAAACAGACCACAAGGTGAAGGTCATATCATATAAGGTTTATCAGAATAAATAATGATGTCGAAGTGTTGACTTCAATAAACACGCAGGTGGCATAACACGTCTAAATGGTCTATAAATTGTGTGCACCAGTCTGTATAAATAAAAAATAATAATGTGGCGGTAGGAATTCTGTAGACTTTAATGCAATTTAGTGACAGATCTTTCTGTAGATTATTTTCGCAGAACAAAATTAAGGATGTTTTGCTATTATATAACATCTTGATATGAAATAGGTTAGCCAAAGGTAACCAGTGGCAGGGATTTTGCAGGCTGTCTCTCCAAAACAATTTAGAAAGTTGGTCTCTTCCCAAATCACGTTCTGGACTGACTGTGGCAGTCCAGAACGTCGTTCAACATGTCAAAGGTTACCGGTTCATATCAAAGGTTAGCGGTTCACGTCAATGATTATCGCGACGTTCTGGCCCGCAGCTAGCCAGTCTGGAATGTATATACGGTCCAGGATGTCGTTCCACCTCGCTCTGAGTGTTGTTTATGGACTTCTTACATGCATCACAAAGGTTAACATCTACTTCATTCAAGTACAATTTCTGATTACACAACTAATAATTTCTACTCACTTCAACGTTTCAACCGCCATCGGCGGCCTTCTTCAAGAACTGAATTTTCAGTAGTCACTGCAATATGTGTTACATTGGTGAAACAGGAAGAACATTTGGTACCAGACTAGAAGAACATAAAAAAGAAGTGGAAACAGTAACATCTAGACGTTTTACTCGCGAGGCAAGGAAGTGTTCGACAAACGTCGAACACAAATCGGCCATAACCGACCATGCGGACAGACGCAACTGTGTGATAGACTGGGAGGGTGCGAAAGTGGTGGATAAAGAGACGAACAGGTGTGCGCGTTGGACAAAAGAAGCCATCTGGATTAGGAAGACGAAACCAACTATGAACAGAGACGAAGGGGGCTACAGACTAAGTCACGTGTGGGACAGCCTGCTCGCCACGCCATCTAGCGAGCAGTGACCACTGAACATTCAGTTCCTGAAGAAGGCCGCCGATGGCGGTTGAAACGTTGAAGTGAGTAGAAATTATTTGTTGTGTAATCAGAACTTGTACTTGAATGATATACTTCCAACTTGATTAACATTTTCACGAAGTTAGCATCTACTGTTGGCAGCGTAAACATGGTGACTGACGAATTAATCTATAAGTGAACCATGCATATGAAACTTTGTGTTAATCTTTTATTGATGCGTTTCCTTTCTTGCAATTATTATTTATAAACATAACAAAACTTTACAATCAGTGTTTTCTTAATGTCCTTGTCTCAGATCGTTTTGCATCGTATGACGTAGTTACAACCATGGTTTTCAGTGCAGTCTATAGCTAGTTTCCTTGCAGCATTAAATACAAATACTAGTAAGTAAATCAGTATTGCCTAGTTTGCCAATAAAGAAATAAGATGTCTTGGTCGAATATAACACCAACGTTTATTTGTCTGTAGTACAAGTTCAGCCTAGCATTCAGCACCCACTGCCACTGAGTAAACAGCTGATAGTCCTGTCATTATTTGTCAAGTTTCTGTTAATTACATATGCTTGACTACAAGAGAGTAAAGGGTCAAAAGTAGTATTTGATAAGGGAGTTAATGTGCCTTGCCAGAAACAATAAATGGCACACATAAAACATAACTACTAATGTGCCTTGCCAGAAACAATAAATGGCACACATAAAACATAACTACATTGTAATGGAAATACATTTAAAAACAACACAATGGTCTCACAGAAAGATGTAGTTGAAACAGTTCCACTTTGTGTTGTTTCCGCAACAATAAATATTGTTGTAAATAAAACATGATGCATTTATCTCAAGTTCTGGTCTGAAGGACTGGGGACAACTAATTTAATGTATAGTTTCTGAATCAAATACAAATATGATGCGTTCAAGAATTTCGAATGTCCACTTTTTAAATGTTAGACACACATGGTCAAATAAAATAACAACATTTCAAATCCAGGGGATTATATTAAAAATGATATTTAATCCAAATATGTAATATATCAGAAGCGACAGACACAGACGATTTGTGGATTTAGACATGTTAACAATTTACTTCTAAACATTGTAGACAGCCCGCTGATTTAGCAGATAACCGCTCAGTCCCAGTCAAGATTCTGGATGTAGGAATTAGGAATCATTACCAGTCATTCACAACATTCTCACAGAGCAAACTGTTGAGATGGGACTGTGGCATGGCCTCTAACATTACAAACCAAGATGTTAGCGGATGCTTATCTACTGCATGCAATAGTGATTTCAAAAATCAGTGAAAGTAATCACATTGTTATTAAATGCAACGGTTTTATGCAAAGAGTTTCTTTTGTTGTGAATGATATTGTTTGCATATTATGTATCACTACTATTAAACTGTTATGTGACACATACATATACCAGCAGACAAAATAATAAAATTATATAAGTCTTGAATGCATGACTCATTTCCAAAAAATATATTATTAAATCATTGCTGAGTTGTGTTGGTAAAAACAAATGTTTGGATATGGTTACATCTAGATTCCCACCATTTGTACTGATCTTGAAGCACCTCAATGGGATTTAAATAATGCACTGTTAAGCCATTATTTTTACAACTGGTGGAGGAAAGAGCCCTGTTGAATAAACAATATATAATGCTACAAAACATTCCAATAGGACCACTATGAAACAGTGTTCCATACATACAAAATAGACGTAAATATATGCCATTATAAAGGTGTGATCGACACCCACCCCATGACCAATTTATTCTACACACTACCCCTATGGGCTCTCTACATTACATACACAATTTAAACTGTATGTACCTAAAAATACAGTTTTATTTTAATTTGTATTCAACATATACAAACTACGCCAATTTGGGCACGTTACATCCAGTACATTCAGCTAGCAGACAGTTACATACATCCTAAACTGCACACTCAAAACGACGTTGAACGACATCCTGGACCGTATATACATTCCAGATTGGCTAGCTGTTGGCCGGAACTTGCGCTACCCTTTGACATGAACCGCTAACCTTTGACATGAACCACTAACCTTTGACATGTAGAACGACATTCTGGACTGCTCGACGTTCTGGACCGCCACACCGGACAGAGCTCTTACAACTTTTATTCTGATGTATGCTTTACCGCTGCACACAACGTGTGTTCGTGTATCGCATTCACCCCTACTAAGTGAAGAGGTTTGCAGGTCTATAATAATAAAAAAAAAGCATATTTATAACGCCATAAATTGCTAAATCCAGGCATAGTGTCTTAAGCATATTCATGTTAGAAGAACAACTTCCACCAACACCCACAGTTGCTCAAGGTCTTTTTGCTAGCAGCACCGTGTGTCTGGAGCCAGCGATTCAGAACCAACCTAGAGATAGCACTCACAGCCAGCACATGACGCCCGTAGACCCCGTTGTATTATAAAAAGTATTAAAAATTAAACTGAAAATATCACCAAATAAATAGAAATACAAATTTCAGTTGTCTATAAAAATAGAAATTACGGCAGGATTAACCAGTGTCCGTGAGGTGGCAGCATTGTATAGATAAACAAACAAAAGCCGATTAAATAATCAGTCTGTCTTCTCGACGTAGTTCCGCAGCTGACCGACAGTCGGTTAAGGATTGCTTCAGTCGTACCGGAGACCATCGCTGCGCGACTGAACACTATGGACAATTCGTGCGTGACAAGGATGAGAAAATCAAGCAGCTGGATGAGCATGTGAAACGAGTTGATGCCCAATTAGATCACATGGAACAGTACAGCGGACGTTCCTCAGTTCGAGTGACTGGCATTAGGAACACGATGGCGAAGACCTTGATCGGATTGTAACCACTCTGATAGATGACATAAACACTGCATTTAATGAATCCAATTATAAAGGATACAAAAATTAACTAACGCAACTTATTAAAATAGCAGAGCGCTATCACTATCAAAAGGAACAAGCATAAAGTTTTTATTTTCGATCCCAAAATAAAAAATCAGTCACGTAAACAACGGCTGAAATCGGAGTCTGGAAAAACATTAGCGTATATTGGATCTTATGAGTCATGTGAAGTATTGACATTCTTTCAATAGTGCTGGAGTTCATATTGGTGTCATACACATGAATACATGAATTTATATTACTAAGAACATGAATGAAACAAGTAAGTGGATGATGGAAATACTGGCCTTGACTGCTGTTTTTTCCGTCCGTCCGTCCGTCCGTCCGTCCGTCCGTCCGTCCGTCCGTCCGTCCGTCCGTCCGTCCGTCCGCCCGTCCGTCCGTCCGTCCGTCCGTCCGTCCGTCCGTCCGTCCGTCCGTCCGTCCGTCCGTCCGTCCGTCCGTCCGTCCGTCCGTCCGTCCGTCCGTCCGTCCGTCCGTCCGTCCGTCCGTCCGTCCGTCCGTCCGTCCGTCCGTCCGTCCGTCCGTCCGTCCGTCCGTCCGTCCGTCCGTCCGTCCGTCCGTCCGTCCGGCCGGCCGTCCGTCCGTCCGTCCGTCCGTCCGTCCGTCCGTCCGTCCGTCCGTCCGTCCGGCCGGCCGGCCGTCCGTCCGTCCGTCCGTCCGTCCGTCCGTCCGTCCGTCCGTCCGTCCGTCCGTCCGTCCGTCCGTCCGTCCGTCCGTCCGTCCGTCCGTCCGTCCATATGTATATCTGTCTGTGCCTCCTCCTTTACTTATCTCTGTTTTTTCTCGCTCGTTCTGCTCTCTCGCTCTTTCCGCTGTTGAATTGATAATTGCACCTGCAACGCATAAACAATTGGATGAATTGCTGTGCTAGTTTTTCTGTTGAATAGTTCTAGCCTTTCCCCAGCAGTTCGGTGCAGCCAAATGTCAAACGGCGTCAGCGGTTAGTCACCAGTGAGAAGTTAATGCAGAGAGTCCAAGGGTGTTTCAGAACCGACGACAGTGAACTGAACAGTAAATATTGACAGGTGGCTAGTCTGTGTGTGTTTCATTGTGTACTTGCAACAATTTAAGAGAGAGAAATGTACACACACACGCGAACACACACATGCACGAAAACACACACACACACACACACACACACACACACACACACACACACACATATATATATATATATATATATATATATATATATATATGTATATATATAGTTGTATATATATATATATATATATATATATATATATATATATATATTTATATATATATATATATTATATATATATATATATATATATATATATATATATATATATATATATATTATAAACACCCATACAAACGCATGCAAGTAAATTGGTAAGTATGTATGCATGTATGCATTCTAAGTAAAAAGTGGTATTATAGATAGGTACTACATTTTTAATGTCCAGTTACTGTAGCTTACCTTTTATTTTTTTACATGCCTGCTGAAAACGGAATGTTGTTCTCGTGATGTTACATATGCCATTGAACAAAAACTATATATTCTAGCATGGTAACTGCTGAGACGTTTATTTATAAACTTCGTTTTTGTGAATTTGCTTTCACAGATCGTCCAGTTATAATTATAAATTTCCAGTGAATTATTTATGCCCCATACACAATATTTCCTTTTTGTTTAACAAAATATGTATTCTATTTTATAAAAGGGTATATCTCTGTTTGTCAGTAAACCCACATCTACGTCAGTTTGCATGTTTCGACCTGATATTTGGCAAGCAACATAGCGGCCCCGCAAGGATGGCTCTTGCATTTAGACTTTTTCGTCTGGGGTTAGAGAACTTGGGAACTCAATATTTCGCAAAATTACATCGCTTATATATTGCTCATAAAGGGTTGTGACTATGTCTCCACGTTTTACTCGTTCTATGCCGCTTTTAATGTATCTGCATTGAATCTTGTCCGATATCGATGAGATTACCAAGCACTTTCTTGTAAGCAACCATCGTAGTCTTTGCTTACGCCTGTAAGAAAACTTATACTGTTTAGATTATATAGTTCTGTTTTTTTATTATTAAGCCAATATAAATATTGAGGCTGGGGATTTTGTATCTTCACCTACTCTTTGGTTGGAATGTATTTCCTTCGAGTGTTAGAATAGTTGAAAATGTTGCTAAATTCCGCCGTCATTTAAAAACATACCTTTACAACCTTGCCGTTCCGCCCTGATTTCGCAGTGGGTTTGTTGACCTGTGGCGATTCTCTGTGACAAAAGACGTTGTTTATTGCGGTCGTCTCCAACCTTAATATAGCTCTTCTGTCCGCCATTGGCGGGTATGCCTCGTAAACAGACCACATGGTGAAGGTCATATTATATAAGGTTTGTCTGAATAAATAATGGTGTCGAAAAGTGTTGACTTCAATAAAAACACAGGTGGTATAACACGTCTAGTTGGTCTATAAATTGTGTGCACCAGTCTGTATCAATAAAAAAATTATGTGGCTGTAGGAAGACTTTAATGCAATTTAGTGACAGATCTTTCTGTAGATTATGTTTGAAGAACAAAATTAAGAATGTTTTGCTATTGGATAACATCTTGATATGAAATAGGTTAGCGAAAGGTAACCAGTAGCAGGGATTCTGCAGGCTGTCTCTCCAAAACACTTAAGGAGGTTGGCCCTTCCCACAATACATACCGGGGTGGCGTTCCAGAACGTCGTTCTACATGTCAAAGATTACCGGTTCATGTCAAAGGTTAGCGGTTCACTTCAATGGTTATCGCGACGTTCTGGCCCGCAGCTAGCCAGTCTGGAATGTATATACATTCCAGGATGTCGTTCCACCTCGCTCTGAGTGTTGTTTATGGACTCCTTAAATGCATGACAAAGGATAACATCTACTGTAACCAGCGTAAACATGGTGACTGCCGAATTAACCTGTGCGTGAACCATGCATATTATAATTTGTGATAATTTTTTATTGTTGCGCAACCTTTCTTGCAATTATTATTGATAAACAAAACAAAACCTCACAATCAGCGTTACTTGTAATTATTTATAAACAGCTGTTTCTTGTTGTTCTTGTCTCATAGAGAGTTGTGTATATTATGACTTTGTTACAGCCATGGCTTTCAGTGCAGTGCAGTATTAAATACAAATACTAGTCAGTAAATCAATATTGCCTGACTCATGATCTAGTTTGCCAATAAAGAAATCAGATGTCTTGGTCGAATTTAACACCAACGTTTATTTGTCTACAGTCAAAGTTCAGCCTAGCATTCAGCACCCACTGCCACTGAAGAAACAGCTGAGAGTCTTGTCATTATTTGTCATGTTTCTGTTAATTACATATGCTTGACTACAGGAAAGTAAAGGGTCAAAAGCAGTGTTTGCTAAGGGCGTTAATGTGCCTTGCCAGAAACAATCAATGGCACACAAAAACTTAACTACATTGTAATGGAATTACTTTAAAAAATAACACAATTGTCTCACAGAAAGATGTAGTTGAAACAGTTCCACTTTGTGTTGTTTCCGCAACAATAAATATGGTAAAACATGATGCATTTATCTCAAATTCTGGTCTGGTCACACATGGTCAAATACAATAACAACATTTCAAATCCAGGGGATTATATTAAAAATGATATTCAATCCAAATATGTAATATACCAGAAGCGACAGACAAACACTATTTGTGGATTTAGACAGGTTTACAATTTACGTCTAAACATTATAGACAGCCCGCTGATTTAGCAGCTAACCGCCCAGACCCAGTCAGGATTCTGGATGTAGGAGGTTAGGAATCATTACCAGTCATTCATAACATTCTGACAGAGCAAACTGTTCAGGTGGGACTGAGGCATGGCCTCTAAAATTACAATGCAAGATGTTAACGTTATCTACTGCTTGCAACTGTTTGTATCACCAAAAATGTAATCGTGAAATGTAATCGTGAGTACAATTACTTTGATAATGTACTCCAATACATATATACAATTACTTTGTTCTTTGTTTTATATATATATATATATATATATATATATATATATATATATATAATATATATATATGTATATATATATATATATACATACATAAACATATACATATACATATATATATATATATATATATATATATATATATATATATATATATATATATATATATATATATATATATATATATATATAATATCGAGTAATTGTACACTCTACACGTATTCGCAGTACTCGTACTTGTACTTTTTGAGTAATTGTAATCGTACTCGGGAACATAACTGGTGAATGTCGTGAATGGCTGGTCATTACATTCTAAAGTAATTATACTAAAATACAGCAGGTTGACGTTGTTTGTTTTCGTCAGGCGTTGTTGTATGATTTCATAAATCAGTGAAAGTAATCACATTGTTATCAAATGCAACGGTATTATACAAAGAGCTTCTTTTGTTGTGAATTATATTGTTTGCATATTATTTATCACTACTATTAAACTCTTATGTGACACGTACGCATACCTGCTGACATAATAATAAAATTATGTAAGTATTGAATGCATGACTCATTTTCCAAAATATATTATGAAATCATTGCTGAGCTGTGTTGGTAAAAACAACTGTTTGGATATGGTAACATCTAGATTCCCACCATTTGTACTGATCTTGAAGCACCTCAATGGGACTTATATACTGCAATGCTAAGCCCATATTTGCAAAACTGGTGGATGAAAGAGCCTTTTTGAATAAACAATATACAATGCTACAAAACATTCCAATAGGACCACTGTAAAAGAGTGTTCCATACATACAAAATAGACGCAAATATCTGCCTTTATAAAAGGGTGATCCACACCCACCCCTGACCAATTTATTCTACACACTACCCCTGTGGGCTCTCTACATCACATACACAATTTAAACCGTTTGTACCTAAAAATACAGCTTTATTTTAATTTGTATTCAAAATATAAAAACAATGCCAATTTTGGCATGTTACATCCAGTACATTCAGCTAGCAGACAGTTACATACATCCTAAACTGCCAGATATATCTATCTATAATATGTCACGAAGACGCAGGGATTTGTATTTAATGCTGCACGTACTATAGACTACACATAACATGAAGTCATATCATACACAACGCTCTGAGACAAGGACAATAAGAAAACACTGTTTATAAATAATTACAAGTAACGCTGATTGTGAGGTTTTGTTATGTTTAGTAATAATAATTGCAAGAAAGGAAGCGCATCGGAAAATTATTAACATAAATTATAATGCATGTTTCACTCAAAGGCTAATTTGGCAGTCACACTGTTTACGCTGGTCACAGTAGACGTTAACCTTTGTCATGCATGTATGAAGTCCATAAACAACACTCAAAACCAGGTGGAACGACATCCTGGACCGTATATACATTTCAGACTGGCTAGCTGCGGACCGGAACGTCGCGCTAACATGAACCGCTAACCTTTGACATGAACCGCCAACCTTTGACATGTAGAACGACATTCTGGAGAGCTCGACATTCTGGACCGTCACACCGGACAGAGCTCTTACAACTTGTATTCGGTTGTGTGCTTTGCCGCTGCACACAACGACTGTTCGTGTACCGCATTCACCCCTACTAAGTCACGAGGTTGCTAGACCTCTAATAACAATAAAGCATTTTTATAGCGCCATAAATTCTTAAATCCAGGCATAGTGTCTCAAGCACATTCATGTTAGAAGAACAATTTCCACCGACACGCACCCACTGTTGCAAAAGGTCTTTTTGCTAGCAGCACAGTGTGTCTGGAGCCAGCGATTCAGAAGCAACCCAGAGAGAGCACTCACAGCCAGCAAATGACGCCCGTAGACCCATTTGTAGTGCTACCGAAAGACAGAGGATGGGCTTGGATGTGCCTTCTAGGTGAGTCGTTTGTTTTGTGTCGAACAGTCTATACCCTTTCTTACTAACTGAACGATAATGATCTGGTCGACTGCGTATACAAACAATTGTTAGACCCCAATTGGAATATTGTGCACAAACATGGAGACCATGTTATACGTAAGGCATCATGCTGTCGGTCGCGATGCGACAAAGACTGCTTCCATTCACTTGACTATTGCTCTCCATTTATCTCTCTGCTGTAAGAGTGATGTCCATTAGTCGGTGTTTATGTATCTCAGCTTCAGGTTTCTAATTAGGGTTTGCGTGCCTGCGCCCTTCCCGCTCGTAGGTGTGCCCTTAATACTCCCTAATAAACTACAGCTGTGCCTGGCTCTGTTTACGGTAGATCAATAAGACACAAAATACCTTGTAATGGTCATATGGCAATCTAGATCTTTTATTTACAACTGGATTGCCTGGCGCTCACTTGAAGTGTGCGCTCGGCTGATTGTACCTTGAAAGACATACAGTATTATGGTAAATGATAAGCATCCAAGTACAACAAAAAACCTATCGTGCAATCAGCTGCTTGCATGTACACTGATACAATGTATTGCATAACAGTGTATCGACAGAAACCACATTCGTTAAGCTAATGTATACATTGACATAAACCGTAAAGTGGGGGGGGGGGGAACAACCCCACCCTCCACTGGAACAGTGGAGCCTACCCCCCCCCCCCCCTGTGAACCTAGCATATTACGGCCATATACGTAGCGCCAGGTAGAGCCTCAGTGAGGTAAGACACGCACTGAAATTACGTCGGTGTACGTCGCGCGTAAACTGCATACAAATGAAATATTGCAAACTAGACAGCCTGCTAATCCCGGTGTGTAATCAATAGCGAAGTGAAGTGACACTGAAAAGCGTAAGAGAGAACGCCCAAATTTGCACCCACTAAACGGAGTGGGAGAATGCGCATGGCAGAGAAACGGCCCTTGTTCAGCCGTAGGCGGGAACCGAAGCAGTGTAACTGACCTCCCCGCTTGATGACGCGCAAGGGGGCATGTAGTGGAAGCTAGGTAAAAAAGTGGTGTGTGTACACGGACGTGTCCAGGAGTTAACATGTGTGTACTAACGTATACACAAGTATATTCATATATATATATATATATATATATATATATATATATATATATATATATATATATATATATATATATATATATATATATATATATATATATATATATATACATACATACATACATACATACATACATACATACATACATACATACATACATATACACGCCTGCACAGACACACATACAGCGACACAGACATATATACACATATGCATACACACATGTAGACCCCGAATCTATACACAACAGAAAACCTGCAGCACAGCGTGGGACAACCGCATAGACATCCCTAGTCTCGCTTAACCGTCTGTCGGTCGGCTGCGGAACTACGCCGAGAAGACAGTCTGGTACCATTTATGACTTTTGTTTGGTATCCGCGTGATCTATACAATGCTGCCACCTCACGGAGACTGCCGTAATATATATTTTATAAACAACTGGAAATTTGTATTTCTATTTATTTTGTGTTAATATAAGTTTAATTCTGAATAGTTTTTATAATCCAGCATTATTTGATAAAAAGGTATCCTTATTTAATCGGTATGCTATCCATGTGGGGCTAGACAATGCTTGCCACCTCACGGATACTGGTTAATCCTGCCGTAATTCTTATTTTATAAACAACTGTAAATTTGAATTTTTACTTACTTTTGTGTTAATATAAGTTCAATGTTGAATACTTTTCATATGATATTATTATCTTGTAAAAGTATATCGTTATTTTAATTTTTATTTCCTAGTTGGCCTGAGAGCCAATCAGCGTCTCTACCCTAATCTGGGGTAAGGTTACCCGGATGTAGAAACTTAAGCCCATTAATATCCCAGGCGGAGTTGAGGTGCTTAAAAGTGCTACCACCTCACGGAGTCTGGGTAACCGAGGCTAAGACATCCCGGGCGCCCTGGACGACGCAGCCTGCCGTATCTCTAAGGCAGGGCACCCGGGGCGAAGTTCCAAGAGGTAATTAACCCGTCGTCAAATAGAGGCGGACACGCTAACCAGCCGGCGGCTGGGCAGCTTCGAACATCCCCAGCGGTCCCCGGCCGATACACGTACACAGCCTGACATTCAAAATATGCGATCGTGCCCAGGACAAGACGAAAATTCCTTTAATTAATTAATTGTACACACAACGTAAACCTTCAAAGGGACGTGAGGATATGTTAGCGTCACCTAGATTACATCTCACCGGCACTGAGGCTACAAGCAATCAACACCTCTTTTACCGACGCAACCGTAGCTAAAGTGACTCGCACGAGGGAAGAGAACGTTGGCAACAAACACCGACCGGGGTGTCAAATCACGCGAACATGATTATGCGACGAGCATAGCATACTACAGTTGAGTGATCAGAGTTCTGGAGTTGTGCTGCGTGCCTCTCCATTGTCTTGATTATTCGCGGATGACAACTTGCAGGGAACATTGAGGGTATGAGTGACTAAGCACAGCACTGGTTGATGACTCCATGAATACGACAGAGGATGCGAACATTTCCTAAGTGGTGAGCTGAAGCTGTATTTTTGATTAACTATAGAGTGTAGCCCGATTCTCTGGTTTTATCGCCCACGTCACGCCACGCTACGCCACACCCATATAACTGCCACGCTGACCGCTGAGCGCTGACCACACGTTCCGCTTCACTGATCACAATGTCGACCGACGAGATCAACAAAGTGGTCGAGTCATGCTTTGCGACCGAATTTGACAAATTTAAATTGCAGCGCAGTGCCCTAAGTGAAACGCCGAAAAGCGGCAAGAAAAAGGAACAAGAAAAGACTGTTCTTGAAATAATCGAGGTAATTGCCCCGATACTCATAAAAACGGTGTGTGCAGCCATGCGTCTGCAGGTTGCACACCTAGACAAAGAGGTCCAGTCACTGAAGACCGGTCTGGCTGCCAGAGATGAGCAGATTGACGGTTTGGTGAAGAAGGTGGCGACGTTGGAGGCGGAGGCTGACAGACGGGAACAATATTCCAGACGTCCGAACCTCCGCTTCCAAGGCATCCCGGAAGAGGACGGTGAAAACACCGATGCTGTGGTGATCGGGACAATCCAACAGAAGCTGGGATTGACCCACATTGGAGCCGACCACCTAGAGCGGAGTCACCGACTAGGTCCGAAGAAGGACGAGCAAGGCCGTCCGCGCTAGCGGGCAATGATTGTTCGCTTCCGAAGCGAAGCGGTGCGTGACGAAGTGTTTCGGGCGCACACCCGCCTTAAGGAGTACAATCGGCAATTCAAGGACAACCAGATCCATGTCAACGAGGACCTGACGGCCAAGCGAGCCATGCTGGCGTATCGCACGCGTCAGCTGAAACGCCAGAAGCAAATAGCAGACTGTTGGACCTACGCGGGTCGGGTCCTAATCAAGACCAACATTGGTACGGTAAAGGAGATTGTCACGGATCAGGACCTCCCGAAAATGTAGAACTGCAAACACAAAGAAAGGAAAGTTCCTTGAGTTAATTGTTGGTATTTGGCCTGTTTGTTAGTTTTCATTTTTATTGCGTCATATATAACCATTATAACCATTAAGTATAATAATGAATTGCTCTAATAAAGTTATTATGCTATGGACTGCACATTCATAATTTTTGGGAAAACGTTTTTATAACATGATACAGAAGAACGCTATTTTAATTTATTTTACACAGTGGTAAATGAAGTATTTCATTATTTCTGTTAATACATTAATTGCCATAAACATGATAAACTGTCTTCATTAGATAATGATCTAACAATCTCAAATTTCAAATTGTTGTAACCCTTAAAAATGTATTCCTTCCTAAGCGTCATACAGGCTTTATAATATAATAGTGTGCATCATTGTAGATAACACATATAGCAATATAAAAAGTGACTATTAGCAGTAATTGTTTAAACTTTCCTGCCGATACGTTTTTAGAAGATAAACTGATGAAATGTTCGTTTGTAAATTAAACAATTACTAGTTTTGCCTTTGTTATACGAGAGCTCATTGTGTTTCGACTTTGAACATGTGACTATAATTATAGGTGTTATCGTCGGATGTTTTCGTGTGGGCTAGCCGAGGATTGGCAAAGGTGACGCAACTAAGTGTTAATTATACGAGTGCTCGTGTGCCCCGAGTTTTAATGACTTCGGTTTGTGACACTGTTGGACGAGTTACATTATTGGCTCATTTTTGAGGTATTCGTTGATTTCAACACTATAAGTTAATTTGTTTGCACTGTTACCTAGAATAACAAATATGCGATGAATGGTATGGTTGACTAAGGGTTGACTAAAGTATGAATAATTTATATTTGACATAAATATAGCAACCCTCTAAGACTGTTTATTTTTCTATAGATGGTCGGGTATGAACATTGTAAAAAAAAAAACACGTTATTTTAAATGTTAAAGCATAACTTGCACTGATGTATCTATATATACTACAACAGGAACAATGTTCGCTGTGTTCTGTGTATGGTCATTAGTGTTACTTCACCTCGGTGGTTATATGTTGCATTTGTTTATTATTATGATTTTTCGCATTAGGCATATAATTATGTCATACAAAGTGGAAGTCCAGCCAGCTTGCTGTCTTTACTATTTTGTTCCCTTATGTTCTTTGTATTACTACATATATATGTACGTATACTTTTACTGTTGTCTACTATTACACATACAATTACTATGAATGTTACGAAGCCATGCTACGCAGACTGTTCTAACCTAATTATTGTTTTGCATTACTGTTGTTTTCGTAAGATATTTTATGTCGCTTCTGGTAGTAGTGTAATAACGACGGACTGGGGCAATTGGCTTAATATGATACCTTCTATGTTTTTTTCTAAATGGATGACAATATTAACTTAGACCGAATCCAAACAAATGGAAACTTTGACTTTGCAAATTTATATACTGAAATTAATTATAATGAAGATAATATATATAATGACTCACCCCTTTCTTTAAATCCCAATGAGTGTAAATATTTGACCACGGTTGAATTCTCAAACGCTTTCCAGAGTGATAAAGTTTCTTTATCAATGTTATGCATAAATTGTCGCAGCTTAGAGGCGCACTGGGATTCTGTGCAAGAATTATTTTGCAACTTATCATCAGGTGGCCTCAAACTTGATATGATTGCCTTAACAGAAATATTTAGAATACGGGATTCTCAGCAATACAATATAAATGGATACCACAGTTTACTGTTTAACACTAGATTGCAAAATGACGATGGGCATGGTGGAGTTGGTATATATATTAACGATAGCTTTACATATACTAAACGTGAAGATCTCTCTATATTTATTCCCCACGTTTTTGAATCTATATTTTTTGAAGTTCAAAATAATAAAAATAAACCAATTATAGTAGGTGTAGTATATCGTCCAAATTCAGCTCCTCGTGCAGACATAGATATGTTTATGAGCAAAATAATAGAAATACAGGATAAAATATCAAATGAAAATAAAGTCGCTTATTTGATGGGTGATTACAACATTAATTTGTTAAACTTTGTTACCCACAAAAAAACAAATGACTTCATAGATAATGTAATATCCCAAGGGTTTATACCGTATATTACCAAACCAACACGAATAACGGCAAACTCTGCAACACTTATAGATCACATATATTCAAATCATTCTCACCCTAATCATGAATCGGGAATTCTAATCACTGATATAGCCGATCATTTTGCCACATTTCACATAATATATGGTACACCTCGTCCCCAAAAATCAGCATATAGGCAGGTGCGACAGTTGAACCCAAGAAACATTGCATCCTTTAGAAATCAATTACATATGGCCGATTTCTCAACTGTGTTATCCACAGCTGATGTGGATGAAGCTTATGATAATTTCATGATAATATACAAATCACTGTTCGAAATATCCTGCCCAGTTAAACATGTGAAGGTTAAGAAAAAATATATTAAACGAGAACCTTGGATTACTTCGGGTATATTGACTTCGTCCCTAAATAAAGCTAAGTTACTTCGAAAGAAACTAAGTAGAGCTAGCCCAGAAGCGATCAACAAATACAAAGAATATTGTAGAGTTTTTAATAAGGTCAAACGAGCAGCAAAAAGTGTGTATTATACAGAAATGCTAGAAGTACGCAAACATAGCATTAAAGAAACATGGGCTATACTACGTCAAGCAATGCATAAACAAAAAGAATTATTTCAGTTCCCTGAAACCTTCATAATAAATGGACATGAGGAAACACATATGAAACATATCACAGAAGAATTTAATAATTTTTTTGTTGGAATAAGTACAACAATAAGCGATTCAATAGATGTTCCTGTTAAGCAATTCGAAGAACACCTAAAGGGAAACTATCCCGTCAATTTTTTCATGCATCCTACGCAAAAAACAGAAATAGAACATATTGTACGTAATTTAAAAACTAAATGCACAGAAGGTGTCGATGGTATATCCACTAAACTGTTACAAGCGACAATACATGAAATAAGCACTCCGCTTGAGCATATCCTAAATCAATCCATTGTCACGGGAACTGTTCCTGAAAACTTGAAAATTGCCAAAGTTGTGCCTGTTTACAAATCAGGTAACACCAAAATGTTTAACAATTATAGACCTATAAGTATCTTACCTGCGATTTCTAAAATAATGGAAAAAATGGTATGCAATAGACTGATGGTGTTTCTAGAAAACTATAACATTTTGTATAAACATCAGTATGGGTTTCGAGCAAAACACTCTACAATTCACCCAATATTGCATTTGCTAAAGGACATTTCAATTGCAAATGATAAAATAACAAAAGACCCTACATTGGCTGTGTTTCTGGACCTTTCAAAGGCATTTGATACAATAAACCATGACATTTTGCTGTATAAATTACATTTCTATGGAATTCGAGGATTAAGTAATAAATGGTTTGCCAGTTACTTATCGAATCGAAAACAGTACACTGAAATACACAAATATAAGTCTTCTAAGAAAAATATAACAAGTGGAGTGCCCCAAGCATCCGTACTTGGACCAATCTTATTTCTGATTTATATCAATGATATAATTAATTCTACGTCCTTAAATTTATTGTCTTTTGCTGATGACACAACTGTATGCAAATCAGGTCCTCATATTGATACTTTAATTAACAACATAAACCAAGAATTAAAACATTTGTGCGATTACTTGTGTGCTAATAAACTTGCATTGAATGTTAAAAAAACAAATTTTTGCATATTTAGCCCACCGAATAACAAATATCAGGTGAATAACTGTATCAAAATAAACAATGAAAATGTTAGTCATATTGGAAAGGATAACAAAGACGAATCGGTCAAGTTTTTAGGAATACATATTGATAAACACTTAACATGGAAAAAACATATTAATATAATCAGTTCTAAGATATCTAGAGCAATTTTTGCAATTAACAGACTGAAACATTTCTTGCCACACAATGCTTTAAAAACTCTCTATTATACTTTAATTCAAAGTCATTTAACTTATGGTGTACAAGCTTGGGGAAATGGAAGCACAGTAATAAAGTTGCAAACCTTACAAAAACGTGCCTTACGAATAATTAACAACAAAAGATATAGAAGTCACACCGATCCTCTTTTTAAATCTGAAAATATACTTAAAATCACTGATATACACAAGTTGCATGTCTCATTATTTATGTTTGACTATTACCATAAAACACTGCCTAAATCCTTCGAACATTATATACCAACATATAATCTAGCCACTAACACCAGAATTACCAGACAACATAACCAAATACGTACAGGAAAGCCCAGAACAAATTTTTCTTCTAAGTTACCTTTACATCATTTTACAAAACTATGGAATAACCTTGAATATACTATTCAAAACCTCAAATCCCGACATAAATTCAAATATGTAATATCTAAACAATATCTATCTAGCTACCTTAACCAAGTGCATTGCCTAAATCCCAGATGTGTAGAGTGTAACTAAAATCGTTTATTCAAAAAGACAAACTGTTTGGATTTACAAAGGTTTTTTTATTTTCCCAGTCCGTTGTCAAGTCAGTTGTAAAATAAATCATATCGTCAAATTAATTATATTGAGAACAACGATTTAATATTTTTTCTTGTATACGTATAAATGTGTCTGTATTTTATAAGTTTATGTTTTGGGGTCACAGGAAGACGGCACATTATGTGCAATGTGACCACCACGTAACAACACTTTTTGTTTTTGTTTTGATTGCTAATGTATATGTATCCTTGTTGTTACGAAATAAAATTTGATTTGATTGATTGATTGATACTACTACAGCTTGATTGTGTCACAAAAAGAAATAAACTTACGTGACGTGGAGGGAGTACCGCAGAGCAATGGTCCAATTAACAGCACAAATCTCAGATCAACCAGGAAATGTATGTGATGATCGTAGAGTTACAACACCGCGCTGTAAAGTCAATGAAGACAGCGGGATGAAATTTCGATAAAAACCAACAGAGGTACCAAAACGACCCTGTAGCAATGTCAACGAATACAGCGGAACTGCCAGTTCGAGGTCACCGGCCAGATGGCTGTCACAGTGGCCATCTGCCGCCCGGGGCTCGGCGACGGCAAATGGTGACCTTAGGTGGCCTATATTCGTTTTGTATGCCTAGCTTCAATCAGGGCTGGCCTCAAAATTATATTGCATCCCTCTGGCCTTCGGTTCTGTAAAGAACCTGTAACATAAGGCAGTGGTTTACAATTCTGCATGGCAGGGACGTCAAACCCCTCAGGCATTGCAATACGTCAGGTATTGTAATACATGCATACGAAAGGCATAGGCAGATTAGAAAGAGTTCATTGAATAATAATAATAATAATAGTTTATTTCTTATATAGCGCCCCATCCAAATAATTGTTCTGGGGCGCTTTACAATGATTATTCCTAAAATAATGATACTAAAAATACATACTAAGAATGACCATGATGATACCCTAACGTAAACACCTTGGTGATGTAAACAGGTGTTGGTGTGTGGGTTGACAATTTTAGAGTCTTGGAGGCAGAGAAGAGATCAAATTAACATATTTAAAATATTGAAATGTTATCAATGCATAAATAAGAGTACTGTGTCGATATTAAAGAAAACAGAAGAACCAGAGGGTGCAGTGTAGCATTCGTTATAGAACAGTGCATGGTAGCACTCATTTTCACAAAGGACAATAAACAAATCAAACCAGTTATCTTATATATTTTAATAGTGTGAATATGTTTAAAACTATAGTTGATGAAGAGATAATAACGTTGGGGTATACTTTGATAATATCCTCTTGTCGGATTGGCGATTTGTCGATCGAAGAAGTTGAGGTTCAAACTTGGTCGTAATCCTTCGATAGTCCGGGAAACAACGAGGGAAGATGGAAAAAACGATCGTGGAATAATTAAGTTGATATGTTATTCTGGAAACTCCATTTAGCATTACTATCGAAATAAGCCCCAGTTAATAGCAGAAGTAGAATATAAGAAAATGTGTTGGACTCTCAAAACGCCTCCGGCACCCTTGTCCACGATATCACGTGACGCGTGAAAACTTTAATGGCAATTTGGTTAATATGTTTTCCGGCCCGTCATAATTATCACAGTGCCAGACACAAGTATACAAGATAACACCGAATGCGTCCAAAACTATTACTTAATTATTAAATATTTCGCATAGTTTCACATATATATAATTCAATACTACTATAACATCACAATTCAATGCTAATACGTTTTTCGTTATAGGTGGATTTTGGATGATCATGATCCTAGACGGTTGCATCTTCAAGTCATTTGGCGTCATATTTACACAAGTCCAATCCAAATACGATTTTTCGGCGGCATTCCTGTCTTGGATTCCATCATGCACAACTGGACTAGGTTTCATTATGGGTAATTCTTGAGACGAATATATTTTAATTACATTATATCCTGTCCGTATATTCTTGCAGATGTATGTCTAGTTAACATCTACAAGTGATTTGAAATTAGTTACCAAATAAATAGTTTTCTGTCATTATGTTGCAGTCATGTAAAATATCTTTCGATCAAGTCCTCTTGCTTTGTCCTTTTATATTGTATTGGTTTCTTGAGAACGTCTGGTGGCGCGTATTGAAGGCTTACATATGTACCAAGGATGTCTCTTCTGTAACACGAATCAATACATTTTGAAGATATCCATTTTTAAATTACTACATTTTACCCTCCTATCTCGAATTGGTATATCTCGTTTATGGCAATTAAAGGTTCAACGTGTGCAAGACATTTTCATCGATTATTTACCAACCGCCTCCTGAGGTTTGAATGCACACCGACTTTCTGTCGTTAACGGTTCCTGCGTGTTGACTTGTTCCATTCGCCATTAAAGGACAATCACTGTTATCTCCAGGTCCGCTCTCCAACGCCTTGGCGAGTCGTTTCTCCGCACGCTGGGTGGTCATAACAGGGTCAATATTCGCCATGACCGGCTTCGTACTCAGCTCGCTGGCCGGAACTTCTTGGGTCTTCTTTTCCACCTACGGCATATGCATTGGTGAGTGAATCTGTGTGTATGTATATATCAACCTTTTCTTACCAGGCTAACAAAAATGTGTGTATATATATATATATATATATATATATATATATATATACATATTTATGTATGCCTATATATATCTATACTCCTTTATATATATATATATATATATATATATATATATATATATATATATATATATATATATATATATATATATATATATATATATACATATATATATATATATATATATATATATATATTATATTATATTATATATATGCGAAATTCTAGCATTAGAATAATATTTATTTCTAGGGTCTTCTTTTCCACCTACGGCATATGCATTGGTGAGTGAGTCTATGTGTATGTATATATAAACCTTTTCTTACCAGGTTAAGAAAAAAATGTGTGTATATATATATATATATATATATATATATATATATATATATATATACACCTTTATCTATCTATACTCCT
>OZ024856.1:54916508-54941508 GCA_964017155.1 Oasisia sp. SBJ-2009 | reverse complement strand
AGCGGGGTATCGAAGTCCAAACATAAGCACAGATGAGAAAGAGAAAATACAAAACGCTATAAAGGAAGTCAGTAAACGGGACTGTATAATTATGGGGGATTTTAACCATGGGCGTATACAGTGGAAATCTCTACAGAGTACTGGGATTGAAGATCAACAGTTTTTTAATTTAGTACAAGACAGTTTTCTTACTGAACATGTGTTAGAACCAACCAGGGCTGAGAACGTATTGGACATAGTTTTGAGCTCACCGAAGGAATTTATTGATAATGTCAGGATATGTGAGCCACTGGGGTGTAGTGATCACAACCAGATATATTTTATCATCAAAGTAAAAGGAGAACAGAATCGTAAAATACGGTACAGGAAATTTTTTCACAAAGGAAGATATAAGGACATGAGGAAACATTTAGCAAAGATAAACTGGAATAACACACTGGAGAATAAGACAGCAACAGAATGTTGGAATATCTTAAAGAGTGAAATTGACTGCATTGTCGAACAATTTGTCCCTTTGAAAAAACAGGGGAAACGGTCAAAAAAGAAACACTTATCAAAAGAAGCCATTAGAAAAATCAAATACAAGCAAATGATGTGGAAGACATATAGACATAATGGAAGTGAAGAAGACTATGTCATTTATAAAGAAGCACTTAACCAAGCTACAGCTGAAATTAGAAATTCAAAGAGGAGCTACGAACAAAAATTAGCTTTTAATATAAAACATGACAGCAAGAGTTTTTATGCGTATGTTCGAAGTAAACAGAAATAAGGTCGGACCTCTAGAAGGTAGTGATGGAAACATAATAACAGATGGATTCTTAATGGCAGAAAACCTAAATGAATACTTTAGTTCGGTGTTCACCAGGGAAGATACTAGTGCATTACCAGTACCAGAGACTAAATTCGAAGGGAGAGAGTCAGACTATTTAGGACAACTAATTGTAACACCAAAAATGGTAGCTAAGAAAATACGGGATATGAAGGATAATAAGTCACCCGGAGTGGATGGGATTCCTCCCAAATTACTACTGGAAATTGTAGAACAAATCAGCATACCACTTGCAACAGTGTTCAATTTGTCAATAGAGGAAGGAGTAGTTCCATTAGAATGGAAAGAAGCAAACATCATACCATTATTTAAAAAAGGATCAAGAAGCAAATCAGAGAAATATAGACCAGTTAGTTTAACATCGGTGATTTGCAAACTATTAGAAAGACTAATTAAAGATCACTTGGTTGATTTTCTTGTTAAAAATAACTTGATTAACTCATCTCAACATGGGTTTCTAAAAGCGAGGTCATGCTTAACAAATATCCTTTTGGAAGATGTCACAAAGTGGGTAGACGAGGGATCTCCAGTAGATATAATATACTTAGATTTTAAAAAAGCCTTTGACAAAGTGCCACATCAAAGATTACTACTTAAACTAAAGGCCCATGGCATAGGCAATGGTATGATTAACTGGATAGAAAAATGGCTTATTGATAGAAGACAAAGAGTGGTAGTTGATGGGGAGGTTTCAAACTGGAAATCGGTTTTGAGTGGAGTACCGCAGGGATTAGTATTGGGACCTATTTTGTTCTTAATATATATATCAATGATTTGGATGATGATATAACAAGCAAGGTGTTGAAGTTTGCGGACGATACAAAACTGTTTAGAAAAATTGAAAGTGATGCAGATAGACAGCAATTACTAGATGATCTAAATAAGTTGAACGAATGGTCTGATAAGTGGCAAATGCTGTTTAATTATGGGAAGTGTAAGTGCCTCCACACAGGACATGGAAATGAAGATGCACAATATACAATGGGTGATACTGTACTAAATACCACTGTAAAGGAAAAGGACTTAGGGTTAACAATTAGTGCTGATATGAAGGTATCAGAACAGTGTGCACTTGCAGCAGCAAAGGGAAACCAAATTCTTGGATTAATTAGGCGAAATATAGTGTACAAGGAAAAAGAAATAATAATACCGCTGTACAAAACAATAGTTAGGCCTCATTTAGAATATTGCATACAGGCATAGAGGCCATATCGCAAGAAGGATATTGATATACTAGAAAGAGTACAAAGAAGAGCAACTAAAATGGTACAAAAACTCAGGAATACTCTCTCTAGTTATGAAATGCGTCTAAAAGAATGTGGATTAACAACACTAGAAACCAGGAGATTGAGAGGAGATCAGATAGAAGTTTTTAAAATATTGAATGGGTATGAAAATATTGACAGAAATATGTTTTCTCGGTTAAGGAAGAGAGAAGGACTAGAGGACATGGAATTACATTAGCAAAGAAGCAGTGTAGACTAGATATTAGACAATTTTCATTTTCACAAAGAACAGTAAATGAATGGAACAGATTATCGGCTGATTGTGTAGGTGCTAGTAGTGTTAATATGTTTAAAAATAAAATTGACATGTACCTAAGAAGGGCTGGGTACATTTAGATAGATAGGTTGGACTCTCGATAAGCCAAAGGGCTTCCTTGTCCACCTGCCATCTAGAGTTGATTCTCTAGGTGGCAATCTTGTTAAATCTTGTTAAATCTTGTTAAACACCTGCAGCAGTGTATTACGCAACATCAGCACAGCCCGCGGCTCCAGCACAGCGCGTAACAATGGCCAGGGCAAGCAAGGTAAACAACTTCGGTCTGCTCGCGGCAGCAGTGACAATGACATGTTGAATGCTATAAAGGAAGCGCTTCAGGGCCTAGTCTCGGTTACTCAGGCTCCGTGAGGTGGCAGCACTTTTAAGCCCCTCAACTCCGCCTGGGGAAAGAGTGGGTCTGCATTTTCGACCCGCCAGGGCGGCCTTACCCCAGAGTAGGATAGACACGCTGATTGGCTTTCTAGCCAACTATGAAATAAAAATTAAAATAACAATAAACTTATACATGATAATTATACCACATGAAAAGTATTCAACTTTGAAATTATATTAACACAAAAGTAAGTAAAAATTATAACAATTTACAGTTGTATATAAAATAAGAATTACGGAAAGATTGACCAGTATCCGTGAGGTGGCAGCATTGTTTAGACCAACACGGATAGCATACACATTAAATAAGAATACCTTTTTTATCTAATAATGCTGTATTATAGGATTAAGCAGTGTCCGTGAGGTGGCAGCATTATATAGATCACGCGGATAAACAAACAAAAGCCGATTAAGTAACCAGTCTGTCTTCTCGGCGTAGTTCCGCAACTGGCCGACAGTCGGTTAAACATTGCTTCAGTCGTACCGGAGACCATCGCTGCACGGCTGAACGCTATGGACAAGTCGCTGCGTAACAAAGATGAGAAAATCTACCATGCTGGAGGAGCATGTGAAACGAGTTGATGCCCAATTAGATCATATGGAACAGTACAATAGACGTTCCTCAGTTCGAGTGACTGGCATTAAGGAACACAATGGCGAAGACCTTGATCGGATTGTAACCAACCTTATAGATCACATGAAAACGGCATTTAATGAAACCAATTATAAAATATACAAACATAAACTAACGTAACTTATTAAAATAGCAAAGCGCTATCACTATCAAAAAGAAATTTGACAATACAAAGGTTTTTTTATCCCAAAATAAAAATACGTCACGTAAACAACAGCTGAAATCGGAGTCTGGTAAACATTAGCGTATATTGGATCTTATGAGTCACGTGAAATATTGACACGTAAACAACAGCTGAAATCAATAGTGCTAAGACTACCATCTGGAGTTAAGATTGGTGTCCTACACATGAATACAAGTTAAGCATAAAGCGAACACAAATACAAACCCATAAATCCGTTCATAAAGTCTCATAAATGGTGTTTTATAGCAATGAATTTATATTACTAAGAACATGAATGAAACAAGTAAATGGATTGTGGAAATACTGGCCTTAATGATACCTAGTGACTGTATACCTCGGTTGCACCTTTACGACTAGACTGTCTGTCTGTCTGTCTGTCTGTCTGTCTGTATGTCTGTCTGTCTGTCTGTCTGTCTGTCTGTCTGTCTGTCTGTCTGTCTGTCTGTCTGTCTGTCTGTCTGTCTGTCTGTCTGTCTGTCTGTCTATCTGTCTGTGCCTCCTCCTTTACTTATCTCTGTTTTCTCTCGCTCGTTTTGCTCTCTCGCACTTTCCGCTGGTGAATTGAGAATTGCACCTGCATCTCATAACAAAATTGGATGAATTGCTGTGCTAGTTTATTTGATGAATAGTACTAGCCTTTCCCCAGCAGTTCGGTGCAGCCAATTGTCAAATAGCGTCAGCGGTTAGTCAAGGGTGAAGAGTTAATGCCGAGAGTCAAGCTGTATTATATATACACATATACAAACGCATGCAAGTAAATCGGTATGTATGAATGCATGTATTCATTGTAAATATAAAGTGGTATTATAGATAGGTACTACATTTTTAATGTCCAATGAGTGTAGCTTACGTTTTATTTTCTGACATTCCTGCTGAAAACGGAATGTTGTTCTCGTGATGTTACATATATCATTGAACAAAACCTATATATTCTAGTATGGTAACTGCTGAGACGTTTATTATAAACAGCGTTTTTGTGAATTTGCGTTCACAGATCGTCCAGTTATCAGTATAAATTTCCAGTGAACTATTAATGCCCCATACACAATATTTCCGTTTTGTTAAATAAAATGTGTATTCTATTTTATAAAATGGTGTATCTCTATTTATTAGTAACCCCAAATCTCAAGTTTGCACGTTTCGACCTAATATTTGACAAGCAACATAGCGGCTCCGCAATGATGGCTCGTGGATTTAGACATTTGCGAAATTCGTCCGGGGTTAGAGAACTTGGGAGCTCAATATTTAACAAAATTACATCGTGTTCCAAATTGCTTATCAAAGGTTGTGACTATGCCTCCACGTTTTACTCGTTCTATGCGGCTTTTAATGTATCTGCTTTGCATCCTGTCCGATACCGATTATATTACAAAGCACTTTCTTGTAAGCAACCATCGTAGTCATTGCTTACTGTAAGAAAACCTATACTGCTTCGATTATCTACTTCTGGTTTATGTGTTTGTCTATAAAGCCAAAATAAATATTGAGACTGGGGATTTTATATCTTCACCTACTCTTTGGTTGGAATGTATTTCCTTCGGGTGTTAGAACAGTTAAAATGTTGCTAAATTCCGCCATCATTTAGAAACATACCTTTACAACCTTGCCGTTTCGCCCTGATTTCGCAGGGGGTTTGTTGACCTGTGGCAGTTCTCTGTGACAAAAGAAGTTGTTTATTGCTGTCGTCTCCAACCTTAATGTAGCTCTTATGACCGCCATTGGCGTGTTCTATCTCGTAAACAGACCACGAGGTGAAGGTGATATTATGTAGGGTTTATGTGAAAAATAATGATGTCGAAAAGTGTTGACTTCCATAAAAACGCATGTGGCATATCACGTCTAGATGGTCTATACATTTTGTGCACCAGACTGTATAAATAAACAAATTGTGGCTGTAGGAATTCTGTAGACTTTAAAGCAATTTAGTGACAGATCTTTCTTTAGATTATTTTTGCAGAACAAAATTAAGAATGTTTTGCTATTGGATAATATCTTGATATGAAATAAATTAGCCAAAGGTAACCAGTTGCCGGGATTTTTCAGGAGGTTGGCCTCTTTCGAAAACACATACCGGGGTTGATTTCCAGAAAGTCGTTCTACATGTCAAAGGTTACCGGTTCATGTCAAAGGTTAGCGGTTCACGTCAATGATTATCGCGACGTTCTGGCCCGCAGCTAGTCAGTCATGAATGTATATACGTTCCAGGTTGTCGTTCCACCTCGCTCTGAGTGTTGTTTATGGATTTCTTAAATGCATGACAAAGGTTAACGTCTACTGTGACCAGCGTAAACATGGTGACTGCCGAATTAACCTATGAGTGAACCATGCATATTATAATATGTGTTACTTCTTATTGATGCGCTTCCTTTCTGGCAATTATTATTTATAAACATAACAAAACCTCACAATCAGCGTTTTATAAACAGTGGTTTCTTATTGTCCTAGTCTCATAGGGTTGTGTATGTTATGACTTAGTTACCGCCATGGTTTTCAGTGCAGTCTATAGTACGTGCAGCATTAAATACAATAATACTAGTCAGTAAATCAGTATGGCCTGACTCATGATCTAGTTTGCCAATAAAGAAATCAGATGTCTTGGTCGAATATAACACCAACGTTTCTTTGTCTGTAGTACAAGTTCAGTATAGCATTCAGCACCCACTGCCACTGAGTAAACAGCTGAGAGTCTTGTCATTATTGGTCATGTTTCTGTTAATTAGATATGCTTGACTACAAGAGAGAAAAAAACAATAGTGTGTTCTAAAGGCGTTAATGTGCCTTGCCAGAAACAATAAATGGCACACATAAAACATAACTACATTGTAATGGAATTACATTTAAAAATAACACAATTGTCTCATAGAAAGATGTAGTTAACACAGTTCCACTTTGTGTTGTTTCCGCAAGAATAAATATTGTAAAACATGATGCATTACTAATTGATGAGAACTAATTTAATGTATAGTTTATGAATCAAATACAAAAATGATGCATTCAAGAATTTCGAATATCCTATTTTTAAAAGTCAGACACACACGGTCAAATACAATAACAATATTTCAAAACCAGGGGATTATACTAGAAGTGATAATCAATCCAAATATGTAATATACAGGAAGCGACAGACACAGACAAGTTGTGGATTTAGACAGGTTTACAATTTACATCTAAACATAATAGACAGCCCCCTAATTTAGCAGCTAACCGCCCAGACCCAGTCAGGATTCTGGATGTAGGAAGTTAGGAATCATTACTCGTCATTCACAACATTCTGACAGAGCAAACTGTTCAGGTGGGACTGTGGCATGGCCTCTAAAATGTCAAAGCAAGATGTTACCGGATGCTTATCTACTGCATGCAACTGTTTGTATCACCAAAAATTTAATCGTGAAAAGTAATCGTGAGCATAATTACTTTGGTAATGTACTCCAATACAAATATATAATTACTTTCTTCTTTGTTTTATATAATAATAATAATAATAATAATAATAATAATAATAATAATAATAATAATAATAATAATAATAATAATAATAATAATAATAATAATAATAATAATAATAATAATAATAATAATAATAATAATAATAATAATAATAATAATAATAATAATAATAATAATAATAATAATAATAATAATAATAATAATAATAATAATAATAATAATAATAATAATAATAATAATAATAATAATAATAATAATAATAATAATAATAATAATAATAATAATAATAATAATAATAATAATAATAGTAACTTCTTTTGCGTCAATATCCTTGAAAATCAAGCTCAGTGGCGCGACAAAACCAGGGGATTAATCAATCTCATAATCGAAAGCATGAATGGATGGATGAAGAAGCTAGGAGGCTAAGGAGGATAGGCAGCATTAAAGAGATAGGTTTTAGATGTCGGCGGAATGAAACTATATTACGTTGTGATTTGACACTGGCAGGAAGCGAATTCCACACCGTTGGTGCGGCAACCGAGAAAACTCGTGTCCCGGCTTTCGTTTTCACCCGAGGGACGTAAAGAGGGTTACTACTGGTTGAGCGTAGCTGTCTGGAATTTCTTGCTGGAGTTAGCATTGAACTTAGATATGCTGGTTTTGTAGATGAGAGTGCTTGATAGGCTATTGTAAAATTTTGAAAATGATGCGATAGTGCACAGGTAGCCAATGCAGTGATTTTAGAAGCGGCACTGAGCGAGAAAAACGAGGAGAACGCGTGACTACGCTTGCTAAACAATTTTGGACACGCTGAAGTTTTGCTATGTCCTTGTTTGCGGTATTGTAAAGGAGGGAATTGCAGTAGTCAAGTCTGCTGCTTACTAGAGCTGTGGCGATGGTGTTATCAACGGAAAGTGATAAAAACCAGCGGATACGGCGAAGATCACGGATATGGTAAAAACAGCAACGGCATGTTTTAGAGATATGTTGTTTGAAATTGAAGTTTTCATCAAACGTTACTCCGAGATTTAAAAATGAGGCGGCTGGTGTGATACTCTGACTCAGAATATGTGTCGTGAAAAAGCCATCGAGTTTTGCCCGCTGCGTTGATGTACCAATGATGAGAAATTCGGTCTTATCTGCATTTAGTTTTAATTTACTATTTTTCATCCAAAGGGAGACATCTTGGAGACAATCCCTGAGCTGGTTTATGGAGCGACAAGTATCTGGTGTGGTCAGAGAAACATAGATTTGTGTGTCATCTGCATAAAGGTGGTGATCCAGGTTGTGACTCTGGATAACTGAGCTTAATGGTGTTGTGTACAGAGTGAAAAGCAACGGACCCAAAACAGAACCCTGGGGGACACCACAAGAGGTGGGCAGCATGTCTGAGAAGCAGTTACCTATTTTAATGGCTTGCCGTCTATCAGTAAGGTATGAAGTAAACCAGCTCAGGGCTGTGCCAGATATCACGTACCACGTTGATAAGCGTGTAATGAGAATGTCGTGGTCAATGGTGTCGAAAGCGGCGGATAGGTCAAGCAGGGTCAGTGCAGTAACTTTGCCATTATCAATGTTAAGGTTTATGTCATTGTGTACTTTTAAAAGAGCAGTTTCTGTTGAGTGAAATTGTTTATACGCGCACTGTGATGCGTTGGTTAAACCATTTACGTTGATGTGAGAACTAAGACGATTTGCAACAACTTTTTCAAGTATTTTGGAAATGAAGCTAAGGTTGCAAATAGGCCTGTAGCTGTTTAGTTCTTCTTTTGACAGAGTTGTCTTCTTAAGAATTGGATGTACATGTGCACATTTAAAGTCTTCAGGAAATAAGCCGGAGCAGAGTGATGCCAGTCTAGATATATATATATATATATATATATATATATATATATATATATATATATATATATATATATATATATATATATATATAATTATATATATATATATATATATATATATATATATATATATATATATATATATATATATATATATATATATATATAATATCGAGTAATTGTACTCTGTACACGTATTCGTACTCGTACTCGTACTCGTACTCGTACTCGTACTCGTACTCGTACTCGTACTCGTACTCGTACTCGTACTCGTACTCGTACTCGTACTCGTACTCGTACTCGTACTCGTACTCGTACTCGTACTCGTACTCGTACTCGTACTCGTACTCGTACTCGTACTCGTACTCGTACTCGTACTCGTACTCGTACTCGTACTCGTACTCGTACTCGTACTCGTACTCGTACTCGTACTCGTACTCGTACTCGTACTCGTACTCGTACTCGTACTCGTACTCGTACTCGTACTCGTACTCGTACTCGTACTCGTACTCGTACTCGTACTCGTACTCGTACTCGTACTCGTACTCGTACTCGTACTCGTACTCGTACTCGTACTCGTACTCGTACTCGTACTCGTACTCGTACTCGTACTCGTACTCGTACTTGTACTTTCTGAGTAATTGTAATCGTACTCGAGAACATAACTGGTGAATGTCGTGAATGGCTGTTCATTACATTATATAGTATTCATACTCAAATACAGCAGGCTGACGTTGTTTGTTTTCGTCAGGCGTTGTTGTATGTTTTCGTAATTCAGTGAAAGTAATCACATTGTTATCAAATGCAACGGTATTATACAAAGAGCTTCTTTTGTTATGAATTATATTGTTTGCATATTATTTATCACTACTATTAAACTGTTATGTGACACATACGTATACCTACTGACATAATAATAAAATTATGTAAGTCTTGAATGCATGACTCATTTCCCAAAACATATTATGAAATCATTGCTGAGCTGTGTTGGTAAAAACAACTGTTTGGATATGGTAACATCTAGATTCCCACCATTTGTACTGATCTTGAAGCACCTCAATGGGATTTATATACTGCAATGTTAAGCCCATATTTGCAAAACTGGTGGAGGAAAGAGCCTTCTTGAATAAACAATATATAATGCTACAAAACATTCCAATAGGACCACTATAAAAGAGTGTTCCTTACATAAAACATTGACGCAAATATATGCCATTATAAAAATGTGATCCACACCCACCCGCTGACCAATTTATTTTACACATTACCCCTGTGGGCTCTCTACATCACATACACAATATAAACCGTATATATCTAAAAATACAGCTTTATTTTAATTTGTATTCAAAATATACCAATTATGCCAGTTTGGGCACGTTACATCCAGTACATTCAGCTAGCAGACGTTATATACATCCTAAACTGCCAGAGATATCTATCTATGATATGTCACGAAGACGCAGGGATTTATATGTAATGCTGCACGTACTATAGACTACACATACAACCATGGCAGTAACGAAGTCATATCATGCACAACGCTCTGAGACAAGGACAATAAGAAAACACTGTTGATAAATAATTACAAGTAACGCTGATTGTGAGGTTTTGTTATGTTTATTAATAATAATTGCAAGAAAGGAAGCGCATCAGTAAATTAGTAACATAAATTATAATGCATATTTCACTCAAAGGGTAACTCGGCAGTCACAATGTTTACGCTGATCACTGTAGACGTTAACCTTTGTCATGCATGTAACAATTCCTTAAACAACACTCAAAACGAGGTGGAACGACATCCTGGACCGTATATATACATTCCAGATTGGCTAGCTTCGGGCCGGAACGTCGCGCTAACCTTCGACATGAACCGCTAACCTTTGACATGAACCGCCAACCTTTGACATGTAGAACGACATTCTGGATCGCTCGACGTTCTGGACCGCCACACCGGACAGAGCTCTTACAACTTTTATTCGGTTGTATGCTTTGCCGCTGCACATAACGTCTGTTCGTGCACCGCATTCACCCCTACTAAGTCACGAGATAGTTTCGTCTCTAATAACAATAAAGCGGTTTTATAGCGCCGTAAATGTTTACATCCAGGCATAGTGTCTCAAGCACATTCATGTTAGAAGAACACCTGCATTTTATAGCAATCCATAAATCCAGATTACACGGTTCGAAGTACAAAATCTAAATAAATTGCATGGTGTCTCAAGCACATTCATATTAGAAGACCAACGTCCACCAACAAGCACCCACAGTTGCAAAAAGTCTTTTTGCTATCAGCACCGTGTGTCTAGAGCCAGCGATTCAGAACCAACCTAGAGATAGCACTCACAGCCAGCAAATGACTCACGTAGACCCCATTGTAGTGCTACCGAAAGATAGGGGATGGGCTTGGATGTGCCTTGTAGGTGAGTCGTTTGTATTGCGTCGAACAGTCACTATCCCAATTACTATACCCTTTCTTACTAATTGAACGATAACTAATGATCTGATCGACTGCGTATACAAACAATTGCTACACCCGAATTGGAATATTGTGCACAAACATGGAGACCATATTACATGTTATTGTTAAATCTTGTTAAATCATGCTGTCGGTCGCGATACGACAAAAACTGCTTCCATTCACTTGACTATTGCTCTCCATTTATCTATCTGCTGTGAGAGTGATGTCCATTAGTAGGTTGTTATGTATCTCAGCTTCAGGTTTCTAATTAGGGTTTGCTCCCTTAGCCTTCGGATCTGTCAAGAACCTGTAACATAAGGCAGTGGTTTACAATTCTGCATGGCAGGGACGTCAAACCCCTCAGATATTGCAATACGTGAGGTATTGTAATACCTGCATACGAACGGCATAGGCAGATTAGAAAGAGTTCATCGAAGAATAACCATGATGATACCCTAACTTAAACAGCTGTTGGTGTGTGGGTTGACAATTTTAGAGTCTTTGAGGCCGAGAAGAGATCAAATTAACATATTTAAAATACTGAAATGTTATCAATGCATAAATAAGAGTAAGTTGTCGATATTAAAGATATCAGAAGAACCAGATGGTGCAGTGTAGCATTCGTTATAGAACAGTGCATGGTAGCACTAATTTTCACAAAGGACAATAAACAAATCGAACCAGTTATCTTATATATTTTAATAGTGTGAATATGTTTAAAACTATAGTTGATGAGTAGATAATAACATTGGGGTATACTTTGATAATATCCTCTTGTCGGATTGGCGATTTGTCGATCGAAGAAGTTGAGGTTCCAATCTTGGTCGTAATCCTTCAATAGTACGGGAAACCACGAGGAAAGACGGAAAAAGTGCATGTCGTTGAATAATTAAGTTGATATTTTATTCTGGAAACTGCATTTAGCATTATTATCGAAATATGCCCCAGTTAATTGCAGAAGTAGAATATAAGAAAATGTGTTGGACTCTCAAAACGCCTACGACACTCTAGTCAACGATATCAGGTGACGCGTACAAACTTTGATGGCAATTTGGTTAATATGTTTTCCGGCCCGTCATAATTATCACAGTGCCAGACAAAAGAATACAAGATAACGTCGAACGCATCCTAAACTATTACTTATTTATTAAATATTTCGCATAGTTTTACTTAGATATAATTCAATACTACTATAACATCACAATTCAATGTTAATACGTTTTTTTCGTTATAGGTGGATTTTGGATGGTTATGATCCTAGACGGTTGCATCTTCAAGTCATTTGGCGTCATATTTACACAAGTCCAATCCAAATACGATTTTTCGGCGGCGGTGCTGTCTTGGATTCCAGCATGCACAACTGGACATTATGGGTAATTCTTGAGATGAATATATTTTAATTACATTATATCCTGTTCGTATATTCTTGCAGATTTATTTGTCTAGATAAAACTACAAGAGATTTGAAATCATTCACCAGATAAATAGTTTTCTGTAATTATGTTCCAGTCATGTAAAGTGTCTTTCGATCAAGTCATCTTGCTTTGTCCTTTTTTATTGTATTGGTTTCTTGAAAACGTCTGGTGTACGCGTATTGAAGGCTTATATATGTAACAAGAAAGTCTCTTCTGTGACACGATTCAATGCGTTTTGAAGATATCCATTTTTTAAATTACTACATTTTACCGTCCTATCTCGAATTGGTATATCTCGTATATGGCAATTAATGGTTCAACGTGTACAAGACATTTTCATCGATTATTCACCAACCGCCTCCCGAGATTTCAATTCACACCGACTTTCTGTCTTTACCGTTTCCTGCTTGTTGACTTATTACTTTCGCCATTAAAGGACAATCACTGTTATCTCCAGGTCCGCTCTCCAACGCCTTGGCGAGTCGTTTCTCCGCACGCTGGGTGGTCATAACAGGGTCAATATTCGCCATGACCGGCTTCGTACTCAGCTCGCTGGCCGGAACTTCTTGGGTCTTCTTTTCCACCTACGGCATATGCATTGGTGAGTGAATCTGTGTGTATGTATATATAAACCTTTTCTTACCAGGCTAACAAAAATGTGTGTATATATATATATATATATATATATATATATATATATATATATATATACATATTTATGTATACCTTTATCTATCTATACTCCTTTATATATATATATATATATATATATATATATATATATATATATATATATATATATGCATGCATACATAAATACATACATACATACATACATACATAAATACATACACACATACATACATACATACATACATACATCCATACATACATACATACATACATACATACATGCTTACATACATGCATACATACATACATATATACATACATACATAGATACATACATACACACACATACATACATACATACACACACACACATACATACATACATACATACATACATTCATACATACATACATACATACATGGGCGTTCAGGTGCTCGTGCGATTAGGTGGACGGGTCATTATACTGGAACTCCCAGATAGACAGTATTTGCGCTGTTGACGGTGATGCAGTCGCGCTTGGTGAAGTCAATAAAGTAGTCTAACAAACCAACAAACCGACAAACTGACAAATCGACAATTCGACAATCCAACAAACCAACAAGTCAACAAACTGATAAACCAACAAGCCGACAGACAAACAAACTAACAAATCGACAACCCGACAATCCAATAAACCAAGAAACCGACAACCCGATAAACCGGCAAACCGACAACCCGATAAACCGACAAACCAACCAACAGGGAAACACTGTTTTATAAATAGATGCAAGCATGAAATTTGTATGTGACCACTCTTGCTTTACGTATGAAAACACTTGTGTAGGAACGCAAAGTAAACGCCGTATACGCCACGCAATGCAAGACCGTATTCCTGCATATAAGTCAAAGTTCTTTCTTGTGAAGCCAAGAATGTGGCGGTTGTAATACGCCACAACAGAAGAAATTTTCTACTGAAAAAAGACGAACTTATCTGTGTTGTGGCATTTGTCGATGCATTTATCCATCGTTGCTAGGTATTGTGATAGAAGGCAATTTTTTTACCGCGGTCATATCACCGTGTCAGTTACCTTATCATTAAATGTAGTTCCACTTGTTGTTTATATTGATTTATGCAATCCTAATATTTACATGTATGTATGTATGCATGTATGAATGTATGTATGTATGTATGTATGTATGTATGTATGTATGTATGTATGTATGTATGTATGTATGTATGTATGTATGTATGTATGTATGTATGTATGTATGTATGTATGTATGTATGTATGTATGTATGTATGAATGTATGTATGTATGTATGTATGTATGTATGTATGTATGTATGTATGTATGAATGTATGTATGTATGTATGTATGTATGTATGTATGTATGTATGTATGTATGAATGTATGTATGTATGTATGAATGTATGAATGTATGTATGTATGTATGTATGTATGTATGTATGTATGTATGTATGTATGTATGTATGTATGTATGTATGTATGAATGTATGTATGTATGTATGTATGTATGTATGAATGTATGTATGTATGTATGTATGTATGTATGTATGTATGTATGTATGTATGAATGTATGTATGTATGTATGTATGAATGTATGTATGTATGTATGTATGTATATACGTATGTCTCTGTCTATCTGTCTGCCTCTCCTCCTTTACTTTCCCCTCTTTTCTCTCATTCTTTCTGCTCTCCCTTTTCATGATGTTTATTAAAGCGTAGTAGTCGAGAGCGTTTGGCTTTTTTAGGCATCGTCTCGTTATACGACAAACATTTGACAGATATTTATATTTGGGATGTTGTTGAATAGAGAATTGCACCTGCAAAGCATAAACAATTGGATGAAATGCTGTGCTAGTTTTTCTGTTGAAAAGTTATAGCCTCTCCCCAGCAGTTCGTTGCAGCCGAATGTCAAACGGCGTCAGCGTTTAGTCAACAATGAGAAGTTATTGCAGAGAGTCCAAGTGTTTTTCAGAACCGACGACAGTGAACACGAAATATTCAAAGACTTTGTCTGCGTATGTTTCATTGTGTGCTTGCATGTATGTGAAATGTATTTTATTTTCTTACATGCCTGCTGAAAATGTAGTGTTGTTCTGGTGAAGTTACATATATATGTCATTTAACAAAAACAGTATATTTATAAAAAGCGTTTTTGTGAATTTGCTTTCACAGATCGTCCAGTTATATATACGTTCAAAATTGCTTATCAAGGGTTATGATTATTTCTCCATGTTTTATTTGTTGTATACCGCTTTTAATGTATCTGCATTGGCTTACTATCCGACGTAGATGATATTACCAAGCACTTTCTTGTAAGTGACCATCATAGTCATTGCTTACGCCTGTAAGTAAACCTATACTGCTTCGATTATGTAGATCTGATTAATTTTTTTTTACATATACCCAACATTAATATTTGGACTGGGGATTTACTTTGTATCTTCACTTACTCTTTTGATGGAATGTATTTCCATCTGGCGCTAGAGCAGTTGGAAATGTTGCTAAATTCCGCCGTCATTAAAAACATACCTTTACAACCTTGCCGTTCCGTCATGGTGTCTCAGTCAACTGAAATTGTTTGTTAACTCTGAGATTAATTAACCTTGTTGTAGTGATGCGCATCTGAGCTTGGTTTCTACGAATTTAAGGGCAATAGAAATTATATAATTATTGTTATTACGTGGATTTAAATCAGCGGAATTTCATGTTTTCATACATATTCGTAAATATATTTATGCCTTCTACAACAGTTTCTCTGGATGTCGGAAATATTGAAAAACAATTGAAATTGTGGCTTTTAAGACGTCAGCTGGTTGGTAAATTGACAGATATACACATTTTCCAATACCTTGTCAAATTCCAAACTGAAATTATCCAGTAGCAATTAATATCGAATAAACAAATAATGTCAACATTGTTCACAAACATTCTAAAAAGCAGTAACATGATAATTTCACTCAGACGTCAACTGTAAAATAAAAGTATTCGTGTACGGTTTGCAAACTCATTTGCTCAAAATTAACATTATTTACTTCTATGAACAAAGTTACACAATTTGTATTGTGTTATATAAGTAATATATCGGAAAAAAAAGTGGCGTACGACGTACGTAGAAAAAAAAACAAGTAACCTATGACGTCAAGTTGGGCACATATAATCTTTCAGTTCAAACACATATTTGTTTGCTTATCTAAACTATAAACCCATACTCCTTTCTTCTGAGTAAATAACACACTCTTTCAATACGTGGGTTTGTTGACGTGTTCTCTGTGACAAAAGAAGTTGTTTATTGCGGTCGTCTCGAGCCTTAATATAGCTCATCTGACCGCCATTGGCGTGATATACCTCGTAGACAGACCACGAGGTGAAGGTTATGTTATGTAAGGTTTGTCTAAAAAATAATGATGTCGAAAAGTGTTGACTTCCATAAAAACGCAGGTGGCACAACATGTTGACATGGTCTACAAATTGTCTGCACCTTTCTGTACGTGTAATAAAACAAATGAAAGTGGCTGTAGGAATTATGTACACTTCAACGCAATGTAGTGGCATGTCGATTTGTAAATAATTCTACAAATGTTCTACATAGATCTTTGTGTAGATTATTTGTACAGAAGAAATAAAGAATGTTTTGCTATTGGTAATATATTGATATGAAATAGGGTTGCCAATGGTGACCAGTGGCAGGCATTTTGCAAGGTGTATCTGAATACACACATTAAAATAAATTATATTATTATTATAAATTATATTATTATTAGAAGGTTGGCTTCTTCCCAAAACACATACCGGACAAAGCTCTGACAACCTTTGTTTGGTTGTATGGTTTGCAGCTGCACACAACGTCTGTTCATGTACCTCATTTACCCCCACTAAGTCACCAGGTCTCTAGGTCAGGTCTCTAATAATAATAAAGCATTTTCATAGCGCCGCAAATTCGTAAATCCAGATTACACGGTTCGAAGGCACTGTTACACAACCTAAATAAATTGCATGATGTCTCAAACATATACATCTTAGACGACCAACATCCACCAACACGCACGCACAGTTGTATAAGATCTTTTTGCTAGCAGCACCGTATGTCTGGTGCCAGCGATTCATAAGCAACCTAGAGATAGCACTCACAGCCAGCACATGACGCCTGTAGACCCCGTTGTAGTGCTACCGAAAGACAGAGGATGGGCTTGGATGTGCCTTCTAGGTGAGTCGTTTGTATTGTGTCGAACACTTCGCGCTATGCCCTTCCTTACCAATTGAACGATGACTAATTATCTGGTTGAGTGCGTCATTTTATCTTTCGTTCTCATAGTCATACGATAAGCTGACGTTTTTTTGTGCCTCAGAAAGAGAAACAGCCACTATTCAAACCAATTGTTAGACCCCAATTGGAACATTGTGCACAAACATTGAGACCATATTATACGAAAGGCATCATCATCATGCTGTCGGTCGCGATACGACATATAGGAGAGTGGACAGCACGATTGCACGGTTTATCTTGCTTTTAACCAGCATGGACACATGGTGGTTGTTACAGAGTCTCTGGCGTAGTCGGCCGAAATATGCATTAGCCTTGGCCATCCTCCTCTGTATTGTATATCCTCATTATTCTTGGAGAGTTGGGTTGGTACAACACCTCGGTCTTCTTGATGTTAATCTATAGGCCGAACTTCTTTGATGACGCATCGGAGATAACATCCACTATTTTATGTATCTCTTCAGCAGAGTGTGCAACCAATGCACCGCAATCTGCGAACAGCAGCTCTCTCATCACCCTATTATTAACACTAAACGATTCCGAGACTTCCCCTCTAACACCGACATTCGCTATCATTGCGGTATGTAGAGCTTCGATCACAGTTGTGAACTTCTCCGGGCATTCATTCTGCCTCAGTAGCTGCCATATCCCGGTCCTCCTAACTGTATCGAACGCCTCTCTGAAGTCGACAAATACCATGTACAGTGGTCAGTTCTACTCAATGCATTTGTCTTGTAACTGTCGGACACAAAATATCATATCCACGAAAATATCATATCCAGGGTGCTCCGGTTACCTCTGAAGCCTTATTTTTTCTCCGGAACTATCTCTGGTGTTATATGGGTAGACAGCCTGTTGAAGAGGACCCTAGCGAAAATCTTGCCTGCTATGGAAAGAAGAGCGATTCCTCCATATTTCCCACATTCTGAGCAGATTGTCCCTTCTTTGCAACAGTGACGTGGATTTCTGATTAGGGTTTGGTCTCTTAGCCTTCGGTTCTGTCAAGAACCTGTACCAAAAGGCAGTGGTTTACAACTCTGCATGGCAGGGGCGTCAAAGTCCCTCAGGTATTGCAATACCTGAGATACTGCAATACCGGCGTACGAAAGGCATAGGCAGGTTAGATAGAGTAGAAGGAAGAATGACAAAGACGATACCCTAGCTTAGACACCTTAGTGACGTAAAGCGCTGATGGGTTCACCATTTTAGAGTCTTGGATACAGAGAAGGGACCAAATAAATATATTTAAAATAGTGAATGATTATGAATATATAAATAAGATTATGTTATCGATATTAAAGAAAACAGTTGAACCAGAGGATGCAGTGTACCATTAGTTATAGAACAGTGCATAACAGTACTCATTTTCACAAAGGACAATAAACAAATCGAACCAATTATCTTATATATTCTAATAGTGTGAACATATTTAAAACTATAGTTGATAAAGAGATAATAAGATTTGGGTATACTTTGATAATATCCTCTTTTCGGATTGGCGTTTTGTCGATCTAAGAAGTTGAGGTTCCAATCTTGGTAGCAATACTTCGATAGTTAGGGAAGCCTCGCTGGAAGATGGAACTAACTGCATGTCGTGGACTAATTAATCAACGATATCATGTGACGCATGATGGCAATTTGGTCAATAAGTTTTCCGGCCCTTCATCATTATCATAGTGCCAGAGATATGTATACAAGATAACATCGATTGCATCAAACAATATCACTTAATTAAACAATATTTCGCATAGTTTCACATACAGACAATTCACTACTACCATAATATCACAATTCAGTGCTAATACGTTCTTCGTTGTAGGTGGGTTGTTGATGAACACGATCACAGTCGGTGGCATCTTCAAGTCATTTGGCGTCATATTTACACAAGTCCAATCCAAATACGATGTTTCGGCGGCGTTCCTGTCTTGGAGTCCAGCATGCACAACTGGGCTATCTCTAATTATGGGTAATTCTTGAGATGAATTTATTTTAATTACATGATATCATATTCATATATTGGCAAATCAATAGTTTTCTGTCATTTTTGCTGCAGTCATGTAAAATATATTTTGACCAAGTCCTGTTGTTTTGTCCTTTTATATTGTATTTGTTTCTTGAGAACTTCTGGTGTGCGCATATTGAAGAATTATATTTGTACCAAGAAAGTCTCTCTTCTGTAACACCATTTAATATGTTTTGATGATATCCGTTTGTTTTCAAAGACTACATGTTACCCACCTATCTCGAAATTGTATATCTCAGATATCATCATAATTAATGGTTCAACGTGTGCATGACGTTTTCATCGATTATTCACCAACCGCCTCCCGAGATTTCAATTCACACCGACTTTCTGTCTTTACCGTTTCCTGCGTGTTGACTTGTTCCATTCGCCATTAAAGGACAATCACTGTTATCTCCAGGTCCGCTCTCCAACGCCTTGGCGAGTCGTTTCTCCACACGCTGGGTGGTCATAACAGGGTCAATATTCGCCATGACCGGCTTCGTACTCAGCTCGCTGGCCGGAACTTCTTGGGTCTTCTTTTCCACCTACGGCATATGCATTGGTGAGTGAGTGAGTGAGTGAGTGAGTGAGTGAGTGAGTGAGTGAGTGAGTGAGTGAGTGAGTGAGTGACTGTATATGTATGTATATATAAACCTTTTATTATCAGAGTAAGAAAAAGGTGAATACGCCTTTTTCTTATATATATTATTATATATATATATATATATATATATATATATAATATATATATATATGTATATATATATATATATATATATATATATATATATATATATATATATATATGTATATATATATATAATATATATATATATATATATATGTATTTATATATATATATATATATATATATATATATATATATATGTATATATATATATATATATATATATATATATATATATATATATATATATAATTATATATATATATGGTCAGTTATCACGAAACGTCGACAAAACCTTTTTGTAATATAACCATTACTAACACACACAGCACGGCATTTTAATGGTGGTCACGGCAACCGCCTCGTTGACAGATACCATGGGAACTCCACTTTTACATGTGTATCTTCAAGATTATGGAAGATACAAAATATAGGGTATTTTTAATCCATTTATGGAAGTTTTTTTATAGTTCTATTATACTAACACGAATTATGCATTAACCAATAATCATAGGTGTGTACGTTCTTTACCCATTTAACGGTGTATAGTTCAACATAGAGTCTTCTAAATATGTCAGCGTTTTGTTGAATGGGCGCGCCGCAGGAACAGTTTATGTGGTGGGGTAGTTTAGCCGATACCGAGCGTATGCAAATTTTCAACAAAGCGTATACAAGGGTAAATAATAAAGTACAAAAAACTAATTGTATATATGAGTTGACACTTCCGTTTAGATAAAACCTCTATAGATTAAACTAGCCTCTCAGAAATTATAAAGCTGTAGTGAAATATAATAGACATATATTTTGGCTTGGGGTAGTGTTTAACGATACCCAGCGAATGACATAGGCGTACTGATTTTGGTAAGAGTTTTGTATATTAGTGGAATTATTCCACACATTTACCTGGTATTGCTAAAGGTACGTGACAATGACACATTAGAAATGCAGCCATTTTACTTCTATTCGTTATGACGTGTATACGTCTGGTGATACCGACCGAATACACGAGATCGAGCATATGCAAATCAAATATTTCACTACTGCAATTACCAGACGAAGGGGAGTTACACGAGGAAGGCAATAGCCAAATCACGGAAGATGTTGGTAGCGAAATTTCTGAGGAGATCAGAAAACAGCAACGAGTTACCTGGAAAGAAAGGTCAAATCAAAGGAAGGGAAACCTTCTCAATGACAGACAAATTGGCTTCCAAGAAACATCTACATAAAGTTCTGCCTTGAATTCAGCGACGTTAAGATGTCACTTACTGCACTCTTCAGCGGGAGACCATCCAACATCAAGCTCAGAGACACGTGTGCCAGCGTCACGCCAACATGTATAGGAGACTACCTCCAAAGTAGTGCCAAAGTACTATGAAAGTTCGGTATCGAATTAACCTCGATGAGTGACGAAAACGTAAAGGAGAAACTGAGTGACATGGACGGCACAAGACCAATCAAATATAAACTGTGGATGAAGAAAGACGTGCAGTGCAATACCACTCTCGGCAAAAAGTGAAGTGGTGGAGGACATTGATACATTCTACCAAACACTTATGAGGTAACTCCCAGAATTCAAAGCACATTGTGGAGGGCTTTCACACAGTACGAGGAAATCAGACATCTCAAAGGTAAGTTTAAGCCTATGACGGAAGTCATATGGCAGGTGGACTATGCAAGTATATGGATTAGATAGGGTGTGTGTATTATGACAAGGCGCAGGTAAGCATCCACCACATGGTACTGTAGTACAGAGATGAAGATAGGGATATGAAGGTTTTGAGTTTCGTTGTCCTGTCAGGTATAATGGCTCACCGGTGCCTTCAACATACGCCTTTCTTAAAGCAATAATGTTAGAGCCACATCAAACTATGCCGTTATTAAACACCATCTATTTTGTGACCGATTATCCAAGTTCTCTGTACTGAAATAGCTCAATCTGGCGTTGGTTGACCAGGCCCATATATGTGAACGTGAAACGTGCCTTCGTTATTTGGTGTACGATGTGTCAGCTGAGTTAAAAGAGAACTGCGTTTCCTCAGAAATTGTGATGATTGAAAAATAATGCTCGTAACTGTCGCAGAGCAATACGCCGAGGGCAAGCAGAATAAGACAAATGCCCCTTAAAACAATTATTTTCTATTTTGAAAATACTAATGAAGAATGCCTTTCAGCGATACCGAGCGTATACCTATTTTAAACATCCTCATGAAGACTACATGTGACAATATACGCATAAGATTTGTTCCGTTGAAAAATTGTTCATTTTATTCTTACCTTTACGGTGATACTATACAAGCAGTTCCCCTTAGAACGAAGAGCTTTGCTCTTTTTACAGGAGACGTATTGTAATTTTTAAATTACAGGACTACAAAACAAAGTTTACAAACGTTGTCACTACTGTCCATTTTGAACCACAATTATGTTATATGCTCAAAAATATATAGGAAAACACATAGCGGAAAAACGAAATACCATAACATGTATATTGCGCTCGGTATCGAGCAACACGGACACCCAAATTCAAAGCGATGCCAAAGAGCCGGTTTTACTAATTAAGCTACCCAAATTCATTTCCCATATACCTTGAAATGTTATGTATTAGTGACTAAAACGAAAACGTGAAATACTGAATTCTAAATTTACCCCCACAAAGCATATTTTGTCGATGTTCCGTGATAACTGATCATATATATCCAAGTATATATATATATATATATATATATATATATATATATATATATATATATATATATATATATATATATATATATGCATATATATGTATATATATGCATAAATATATATATATATATGTATATATATATGCATAAATATATATATATATATATATACATATTATCATGCATGCATGCATGCATGGATGCACACATACATACATACATACATACATACATACATACATACATACATACATACATACATACATACATACAAAGTCATACATACATACATACATACATACATACATACATACAAAGTCATACATACATACATACATACATACATACATATATACATACATACATACATACATACATACATACATACATACATACATACATACATACATACATACATACATACATACATACATACACACATACATACATACACACATACATACATACATACACACATACGTACATAGATACATACATACACACATGTATACGAACGTATGTAGGTATGCATGGACGGATCGTTACATTTGTTGTAACTTGGCTGAGAAACGAGACAACTCACTGTCCCAAATACTAATAATTGTTGACTATGTAAACGAAACATGTTACGTTTATATTCAATATTTGGAATTTAGACTTTACAGCTGATAATGTCTGTGATGCATATGATAAATATTGTTTTTTTTATACAGGAGTTGGATGTGGTCTCCTGTATTCTCCCAGTATCGTTGTCGTCGGCCAATACTTCGAGAAAAAACGAGGTTTTGCCAATGGCTTGTCACTCGCCGGAAGCGGAATAGGGTCTATAGCGGTCCCATCAGTAATGGTGTACACCCTAAACGCATATGGCTTAGAGGGAACTTTGCTTATAATGGGCGGAATGGCACTGAATATCTGCGTGTCCGGGATGCTGTTTCGACCTCCAGCGTTCTACATGACGAGACACGTCTTGAAGATGGAGAGACGCCGCAGGACGGAACAACCATCAGACGACAGGACAAAGGATCAGATTGTGGAAGTAGCGACGGGAAGTTGCGCCAGTCAAATTGCTATGGAAGTTATATGCGAAGATGTCATCAGCATGCAGAGTTGTCCGCTAGGTTCACAATTGTCACATATGAATTCATCATAAGGAAACGGCAATGAATATGAAGCCAGTGATGATGGGAACGGAACAAAAGTGGAATTGCAAACAAACCGAGTAGTGATGGGTAACCTTTCCGGGGAAGGATGCCATCTGGTTAAAGTAATCAAGACCACCGACAGAGATGATACGAAGTCAAAGAAACTACTCTGCAACGCCATTACCACGAATCCACAAGCAACGAATGAAACACAAATTCTAGGTGTCCGCGACATACACACTAATTCCATTGATGGCGCTTCACTTACTGCAGATCTGACGGAAAGATCGTGTCCCAGCGAAGGTCAGCCTTGTAAGAAGCCGCAGGCATTTGAGTATCGTCTTCTCATCAATCCAATCCTGCTGATCTATTGTGCGTCAATAGCAACAGCCGATAGTGTCTACGTCGACATGTTCATCATGGCGACCCCGCACGCAGAACAATTGGGCTTCACTCACACTAAGGCGGCTTTGTTAGTCTCTATCATGGGTGGGGCTGATGTGATTTCGCGGGTCGCGTTCGGCTTCTTCGCCGACTTTAAGATCGTCAAGACCCAGCATCTGTTCCACGGGTCTCTTGCTGTGAGCACAGTCGTCTTATTTATTCTGCCGTCGCTGAAGACGTACCCCGCCGTAGCGAGCGCCTTGGTTCTGTTCGCCGTCGCCGGAGGAGGCTATATCTCGCTATTTGCGACACTGCTGGCCGAGGCATTGGGGATAGAACGCTTGCCCACAACATTCGGGATAGCGATGTTGACAATTGGCTGTGCAAACTTTATCATACCAACAGTAATGGGTAGGTGTCAATCAATCCACTCTCGCAACATT
>OZ024856.1:54911508-54914008 GCA_964017155.1 Oasisia sp. SBJ-2009 | reverse complement strand
TGACATAGTTTAGTTGATCCAAGACTTTGTTTAATTAATCTACCCTGTACAGATTCAAGTCGACGCATTTGGATGGCGGTGCTGCTCATGCATTCTAAACCGTATGTTTATACAGATACGCTTGAACATCAGGAGTGGCTCCTGGGTATAATATACCGGCATTACCAAGCCCATAAAATGACTGTCTGCATTTGTAAGTATGTTGGTGACATGGCTGGCATTATTACCACCACGATTAAACGCGTTACCAAGTATATCACGCGATTCTTCATTACATAGACACTTGTCACCAAGCCTCCAGTTTGGGTCTTGGTATACCGAACACCTTCCAACAATTATGCATTTCGATTTTTCAACCCCAAATTTGAATGTCCACCTTTTACTATATGCAACATATATATCAATTAGGTTCTTCAGATCTTGAACATTTGTTGAGAATAAGGTAATATCGTCGGCATGTTCGGGTTAAGTGTAGATTTATTTAGTATGGGAACAATTAAACCAGTGGTGAATAATGTAGGTAAGCATGTCCTGGATAGTATTATAGTGTACAGTGATGCAAGCAGTGAACGCAGTAACGAGGATTTGCCATAAATAAGATATTTAGCAGTTACACCATCGAGTCCCGGTGATATATGTTTACTAAGATTGGATATACACATGGTGATTTGATCCTGATTTACCTTATGTGTACCCATCAAATAACAATTATCATTACAGTATTGCTCTACCATATGTGTGCTTGCAACAATCAAATACATATACACACACACAATCATACACACATAATATATATATATATATATATATATATATATATATATATATATATATATACATATATACACATATATATACATATATATATATATATATATATATATATATATATATATATATATATATATATATAATATTATAAACACAGGTACAAACGCATGCAAGTACATTGTAAATTAAAAGTGGTATTATTAATAGAATTAATGTACTACATTTTAAATGTTCAATTACTGTAGCTTATCTATTTTTTCACTTACCTGTCGAAAGTGTAATGTTGCTCTCGTGAAGTTACATATGTCATTTAATAAAAACTATATATTTTGCATGTCAAATGCTCATACGTGTATTTATAAACAGCTTTTTTGTGAATTTGCGTTCACAGATCGTCCAGTTATAAATATGAACTTCCAATGAATCATTGATGCCACATACACTATATTTCATTTTTGTTTAATAAAATATGTGTTTTGTTTTATATAATAGTGTTTCTCTGTTTTTAGTAACGCCAAATCTCCGTCAATTTGCCTGTTTCGACCTAATATTTGGCAAGCAACATAGCGTCCACGAAAGGACGGCTCGTGAATTTAGAAATTTTCGCAATTCGTCCATGGTTAGAAAATTGGGGGCTAAATATTTCACAAAATCACATGGTGTTCAAAATTGCATATCAAGGGTTGTGACTATGTCTCCACGTTTTACTTGTTCCATGCCGCTTTCAATGTATCTGCAATGGCTTCCTGTCCTACATCGATGATACTACCAAGCACTTTCTTATAAGCAACCATCGTAGTCACTGCTTACGCCTGTAAGAAAACCTATGCTGCTTCCATTATGTAGTTCTGATTTATTTGTTGCTCATAAAGCCAATATTAATATTGGGACTGTGAATTTATTTTGTATATTCACCAACTCTTTCGTTGCAACGTATTTCCTTCTGGCGCTAGAACAGTTGAAAATGTTGCTAAATTCCGCCGAAATTTAAAAACATACCTTTAAAACCTTGCCGTTCCGCCCTGGCGTTTTGTTTTTTGTTGACTCTGAGATTGATTAACCTTTTTGTGATGGCTTCTGAGCTTGGTTTCTAAGGATTTAGGCGCTATAGGAATTAATAAATATGTATTATTACGTGGACTTAAATCAGCGGAATTTCATGTTTTTACACATTTTCGTAAATGTAATTATGCCTTCTACAACGATGTCGCTGGATGTTGGAAATATTAAATTTTTGGTTTGAATTTCTATCTTTTAAAAACTCAGCTGGTTGGTCAGGGCGACCGGTAATTTGACAGAAGTACACATTTTCGAATACGTTGTCAAATGCCAAACTGACATTATCCAGTAACAATTAATATGGAATAAACAAATATTGTCAACATTGTTCACAAACATTCTAAAAAGCAGTAAAATGATAATTTCACTCAGATTGCAACTGTAAAATAAAAGTATTCGTGTAAGGTAAATGATAGATATTTACACAACAGTTGCTCAAAATTAATATTACTTACTTATATGAACAAAGCTATACAATTTATATTGTGTTATGTAAGTAATACACAGGAAAAAATAGCGTACGACGTCACGAAGGGCAAATATAATATGCGCAATATTTGCATACACCATCTTTCATTTCAAAAACATTGCTATAAACCCGAACTCCTTTCGTCTGAGTAAACAACACACTCTTTCCATACTGCCTATTCGTGGGTTTGTTGACGTGTGG
>OZ024856.1:54824008-54899008 GCA_964017155.1 Oasisia sp. SBJ-2009 | reverse complement strand
GTTGGAGAGCGGACCTGGAGATAACAGTGATTGACCTGTAATGGCGAATGGAACTAGTCAACACGCAGGAACCGTTGAAAGTCCGTGTCAATTGAAATCTCGGGAGGCGGTTGGTGAATAATCCATGGAAATGTCATGCACACATTGAATCATTACATTACAAATCATTTGTAAATGTTAATGATACATACATCTGCAAGAATATATGAACATGGTATCATGTAATTAATATATATTCATCTCAAGAATTACCTATAATGAGAGATAGCCCAGTTGTGCATGCTGGACTCCAAGACAGGAATGCCGCCGAAACGTCGTATTTGGATTGAACTTGTGTAAATATGACGCCAAATGACTTGAAGATGCCACCGATTGTGATCGTGTTCATCAACAATCCACCTACAACGAAGAACGTATTAGCATTGAATTGTGATATTATGGTAGTAGTGAATTGTCTGTATGTGAAACTATGCGACATATTTTATAAGTAAGTGATATTGTTTGATGCAATCGATGCTATCTTGTATACTTGTCTCTGGCACTGTGAGAATGATGAAGGGCCGGAAAACATATATTAACCAAATTGCCTTCAAAACCTGATTTCATGAACAAGGGTGCCATAGGCGATTTGAGAATCCAACAAATTACAATATGTTACTTCTACTAGTAACTGGGACATATTCCGATATTAATGCTAAATGGAGTTTGCAGAATGAAATATTAACTTAATTATTATCCAATCTTATTATGTCTTATAATCAAGTATTGTTTTAAATATATTCACACTCCTAGAGTATATGACATAATTGGTTCGAGTTGTTTATTGTCCTTTGTGAAAATGAGTACCATCGTGCACTGTTCTATTACTAATGCTACAATATGTTAACATGGAGAATATGGATTTCCAGCCCCCGACTGCCCCCAGCCTCGGTTTCGCGCGCGAGACTTTCACGCCATATTAAGAAAATATCTTATTTCTTTTTAGCCTGAGTGGTGCAGAATGACATTCCAAACACATATATATACGTCTTGAATAGGCCTAAATAGATCTGATTAGTGATACGGATTGATACGGATTCTTACTGCATTTTAGGTCACAAAAATACGGATTGCCATCCCAAAAATGTGGCATGTCTGCGCCCTCGTCTCCGGTTCAAGGATACCGTCAAGAGAAAACTGAAGCTGAGAGACTTAAAGACCGACTCATGGATATCACTCTCACAGCAGAGAGATAAACGGAGAGCAATAGTCAAGTGAATGGAAGCAGTCTTTGTCGTATCGCGACCGACAGCATGATGATGATAACTTTCATATAGTATGGTATCCATGTTTGTGCACAATATTCCAACTGGGGTCTAACAATTGTTTTGTATAGAGCACGCTTCACTTTCCGAGGCACAAAGAAAGTCAGCTTAATCGTATGACTTTGAGAAGGGAACGAAAAATTGATGCAGTCGACCAGATAATTAGTCATCGTTCAATTGGTATAGCGTATAGTGCAAAATGTTCGACACAATTCAAACGACTCACCTAGAAGGCACATCCAAGCCCATCCTCTGTCTTTCGGTAGCACTACAACGGGGTCTACGGACGTCATGTGCTGGCTGTGAGTGCTATCTCTAGGTTGGTTCTGAATCGCTGGCACCAGACACACGGTGCTGCTGAAAAAAAGACCTTGTGCAACTGTGGTTGTTGGTGGAAGTTGGTCTTCTAAGTTGAATGTGCTTGAGAAAATATGCAATTTATTTATATTTTGTAACAGCGTCTTCGAACCAGGTAACCTGGATTTTTGGCAGAGGCCAACCTTCTAAAGTAGGCCAACCTTCTAAAGTGTTCTTGGAGAGGCAGCTCGCAAAATCCCTGCCACTGATTACCATTGGCAAACATTTTATCCAATAACAAAACATTCTGTATTTTTATCTGTAAAAATAATCTACAGAAAGATCTATATAGAACATTTGTAGAATTCTTTACAAATCGACATGCCACTACATGGCATTGAAGTCTACAGAATTCATTAAGCCACTTTAATTTAAAAATATAAAAGCTAAGCTACAGTATTTGGACCTTACAAATGTAGTACGTATCAATAATACCACTTGTGTGTGTGTGTGTGTGCGCGCGCGCGTTTGTGTACATTTCTCTCTCTTCGATTGTTGCAAGCAAACAATGAAGCATGCACAGACAAAGTCAAGCCATCTGTCAATATGTATTGTTCACTGTCCTCGGTTCTGAAACACACTTTGACTCTCTGCATTAACTTTTCACTGTTGACCGAATTGCTCATGAAAGGCCACAACTATTCTACAGCAATAACTAGCACAGCAATTCATCCAACTGTTTATGCTGTTAAGGATGATGTATACGGCGCTTTTTGGGAGAAACTCGCGACACAAATAGATTTTTTACACTATCATTTCACATGCGTACACAAAGGAGAGAGAGAGAGAGACAGACAGACAGACAGACAGACAGGGACAGGGACAGGGACAGGGACAGGGACAGGGACAGGGACAGGGACAGGGACAGGGACAGGGACAGGGACAGGGACAGGGACAGGGACAGGGACAGGGACAGGGACAGGGACAGGGACAGGGACAGGGACAGGGACAGGGACAGGGACAGGGACAGGGACAGGGACAGGGACAGGGACAGGGACAGGGACAGGGACAGGGACAGGGACAGGGACAGGGACAGGGACAGGGACAGGGACAGGGACAGGGACAGGGACAGGGACAGGGACAGGGACAGGGACAGGGACAGGGACAGGGACAGGGACAGGGACAGGGACAGGGACAGGGACAGGGACAGGGACAGGGACAGGGACAGGGACAGGGACAGGGACAGGGACAGGGACAGGGACAGGGACAGGGACAGGGACAGGGACAGGGACAGGGACAGGGACAGGGACAGGGACAGGGACAGGGACAGGGACAGGGGCAGGGGCAGGGACAGGGACAGGGACAGGGACAGGGACAGAGACAGAGACAGAGACAGAGACAGAGACAGAGACAGAGACAGAGACAGAGACAGAGACAGAGACAGAGACAGAGACAGAGACAGAGACAGAGACAGAGACAGAGACAGAGACAGAGACAGAGACAGAGACAGAGACAGAGACAGAGACAGAGACAGAGACAGAGACAGAGACAGAGACAGAGAGACAAAGAGCGAGAGAAAAGAGAGAGAAAAGATAGATAAGTAAAGGAGGAGGGGCAGACAGATATACAGAGACATACATACATACATACATACATACATACATACATACATACATACATACATACATACATACATACATACATACATACATACATACATACATACATACATACATACACACACACACACACACACACACACACACACACACACACACACACACACACACACAAACACACACACACACACACACACACACACACACATATATATATACTCTTCTTCTCCCTCTTCTTCGTCGTCTTCTTGTGTATTTGATCATGCAGCGACAAATCTAAGAGTGTGTAGCCCCTTTCCATTACTTAACAATCAACCTATCGTCATAATAGCTCTCACTCATATCTTCCATCTACGATAAGGCCTTCGTCATTATTTTCCTTGAGAAATCACGCCAGTACCTAGTTTCGCTTAACCGACTGTCGGTCGGCTGCGGAACTACGCCGAGAAGACAGTCTGGTCACATTTGCCGGCTTTTCTTTGGTATCCGCGTGATCTATACAGTGCTGCCACCTCACGGACACTGCCGTAATACATGTTTTTTTATAAACAACTGCAAATTTGTATTTCTATTTATTTTGTGTTAATATAAGTTAAATTTTGAATAGTTTTTATAATACAGCATTATTTGATAAAAAGGTATCCTGATTTAATTTCTATGCTATCCATGTGGGGCTAGACAATGCTGCCACCTCACGGATACTGGTTAATCCTGACGTAATTCTTATTTTATAAACAACTGTAAATTTGAATGTTTACTTACTTTTGTGTTAATATACGTTCAATGTTGAATACTTTTCATATGATATTATTATCTTGTAAAAGTATATCGTTATTTTAATTTTAATGTCGTAGTTGGACTGAGAGCCAATCAGCGTCTCTACCCTTATCTGGGGTAAGGCTACCTGGATGTAGAAACTTAAGACCCATTAATTCCCCGAAGTTGAGGGGCTTAAAAGTGCTGCCACCTCACGGAGTCTGGGAAACCGAGGCTAGCCAGTACCATGACGATATTATGCACACGGGGGCGCCACCTTATTGATAAACAAGTCCTGCTGTCAATGTTTTTCCCCAGCACCCAGACCTTTGTCAACTACAATTGGCAGTTACAATTAGATATACAGTGACTGGCTATAATTTAACCTGTAGGCCAGTAAAAGAGTAACAGCCGTGTTTCTGTGTTTATGTTACTAAGTCAACGAATCGTGTCTGGCTAAACACTGAAGGGAAAAAACAGGAGCAACACGTCGCACACCAAACTGGACTTCGTCTTCGGTTTGTACATGGTTGCATCTAGTGATTAAGTAATGCAATAAATTCGCCACCTATCTAGACATATAACATTAAATTGCGACTATTTTGGACACTTCGGTTCTCAAAAATATCTACCGCGTTTTCGAAATTTAACAGTGCTCAATAGTTTTTGTTTTTGGACATTTCAAAATGTTCTCCAGGCAGGAAGTTGACCACGTATACAGCTACAGTGTGTAACATTTTATAACAAGTTATATACCAGTGTGTAGATAATTGAATGTTCTTTTAAATAAACCCAACTTGTAGCAGTAGAAATCCAAGCATACAAAAGTTACACCGCTACAAAGTATTTTATTTACCAAAAGTTTCAGAATGTCATAGTGTCTAGGGTTTGGTGATATGGGCCTAATACAGCTAAGAAAAACTAACACTTTCCAACCTCAATCACAATTGTAACGTGAGCGGTTTAGCAGAAACAAATTTGAACACATACAATAGAAAGTCTATGGATAACTCCATTTTAGAAAAACAGAGACGTATCGGAGCACCCGCCACTGATAGGCCAGTGGTTGTCGTACTACTTCTTGGCAACTCCGTCGGGTGGCGCTGTGACTTTGCGCTCACAAAAGAGCGTAAATAATGCGGATGATTTTCTGATTCTTCGTCTGACGGAAATAGCACGGATTCAGAAGTGGCTGGATATAGATTTCAGCCACAAAGACAAAGGCCTGTGCTGTCAGACAGACCAGATGTCCGTGGTGGTGAAGACCCAAGGGAAATTGAAATGACGAGAAGAGAAACAACCAGTCCAGAGTCAGAGACGGCATCGGCGACTGGTGTCAACAATGACATGTACCGTCCGACCTAACTATGAAAACGACCGCCAGCAGCCGCCAAACTTCTCCTCACTTGTCTTACATACATATACATACATTATGTTATAAAATAAAATCACTTGCATTCCTCTAACGAAGAAAATTCACAAAAGCAACTCGATCGCAGATCCCAACGGCAACTCAGGCTCTTCGACCTCGGAGACTGCGGTTACCGTAACATCGCTATCAAAGTTAGCTTTACACGAAATAACATTTGGCGGTGCGGTGGTGCGCGCGAATACTTATAAACTTTATTTACTGCATTCGCACGCGCGAAATAATTTAATTAATCAAGTAATATAGTAATAATTATTTATTATCATTACCAAGATCTTCAGAAAAAGTTAAGTTTTCTTATAATATAATTATAATATTTTATTTCATATAGCGCCAAATCCATATTTGTTTGTGGCACTTCACAATATAATGTTATTAAAATAGATGCTACCCACAGGTAATATTTAAAAAAAACATTGTCTATTACCCAGGTAGTCATAAAAGAGGTATGGAAATTACGTGTTGTTCGATGATGTCACATTGTTTATTTTAAGAATATTTCTATAAACATCCCGCGTGTACTGCAAGCTATTATTATATAAACGATGTATTTTAACAATAATAACTAAACAATAACATATACTATTATAATGTTTAACTGCACAAAAACCTTCTTTTTCTACCACCATGTATTTCCCATATTATATTCATATTCTGTTTAAATGTCAGTGATTTATTGTTCCGATAATTAATACAGTGTATTGTCGTTACTGGTGGTAATGTAGAAAAATATATAGCTTCAATAATATTTACTTATGCATAATGTGTGTATGTGCTGAATGAAAATTATAGTTACGTCGTAATTATTTTACCACTTTAATTATTTATTACCTTTACCTTAATTTATCACTATTGTTGTTATGGAATTTGTATGGATATGTATGGAATTTATACTGATAGGTCACTTAGTTAATTATATAGACACCTATATATTCATTATTTATTTTGAAATATTATGTGTGGGTAGTATTCTTCTTATTGTATTTTAAATAGCAGTATTTTGTGAAGCGCCATAACCAATTATGGATGTGGCGTATATAAAATATTATTATATTATAATAAAACTTATAATTCCTGCAAATCATAGTGATGATACTAATTAATTATTACTATATTATTTACAATTAATTAAACTATTTTGCGCGTGCGAATGCAGTAAGTAAAATTTATAAATATTCGCGCGCACAAACGTGCCATCTAATGGCATTTTGTGTAAGGCTAACTTATTTTAGCGATTTTACGGTACCGGGCAGCGGCAGACGAAATTGCCGTCGACATCTGCGTGTTTGTTTTATGGATTTTCTTCGTTAGAGGAATGCAACTGATTTTATTTTATAACGTAGTGTATGTATATGTATGTGTAAAGTGAGGAGAAGTTTGGCGGCTGCTGGCGGTCGTTTTCATAGTTAGGTCAATCCAACCCGGTCGCCTGGCATCCGCGCTGTGTCTGTGACTGTCCCAACGAATCGACTGGACCACTGTTTCAGTTCTGGTCAATTCAAAGGGTAACAAAAAGACAGCTTACTGATACTGTCTTTCACTGTACTGTTGCTACAAGCGTATGAGGAACCGTGTGGCATATTGCTGTTGCGATTTTGTTGTAAACCAACGTAAGGCACTTTTAGCGAACCGCTTGGCTCTGTGTTATGACAGCTGAACCAACAGACGACTCCGCGACGTATTACTTTTCCAAAGTGCAGATAGAAGCTGGGTTGTGATTGGTTGCAAGAACCAAGATGGGCCCGTTCATGGTGTCGTTGATTTAGCTAGATTTTCCCACTTTAAGACCACTTTCTGAGGAAACCACTAATGTGAAAAATTTGATTTTAGATGCAAATGATTAGCTTGTGTAAACTCTTTTAGGTGTATAACACTAAACTGTTTTTTTTTCACTTTAAAGTTATAACAACAGTTTTTTGACACCACTGTATAGGTACTTTTATTATCTACAACATGCATACTACATGCTGCTGCGAGAATTGAATAATGGCGCTAGAGCAAAGGTCAAATACTTGAGGAGCCACAGCTAGGCTTCACGTTAAAATCGGCTGAGTGCTAATGGATGCACCGCAAGCAAGAAAGGCCACTCAGCAGATGTAATCTTTGGACGATTCTTGGTGTAAATGACCCGACAACAACACAAACCTCAACATCCTGCAGACCTACAACATTCTCACATACCCGTCTGCTGTGGCCTGAGCAAGTATAGCGGTAGCCTCGATTAACCAGACTTCGTGGCGTGGCAGCACTATTCAGTGCCTGGGATATTAATTGGCTGCTGATGTAGCCGACAGTGCGACCTTAGAGTAGATCATTAATCTTAATTCCCCCTATAGACTAGAGTGACAAGCTGGCCCGCTGCACAGAAGCCGACGTGGACCACTGGCTGCCATTTACTTGTCAGGCAAACAGTGCTGTACCCACTCACTCACATTCTGTAGAATAGAACTGTTGAGCAACGTAATAAATGTAAAACAAAATTGAATTGGTTCACTGTGTTGGGGTAGGATTCTAATTAGTTGTCACTGTGGTTCCTTGGCAATGTCAGTAATGATCCAGTGGGATAGGCTGTAGCCTCCAGCTAGCGAGGCCATGCTTAAAGTTGCATTCTGACATAATTTCCCCTTTTTAACGAATTTTAGAAAAGTCAATGTACACCATGACCGATATTTGCTGATTAGTATACTTCCTACCACATGTCTCGCTTTGTGGTTTTATACATTATTTGATCAAATATAAGTTTGCAACAAACAACGGCTCTGGAATTTCCCAAAAGTCGATCTATTTTTATCATCGGAACTCTCCGGTCAACGTAAGTAAACGATGGGGCAACCTAAAAGGCGGGCCACAATGGGGTTCCACAAATCCACGTTAGTCGCTAGAGGCGCCACTAGGCAACTAGACCCTAGTTGTTTAAATCATCGTCAATTAGCCATTGACCGTACAGGCGCGTAGCCAGCGATAGTTTGTATGTAGGCAACTGTGCATGCCGTAAATATAGAGCGTATCGAGCGGTGGTATCTTTGTTAATATGGTATGCCGTTTCCGTACGGTCTGCCAATTGTGGTCCACCTTTTAGTGTGGCCCCCTCCTGGCAGCGCTTTTCACTGGAATTCCGTTCGTCGAGGTCTAAACCAATCAGTGAATTCTAACTGGCGAGGCTCGCCAGGACATTTTTTCGTGTTTTGCTCCTTTTTATCTTAAAAAGGCATATTATGTGAAAATAAGTTGATAGGTAGTTGAGGAAAACAATATATAGTTTACGGGGAATGCTGGTTTAATGGAATTTTATTTTAAACATGGCGGAAGTCAGAATGCAACTTTAATAGATATGTTATGTTTTTTGGAAGTTGTCACAAAGTGGGTAGATGAGGGATCACCACTAGATATAATGTATTTAGTTTAAAGGACAAAAAAGGCAACGGTTTTGTGTCATACACCTAATAGAGTTTATACAAAGTAACAATTTCCACATATACTCAATTTTTAACGTCAGCGGTTTACTCAGAATGTGACCTTAAAGTCTAAAATGCTAACGAAATCCATGATGGCCTAGACGCTGCCATCGGTGACGGGTTAGCTTGGCTTGGCCAATAAGCGCGCGGCATTCTAGGTCTCTGCTGAAGCCGGTCAGCTTCCTGCGAAGTCGTTAAGGGTCAACAACTTCGAGTCTTCGTTCAGTTGGCGTGACATGTAGCAGCACCTTAGACGTGTCTCTAAATGTGTGGTCAAATCTATGGTAAACTTTATAGTAATTATGCCTTGCTGTTCGGCATACGGTTGCAGTAATAGTTCCGTGAGAAATGTTGAGCTATCTTTTTTTCTTTCCCGTTGAAACAACCGGTAGTATTGAAGCAATGGATTCACAATTGCGGGCGTGCTGGTTGGAATTCCCGGTACTTTCGCAGTTTAGGCCCGTAACTCGAAAAAAAACTTCAAAATGACCTACGATGACCAAACTTCGCAGGGCGTATCTACCACATCTGAACTACGCGTATGCACTTCTCATGTGATCAAAAATAATAACTAATGCCTGAAATCGATCAGAATGTGTAAGTAAATAACGCGCTTTCTTAGACAAGACCTAGTCACTACTGCCACAGAGAACTCCGTTAGGTGGCGCCACCATCTTGCTGCCGTTAAACCGTGGGGTCAGACCACATTTTTTTTAAACATCGTCATCAGTTGAAAATAAGAGCACATAATTATGAACTTTTAATTATATTATACTACCAGGAAATAATCATTATTAATAACAATTGTTTTGTTAAAATGCTAAACCGATATGTTACTGCGAGTAAAAATATCGGTAATCATTAGCCATGAACACTGTAAATTAAATATATATTAAATAATATTAAATACTACATATATATATATATATATATATATATATATATATATATATATATATATATATATATACTTATATATATATACATATATGTATATATTATTTTAAATAATAATGATAATATATATATATATATACATATTATTTAATATATATTTAATATGTAATATATATATGTATACAATTATTATATACTTATATATATATTTATGTATATATATATATTTATGTATATATATATATATAATATATAAATATTAAGTATATAATTATCATATACACATATATTAAATCATATATATATATATATATTAAAATATATATCAATAATCTATATATATATATATATATATATATATATATATATATATATATATGTAAATTATCATTAACATTTAAAATATGTAAATAGATTTATACTTATTGATGGCAAATTTAGGAGACACGTTGAAATTAATCTGATACATAGTGTACTTGCCAACAGGTGGGGTGAAGGATTGTTATTAATTTAAAATAATTCAGTGCAATTAATTTGGACTTTTTAATTTGTTAATATTATATTACAATTACTTTTAGTTTTACAGCAGTAATCAATTATATTGAAACAGATACAACTGTTGTTTGTTTACTTAAATAAAATGAAAATTGCATATTAATCATTGTTTGCATTTACAATAAAATAAAGTGAAAAATTGTGTGTAAGTTTCTGTGGCATTACTCTAGGTGGATAGTGTGTTTCTTTGGAGTAACTGTACTGAATTAGACTTACAACATAAATTTTGAGTATCGAACAAAAATCTACTATCGATTGATATCGAAGAATTCTGGTATCGAACCAGCAATGTATCGATCGATATCGAAGAATTCTGCTATCGAACCAGCACTACTTCTGTTGCATACTGTTCTTCTACTGGGAACTGTGTTTATATAGTAGTGCTGGTTCGCTACCAGGTTTTATTCGAAACCGATCGATACCTGAATTTTATTCGATACTCGATACTTACGTTGTAAGTCTAACATCCATATAGAACAGTTCTATATATATATATATATATATATATGTGTGTGTGTGTGTTATATATATATTTATATACATATAATTTATACATATAATACATTACATATATATAATGTATATACCTATATATTATTAATATATATATATATATATATATTGTAATTGTATATATATATACATATATGTATTACATATAAATATATATATACCTATATATTACATATATTTTATTATATATATATATATATATATATATATATATATATATACATTATATATATATTATATCTATAATATTATATATATATATATAATGGTATTTAAATATATATATATATATATATATATATATATATATATGTATATATATATATATATATATATATATATATATATATATATATATATATATATATATGTATATATATATATATATATATATATGTTTATATATATATATATATATATATATATATATATATATATATGTTTATATATATATATATATATATATATATATATATATATATATATAAAATATAAAGCATAATACATTTATTATCTGTATCAGCACATTGTTATTACCTATTCATCTATTCATACACATATATTTCTTACATACACACACAGATATACATAAATATATATATATTAATGTTACAATTGTTACTTATCAAAATAATGATATAATACAATTTTTTTTTTATAATGAATATTTCCTGGTATTATAAAATATTAAAACATTAATAACTGTATTATGCAGATAAGCAATTGACATGTCTCTGTTCGTATTAAAGTATATGAAGTGCCATCAGCTGTTGTTAAATCTAAAATGCGTATTTCATGCAATATGAGCCGATGTTAAAAAAAATGGTGGGCTGTCCCCACGGTTTAACGGCAGCAAGATGGTGGCGCCACCTGACGGAGTTCACTGTGGCAGTAGTGACTCGGTGTGGAAAACGCGTTTTTTATTTACACATTTTGATCGATGTCAGGCATTAATTATTATTTTTTTATCACGTGACAATTGCATACGCGTAGTACAGGTGTAGTAGATACGCCCTGCGAAGTTTGGTCATCGTAGGTGATCATTTTGATAGCTTTTTCGAGGTGCGGGCCGAAACTGCGAAAGTACCTTTTATTTTCTCTGCGTACAGCGCCTCTAGATGGATTTATGAATAACTAATATGCGAGGAATCTGTGGAGAGCGCCTAAGGCAAATCTTCGCGACGTCATTCTTCGGCTAAAATGGAGTAGCTCATAGTATTTCTATGGCTGGGTGTTCAAAAATATTTTTCTGTTAAACCGCTAGCGTTAGAAAATTGAGTATATGTGGAAATTGTTACTTTATATTAACTCCATTAGGTGTATGCCACGAAATCGTTGCCTTTTTTGTCCTTTAGAAAAGCCTTTGACAAAGTGCTACCTCAAAGATTACTACTTAAGCTAAAGGCCCATGGCATCGGAAATGGTACGATTAACTGGATAAAAAAATTGCCTAATGATAGAAGACAAAGTATAGTAGTTGATGGGGAGCTTTCAAATTGGAAATCGGTTTTGAGTGGAATACCGCAAGTATCAGTATTGTCACCTAGTTTATTGTTAATATATATATATATATATATATATATATATATATATATATATATATATATATATATATATATATATATATATATATATCAATGATATGGATGATGATATAATAAACAAGGTGTTGAAGTTTGCGGTTTGAGTGGGTTTGGCTTTGCAGTTTGAAAAAATTTAAAGTGATGCAGACAGACAGTATTTACAAGATTATCATAAGTTGCCCGATTGTTCTGAGAAGTGGCAAATGCTGTTTAATTATGGGAAGTGTATGTGCACTCCACACAGGACATGGGAATGAAGATGCGCAATATACAATGGGTGGTACAGTACTAAATACTATTGTAAAGGAAAAGGCCTTATTAGTGCTGATATGAAGGTATCAGAGCAGTGTGGAATTGCAGCAACGAAGGGAAACCGAATTCTAGGATAAATAGGGCGAAATATAGTGTACAATGAAAAAGAACTAATAATACCGCTGTACAAAACAATAGTTAAGCCTCATTAAAATAGTGTATACAAGCATGGGGGTCATATCGCTAGACGGATATTGATATGCTAGAAACAGCACAAAGGAGAGCAACCAAAAAACTCAGGAATATTAGTTATGAGATGCGTCTAAAAGAATCTGGTTTAACAACACTAGCAACCAGGAGACTGAGAGGAGGTCAGACAGAAGTGTTTAAGATATTGAATGGATATGAAAATATTGACGTAATTGTTTTTATAGGTTAAGGAAGAAAGAAGGACTAGAGGACATGGAGTTACATTAGCAAAGGAGCAGTGTAGACTAGATATTAGAAAAATTTCCTTTTCACAAAAACAGCCGTTTATGTAGGTGCTAGTAGTGTTAATATTATTTTAAAATAAAATCGACATATACCTAAGAAGGGTGGGGTACACTTGGATAGATAGGTTGGACTCTCGATAGGTCAGAGGGTTTCCGTGCCATCTTGCCTGCTAGAGTTGATTATCTAGGTGGCAATCTGGTTAAATCTTGTATTACGTTGGCAGACGTTTGTCGTGGACAGGGTAATCTGGTAATCTTGTAATTCTAGTGGCTCAGCAAAAGACAAGGGGCAAACCATGAAGACAAGGGTACAACACGTCATGCCAGAAGTAATCGACCTATACAGTTGCAATTATGTCGAGGTCTCTCTCTTCGGACAACAGTCATCTACGTAAGCCAGGGCTGGTATTCCTGAAGTGCGTAATTTAGTCCAGTCGAACTACTTCGTTGACTTTATCAAGCGCGGCTGCTTCTCCGTCAACAGCGCAACTATTCAAATTATCTGTGAGTTCCAATAAAATGACCCGTCCGTCCAATCGCACGAGCAGCTGAACGGTTTTGAGTATTCGAATATTTGCGTCTACCCAACCGTTGCATATAACACGAAACGGGCATGGTTGGCATCCCACCCATATTATATCACATGACCAGAAGCTGACGACACTCCGGTTTCATCGCGGACATTATTTCGCCTCCAGCCGTCGCTTTCCTTGTCTCATCGCGAGCGGCATCAACAGATTCAGGAGGGTTACGGCCGCCACGAGGGCTCCACAGGCGTAGAATGATGTGTCCCATGTTCCCGTTACGTCGCGTATTTTACCTGAAAGACATGGGTAAAGTGCAGTCTACGACATGACATCGTGATACTTTTCATCAAATCTACGTCCCATTCTCTGTGGCACATCTTGCTGCTGGTGCAGAGACATTGTATCAGCTACTTTGTGTGTGTGTGTGTGTGTGTGTGTGTGTGTGTGTGTGTGTGTGTGTGTGTGTGTGTGTGTGTGTGTGTGTGTGTGTGTGTGTGTGTGTGTGTGTGTGTGTGTGTGTGTGTGTGTGTGTGTGTGTGTGTGTGTGTGTGTGTGTGTGTGTGTGTGTGTGTGATTGTGTGCTTGTGTGTGTGTTTGTGTGCATGTGTGTTTGTATGTTTGTTTGTTTGTTTGTTTGTGTGTGTGTGTGTTTGTTTGTTTGTTTGTTTGTTTGTGTGTGCGTGTGTGTGTGTGTGTGTGTGTGTGTGTGTGTGTGTGTTTGTTTGTGTGTTTGTTTGTTTGTGTGTGTTTGTGTGTGTGTGTTTGTGTGTATGTGTGAGTGCATGTGTGTATGTGTTTGTGTGTGTGTGTGTGTGTTTGTTTGTTTGTGTGTGTATGTTTGTTTGTGTGTGTGTGTGTGTGTGTGTGTGTGTGTGTGTGTGTGTGTGTGTGTGTGTGTGTGTGTGTGTGTGTGTTTATGTATGTCTGTCTGTCTGTCTGTCTGCCTGCCTGCCTGCCTGCCTGCCTGCCTGCCTGCCTGCCTGCCTGCCTGCCTGCCTGCCTGCCTGCCTGCCTGCCTGCCTGCCTGCCTGCCTGCCTGCCTGCCTGCCTGTCTGTCTGTGTGAGCGTGTGTGTGTGCGTGTGTGCATGTGTGTTGGTGTGTGGGTGTGTGGGTGTGTGGGTGTGTGGGTGTGTGGGTGTGTGGGTGTGTGGGTGTGTAGGTGTGTGGGTGTGTGGGTGTGTGGGTGTGTGGGTGTGTGGGTGTGTGGGTGTGTGGGTGTTTGGGTGTGGTGTGTGTAATTACACGAGCGAGAGAGTGTGCGTGTGTGTATGCCTATGTGAGTAAATGGTAGGTACTTTGTGTTCTTGCAAATGTTACTTTTCCAAAGTGCTACATTCTAATCCTAAATACTAACAGTTGCGAGAGTGGATGAACGTATACATACCCATGAGTGTCGATGTGATAATGTCTGCAAAGCCAACTATCAATACAGCCATCCCGAATGTAGTGGGCAAGCGTTCTATCCCCAATGCCTCGGCCAGCAGTGTCGGAAGAAGCGATATGTAGCCTCCTCCGGCGACGGCGAACAGAACCAAGGCGCTCGCTACGGCGGGGTACGTCTTCAGCGACGGCAGAATAAATAAGACGACTGAGCTCACAGCCAGAGACGCGTGGAACAGATGCTGGGTTTTGACGATCTTAAAGTCGGCGAAGAAACCGAAAGCGACCCGCGAAACCACATCAGCCCCACCCATGATAGAGACTAACAAAGCCGCCTTAGTGTGACTGAAGCCCAACTGTTCTGCGTGCGGGGTCGCCATGATGAACATGTCGATGTAGACACTACCGGCTGTTGCTATGGACGCACAATAGATCAGCAGAATTGGATTGATGAGAAGACGATACTGAAATGCCTCCGGCTTCTTACAAGGCTGATCTTCGCTGGGACACGATTTTCCCGTGACTGCACTAAGTGAGGCGCCATTAATGAAATGAGTGCCTATGTCAATGACACTTAGAATTTGTATATCAGTCGTCGGTTGTGGGTTCATAGTAATGGCGTTGCAGCGTAGTTGCTCTGTCGTCGTGTCATCTCTGTCGGTGGTCTTGCTTCCTTTAACCGGATGACATCCTTCGCCGGAAAGGTTACCTATCACTATCCGGTGTGTTTGGAATTCCTCTATTGTTCCGCTCCCATCATCACTGGCTTCGTATTCGTTTCCGTTTCCTTGTGATGAATTTCTGTGAGACAATTGTGCACTTGGCGGACAACCCTGTATACAGATGACATCTTCGCATATACCCTCCATAGCAATCGGACTGGCGCATTTTCCCGTCGCTACATCCACAATCTTATCCTTTGCCCTGTCGCCTGATGGTTCCTCCGTCCTGCGGCGTCTCTCCATCTTCAAAACGTATCTCCTCATGTAGAATGCTGGAGGTCGAAACAGCATCCCGGACACGCAGATATTCAGTGCCATTCCGCCCATTATAAGCAAAGTTCCCTGTAAGCCATATGTGTTTAGGGTGTACACCATTACTGGTGGGACCGCTATAGACCCTATTCCGCTTCCGGCGAGTGACAAGCCATTGGCAAAACCTCGTTTTTTCTCGAAGCATTGGCCGACGACAACGATACTGGGAGAATACAGGAGACCACATCCAACACCTGCATAATAAAAAACAATATTTATCATTTGCATCACAGACAGTGCCAGCTGTAGAGTCTAAATTCCACGTATTGAATGTAAACGTAATATATTTCATTTACATAGTCAGCAATTTTTAGTATTTCGAACAGTGAGTTGTTTCGTTTCTCAGCCAAGCTACAACAAGTGTAACGATCCGTCCATGCATACCTAAGTACGTTCGTATATATATATGTGTGTATATATGTATGTATGTATGTATGTATGTATGCATGCATGCACACACACACACGCACACACATACACAAACACACACACATATATATATATGTATATATATATATATATAAGGTGTATATAAATAAATATATATATATATATATATATATATATATATATATATATATATATATATATATAGTACATGATAAGTTTATTCACTTCACTGGCAACCATAGCGGCTGAATAGTACAATAAGAACATATTCATATAGTTGATAACAAATTCATTAATGTATATTAGTAAAACTATTATGAAAGCATAACAATATATGAAAGTGTTACTAATTAAAATTAAACCTATAAAAATGTCGGATAGTAAAACTGTAGAAGTTCTCTAATATGAATATAAACATTTAGGTAAATAAAAGCATAAAAAATAAAAATATTTAGCAAAATATATTATTATAAATGGAATATACATGACTAAAAAATTACAACTCGTTAAAATAGTATAAAATAGATCAATTGAATAAATAGCTAAAAGATTCACAGTTCAAAGCCAGTAATGTTCGTATGTAAATAGCGAAGTCCATTCACTGCCAATTATACATTCCATACGGCACAAATGAGATCTTGAAGCGATTGGTCTTACAGCGAGGAACACCGTACGTGCGAGCGTTACGAAGAGAGTAGTTCCATGTCCTGGGGGCGGCAGGAGATGGTGCAGCTTGTGGTTGGTTTGCTGCATCGTCGCGAACAAGGATCTGCACAGCGCCTCTCTCCCGTCTGCCAGCGTTGGTATTCTCGCAGTAGCGTTATAACGCATTCCACAAAATATAACGCGCGTGGCCCTTTTCTGAATGCTTTCGAGCAGGTTTGTTTGTTTTATTGACAGACTGGTATGTCACACTTAGCAGGCGTATTCGATGACAGAACGGGTGATTGTGGTATATATTTTGACGAGATGGTGCGGTTCTATTCCAGCACGCTTGAGTAGAAGTAGAATGATGAAGTATAGTCGTTGTCGTCACTCTCTCACTCACTCACCAATGCATATGCCGTAGGTAGAAAAGAAGACCCAAGAAGTTCTGGCCAGCGAGCTGAGTACGAAGCCGGTCATGGTGAGTACTGACCCTGTTATGACAACCCAGCGTGCGGAGAAACGACTCGCCAAGGCGTTGGAGAGCGGACCTGGAGATAACAGTGATTGTCCTTTAATGGCGAATGGAAGAAGTCAACACGCAGGAACCGTTAAATACAGAAAGTCGGGGTGAATTGAAATCTCGGGAGGCGATTAGTGAATAATCGATGAAAATGTCATGCACACGTTGAACCATTAATTGCGATATCTGAGATATAGCATTTCTAGATAGGAGGGTAAAATGTAGTAATTTAAAAAAGGATATCATCAAAACGTATTAAATCGTGTTATAAAAGACAGACATTCTTGGTACAAATGTAATTCTTCAAATGTGATGCACACGTTGAACCGTTAACTGTGATATATGAGATATAACATTTCGAGATAGGAGGGTAACATGTAATAATTTAAAACATTCTTCATGGATATAATCAAAATCGTGTTACAAAAGATAATATTTCTTGGTACATATATAATTCCAGAACACCAGAAGTACTCAAGAAACAGATACAATATAAAAGGACAAAATAACATGACTTGTACGAAAGATATTTTACATGACTGCAGAAAAAATGACAGAAAACTATTTATTTAGCATGTAATTACAAATCATTTGTAAATGTTAATTACCCATACATCTGCATGAATATATGAACATGATATAATGTAATTAAAATAATATATTCATCTCAAGAATCACCCATAATGAGAGCTAGCCCAGTTGAGCATGCCGAAATCCAAGACAGGAACGCCGCCGAAACATCGTATTTGGATTGGAGCTGTGTAAATATGACGCCAAATGTCTTGAAGATGCCACCGACCATTATCGTGTTCATCAACAACCCACCTACAACGAAGAACGTATTAGCATTGAATGGTTATATTGTTGAAATAGAATTGTCTGTATGTGAAACTATGCGACATATTTTATAATTAAGTGATATTGTTTGATGCAATCGATGCTATCTTGGATACTTGTCTTTGGCACTGTGATAATGATGAAGGGCCGGACAACATATTGAACAAATTGCCATCTAAAGCTTCACGCGTCATGTGGCCTTTTGAGAGTCCAACAAATTTTCAATAGCTTCTTCTACTATTAACTGGGGCATATTCCGGTATTAATGCTAAACGGAGTTTGCAGAATGAAGTATGAACTTAATTATTATCTATGTATACCCCAATATTATTATCTCTTATTATCAAGTATAGTTTTAAATATGTTCACATTATTAGAATATTATGATATAATTGGTTCGAGTTGTTTATTGTCCTTTGTGAAAATGAGTGCTATCATGCACTGTTCTATAACGAATGCTACACTGCACCCTCTGGTTCTACTGTTTTCTTTAATGTCGACAAAATGTTCTTATTTATATGTTCATAACGTTTCAATATTTTAAATACATTAATTTGGTCTCTTCTCTGTCTCAAACACTCCAAAATTGTTAACCATTCACCATTAGCGGTTTACGTCACTAAGGTGTCAATGCTAAGGTATCATCTTTGTCATTCTTCGTTGTATTCTTTCTATCCTGACTATGCCTTTCGTGTGCAGGGATTGCAATACCTCGGGGAGTTTGACGCCCTTGCCATGCAGAGTTGTAAACCACTGCTTTCTTGATAGAACCGAAAGCTAAGGGAGCAAACACTAACCAGAAAACCATATCACTGTGGCAGCATCAAGGGCGGTTGGTGTATGGAACTCCCACCATCTCTTGACCAGCCACTGAACAAATTGTTTGCGCCTGTCTTGACATCTTGTCGGTGTGAATCCTCTATTTTCTCCCAGAGAGAGAGAGAGAGAGAGAGAGAGAGAGAGAGAGAGAGAGAGAGCCGCTAGTAATTTGCAAAAGCCAACGACACTTCAACGCTTTTTTTTGCTGGCTGCTTCCATGAAATGTACAACTGCACGAAACACTATACGGGATCGGCCGTCGCCCAGGTTACCAAGGACCGCGCGGCTCGACCTCATCTTCCGTCGACAGTATATAAGCTAGGAAGAAGAAGAAGAAAACAACTACTGACAATTGCACAATGGAACGTCAGGACTCTCCTCGACCGAGAAGCAGCTGACCGACCAGAAAGACCTACGGCCTTCTACAACCAGCTGGCAAGTGTGCTCAGTGGCATCCCTCGTGTGTCTTTCGGCCGACTACGCCAGAGACACTGGAATAACCACCATGTTTCCACGCGGATTAAAGTAAAAAAGGTTAGTTGTTATATAGCGCAGTATCCCGTCCTCAGGACCGTTCAAAGCGCATTACACTTTACTTCCCTGACAGACCTGTTCACTCAGAAACCATCTCAGCTTCTCTGGGAAGCATCCAGCCATATGCTACAATTAATGCGCGAAGGCTGCTCGTACACATATCCACCACTGTCTATAGCCAGGTACTCATTTACTCACCTGAGTGAACTGGAGCAATGTAGAGTGAAAAAACTTGCCCAAGGTTTTAACACCGCAGCCAGGATTCGAACCCGGGTTCTCGTAGTCGAGAGTCCAAAGCTCTACCCCTGAGCCACTGCGCTCTAAAGGCAAGATATACCGAGCAATCGTGCTTTCCACCCTCCTATATGGAGCCTAGGTATGGACAGTGTACAGAGGACAGATGAAAAAGCTGCATGCGACATCTGCGTTCGATCTTGAGGATAACCTGGATGGACAAAGTGACAAACAAGGAAATACTCGGAACGGACAGTGCTGCCATCTGTGGAAGATCTTTTGATCAGAAAGAATCTCCGGTGGACTGGACAACTCATGAGGATGTCACCAGACATGCTACCAAAGCAGGTTCTCAACTGTCTTCTGGTCACAGAAACAGAGCATCAAGAGAAACCTGAAGATGAGAGAGAGACATAAATGCCAACTCGTGGACGTCACTCTCACAGCAGAGAGATAAATGGAGAGCAATAGTCAAGAGATGGAAGCAGTCTTTGTCGTATCGCGACCGACAACATGATGATGACGCCTTTCGTATAATATGGTCTCCAGGTTTGTGCACAATATTCCAATTGGGGTGTAACAATTGTTTTGTATAGTGGTTGTTTCTCTTTCCGAGGTATTAACGTCAGCTTAATCGTATGACTATGAGAACGGAAAGTAAAAGTGACGCAGTCAACCAGATCATTAGTCATCGCTTAATTGGTACGAAAGGGTATAGTGGTAAATGTTCGACACAACACAAACGACTCACCTAGTAGGCACATCCAAGCCCATCCTTTGTCTTTCGGTAGCACTACAATTGGGTCTACGGGCGTCATGTGCTGGCTGTGAGTGCTATCTCTAGGTTGGTTCTGAATCGCTGGCACCAGACACACGGTGATGCTAGCAAAAAGACCTTGTGCAACTGTGGGTGTTGGTGGAAGTTGGTCTTCTACTATTAAAATGTTTGAGACACTATGCAACTTGTTTATGTTTGTAACAGCGCATTCGAACCGGGTAACCTGGATTTACGAATTTACGGCGCTATAAAAATGCTTTTGTTATTATTAGAAACCTTGACGCCTGGTGAACTTATTGGGGTGAATTCGGAACACGAACAGACGTTGTGTGCAGCGGCTAAACATACAACGGAATATAAGTCGTCAGCTGTCTGGTGCGTGTTTTGGGAAGATGCCAACCTTCTAAAGTGTTTCTCGAGAGACAGCACGCAAAATCCCTGCCACTGGTTACCATTGGCAAATATTTTCATATCAAGATGTTATCCAATAACAAAACATTCTGTATTTTGTTTGTAAAAATAATCTACAGAAAGATCTATATAAAAAATGTGTAGAATTCTTTACAAGTCGACATGCCACTGCATTGCATTGAAGAGTACATAATTCCTACAGCCACTTTAATTGTGTATTATACAGAATGGTGCACACAATTTATAGACCATCTAGGCGTTTTATGCCAACTGCGTTTTTATTGAAGTCAACACTTTTTGATATCATTATTTTCAGACAAACCTTACATAACATAACCTTCACCTCGTTGTCTGTCTACGGGGTAGATCACGCCAATGGCGGTCAGCAGAGCTATATTAAGGGTGGAGACGACCGCAATAAACAACTTCTTTTGTCACAGAGAACCGCCACACGTCAACAAACCCACGTATGGGCAGTATGGAAAGAGTGTGTTGTTTACTCAGACGAAATGGGTTCGGGTTTATAGTTTACACAAGCAAACAGCTATTTTTGGGAAATGAAAAATGGTGTATGCCAATATTGCGCATATTATATTTCCCATCGTGACGTCGTACACTACTTGTTTTTTCCGATATATTACTTATATAACAAAACGTAAATTGTGTAACTTTGGTCATAGAAGTAAGTAATATTAATCTTGAGCAACTGTTATACAAATACCTATCATTTACCTTACACGAATACTTTTATTTTACAGTTGCAACGTGTGTTAAAATTTCATTTTTAATGCTTTATAGAATGTTTGTGAACTATGTTGACAGTATTTGTTTGTTCGATATTAACTGCTTCCAGATAATGTCACTTTGGCATTTGACCAGGTATTCGAAAATATGTACTTTTGCCAAATTACCGGTCGCCCTGACCAACTAGCTGGTTTTTTTAAAGCCAGCAATTCAAACAAACAAATTAATATTTCCGACATCCAGCGACACTGTTGTAGAAGGCATAATTATACTTACGAAAATATATTTAAAAAAATGAAATAATAATAATTATTATATGATTTCTATTGCGTCTAAAACTTTAGAAAAAAGCTCAGAAACCATCATTACAAAAAGTGTAATCAATCTCGGAGTCAACCAACAATTGCAGTTGACTGAGACGCCAGGGCGGAACGGCAAGGTTGTAAAGGTATGATTCTAAATGACGCCGAAAATTAGCAACATTTTCAACTGTTCTAGCACCAGAAGGAAAGACATTCCAACCAAAGAGTAGGTTAAGATACAAAATAAATCCACGGTCCCAATATTAATATTGGCTTTATAGACAAAAAATCAGAAATACATAATCGAAGCAGTATAGGTTTTCTTAAAGGCGTAAGCAATGACTACGGTGGTTGCTTACAAGAAGGTGCGTGTACGTGTGTTGATAATAGTATAATATATATATATATATATATATATATATATATATATATATATATATATATATATATATATATATATATATGTGTATGTGTGCGTGCGTGCATGCGTGCGTGCGTGCGTGCGTGTGTGTGTGTGTGTGTGTGTGTGTGTGTGTGTGTGTGTGTGTGTGTGTGTGTGTGTGTGTGTGTGTCTGTGTCTGTGTCTGTGTCTGTGTGTGAGTTTGTTTGTTTGTGCGTGTGTGTCTATGTGTGTGCGTGTGTGTGCATTTCTCTCTCTTAGATTGTTGGAAACAAACAATGAAACATAAGCAGACAATGTTTAGCCACCTGTCAATTTTTTGTTCACTGTCGTCGGTTCTGAAAAATACTTTGACTCTCTGCATTAAATTATGTTGACTAACCGCTGACGTCGTTTGACGGTTGGCTGCACCGAACTGCTGGGGAAAGGCTAGAACTATTCAACAGTAAAAACTAGCACAGCAATTCTTTCATCTAATTGTTTATGCGTTGCAGGTGGTGTCTACGGTGCTCTTTAAAAGAAACTCGCGATACAAATAGATTTTGACGCTATATTTACACATTCGTACACAAAGGAGAGAGAGAGAGAGAGAGAGAAAGGGAGAGCAGAAACAGTGAGAGAAAAGAGAGAGAAGAGAGAGATAAGTAAAGGAGGAGGGACAGACAGATAGACAGAGATACGGAGACATACATACATGCATGCATGCATGCATGCATGCATACATACATACATACATACATACATACATACATACATACATACATACATACATACATACATACATACATACATACATACATACATACATGCAGACATACAGACATACAGACATACATGCATGCATGCATGCATGCATGCATATATGCATACATGCATCCATACATACATACATACATACATACATTCATACATACATAAATACATACATAGTATTACATAAATGTATATATATATATATATATATATATATATATATATATATATATATATATATATATATATATATATATATATTAGGATTGCATGAATCAAAGTAAACAACAAATGGAACTACGTTTAATGACAAGGTAACTGACACAGTGATCTGACCGCGGTCAACTAAAATAGCCTTCTATCACAATGCTTAGCAACGATGGATAAATGCTTCGACAAATCGCCATAAAGATAAGTTCGTATTTTTCAGTAGAAAATGTCTTCTGTTGACTGTTGTGGCGTATCACAACCGCCACATTCTTGTCTTCGCAAGAAAGAAGTTTTACTTAAAGGTGAAATGAACATGCTAGATTAAAGGCTGTGGTTAATAGAATATATATAACATAATATAACCGTGTAGTATGAATACTTGAAAACAAATATATTTTATAAAATCATGGAAATAAGAATACTTCCTCACACACCGCCTATGGAATTTTGCCTTCGGGTGTTTCCGTGAGTGTGACGTCATATGTACCATAGACGCTAGCAGCTGGTTGAGGATTTCAATGGTATTCTTGGTGTATGGTGTCTTGCGGTGTTCTTCTTCATCGAATAAAACATGGTATTCTGCGTAGCTTTTGGATGCAGCAACGGGGATAATTCCGGAAAGAACGCGACGAAGGCAGTGGATCAAACAAGTCGGTCGAGTCAACTGGACACCGACTCGGTGTCGGTGTTCTCGCTTATCATGTTATGCCAAGATTATTTTGACAGTTCGTGTTTCGTCACAGATCCAGCTGTTTACCAATATGTGTGTATTAAGCCAGGTCGACAACGTTTGAAGAAATCAACACTAACATGCCAAATAATCCCAACAATTTCTAAGCGAATCCCGGAGATAGAAATGAAGGAAAGGCGAAGCTTGCCTTTCCAGAAACGGCGGAACTTGGAGATAAGTCGTTCCGATTCTAACACAAATGGTGGCAAGAATATGTATTAAATGTTGGCAAATATAAGGTTATAATTGCACAATTGAGGTTGGTCCAAATTCTGCGTAAGTGCCCTATTTACGAATGGTTGCTATAATTTCCAACTGAAAAATCTGTTTATTATTTAATTTTTAGGTAGCGCATGTTTGTCAATGATTAGCCTCAGGTCAAGGACCATTTCATGTTCATGTCGTCGTTCGATTCAACCATCATTGAAGAGTTTATTGTAACATTAATATTTGATATCTACAAACGCATTATACATTATTAGGGCTGGATGATCAAATTGAATATTTCTATTTATTATTAAGTTTACTTGTATACTGGTATTCCACGACATCCAGGCATAACCAGTCCAAACACATTTGCTTACAGACATCGTCCAAATTGCATTGACACTTTTAGTGATCGACACATTTCATCTAAACTCCAAGTCTAAAAGTGTTTTCTGCGTCGTTACCTTTGCCTGGCTAGACGTGAAACTCAACAGTAATAGAATAATCAACCACAGGATTATTATTACTGTATGGAAGAAATAAAGTCTGAAGTTTATGCATTACAATAGCGAAATTCCGTGGCAATACGATACCGTTGGTATTAATAAAACTACTATTACTTTTCTGTCTTTGAAAATGTAATATTCCTATCACATCACACCAATTAATACAGTCATAAATGCGCATACAATATACCACCAACCATCCTGGTGTTTCATCGACACTATCCACTTCGATGTTTTGTTCCACCATAGGAATGTTTTGGTCTTCGTACAGACTACAGTAGTCCACCGACGGCAGCGGCCCCTGATAACTCACCCTCTCCGTTTCTTTTGTGCTCAATGTCGCTTTCCTGCTTTTTTTGTGACTACTGAAGCCAGTGGTTCACCATTGTATGCTTTCACCGACCAACAAGTTCTCACAGTAGCCGCATAACTGTCCAAATCTTACTCGCCAGATTCTAACTTCATATGGCGAAATTTTCTATGGTACATATTACGTCATCAGTACTTTCCAAGCGGCAGCCACTGACACTATTCACTTCGGTATTTCACTCGGAAATCGATCAGATGGGCTTATTTTTAGACGGTAAACTGCGTGTATATATAAACTACAAAAGTTGTAAGGAGTTAAACCTGTATAAATAGCATCATATTAGTATGTTATTTACTTGGTTTAATTATAATTTTTATGTTCATTTCACCTTTAATGCAGGAAGGCCGTCTACCAGACTCCGTGAGATGGCAGCTCGTGTCATCCCCTCAAGTCACTGACCTCTATATCTTTATATAGGTCAGTACGGGCTGCCGTAGCCTCGGTTACCCAGGCTCCGTGAGGTGGCAGCACCTTTAAGCCCCTCAACTCTGCCAGCACTTTTCATCCCCTCAACACCGCCTGGTAATTTATGGGCTGCCGATGGCGGCCTTACCCCCAGAATAAGATAGAGACACTGATTGGTTGTCATGCTAAGCAACATTAGCTTCAAAACAAGGAGTCAACCATAATATTAGGATTAACAACTGCCAAGACTTTCGACCACCATTTGGTGTTCAGGGCTTCATCGACCTGGACCAAACGACAATATATTAAGAGACCAGCCCGATAGTATTCACCTCGACCTGTTGATTGTTGTGGTAGAAAATTCGACATGAAAACTCTTTGGAAATTCACTAAAGGGCTTGTCTTCAAAACTAGTCACAATAAATATATACTTGCCTAAATAAAATAAAAATGCATGTTATACAAGTTCACACGATATTTAAGCATGACTGCGTCATCAGTTTTGACGAATCACGACTTCGTGGTCGAAATGTCTCCAAAAGGAATCCAAATAAGAAAAACATAAAATTATGATAACTTTGAAGTATGCCGCTATACAACACGAACTGTACACGTATTTTAACCCTCGACTAAAGCCTGGGAAAATGTCACTGCGCAGTTGTAATTCGTGTAATGAATGGATCATGTCACTGCCAGCGGCATGACATGCATGCTGTGGAGCAAAATGTCAACTGCTGTTGATCGCGTATGAGTTGAGAAGACACACACATTATGTTCCTTTTCAGTCGTCATGACACATACACACTCACCAATACAAACACCACATGCACGAATGCACGCGCGCGCACACACACACACCACACACCCACACACCACATACACACACACATACACACACAAAAACACACACCACACACACACACACATACAAACGCACACACACACACACACACACACACACACACACACACACACACGCAAGCACACACACCACAAACCCACACATACACACACATACAAACACACACACCACACACCCAGACACATACAAACGCACACACCCACACCAACAACATACACACGCACACACACCACACACGCAAGCACGCACACACATTATGGTGTTGTTGTTTAACTGATGTAACATGTATGCACATAAGCAACGCATACACGTTCGCTCTCTTTCTCTCTCTCTCTCTCTCTCTCTCGCTCTCACACACACACACACACACATACACACACCCACACCCACACACCCACACCAACAACATACACACGCACACACCACACACGCACGCAAGCACGCACACGCACACACATTATGGTGTTGTTGTTTAACTGATGTAACATGTATGCACATAATCAACGCATACACGTTCGCTCTCTTTCTCTTTCCCTCTCTCTCTCTCTCTCTCTCTCTCTCGCTCTCACACACACACACATATGCGCGCGCACGCATGCACACACACACATACAAGCGCGCGCACACACACAAACATATACACACAACATACACACACGCACGCACGCACGCACGCACGCACACGCTCTCACGCACACACACACGCACACACACACGCACACACACACACACACACACACACACACACACACACACACACATTATGGTGTTGTTGTTTAACTGATCAAAATGAAAAAAGTGAATTAGATTCAAACAAATCAAAAAACTAATTTTTGCACATAAACCACGCATACACGTTCGCTCTCTTTCTCTCTCTCTCTCACACACACACTCACACGCACGCACGCACGCACGCACGCACACACACACACACAGAAATATGCCTACGTTACTTCTTTGGCCAGTCAAGATTTGCGATCATATTCGTGGTCGGTGTATCGCCAAATGGTCTTGAGATAAATTAAGGTATTTTCTATGAGAAACTTTGAAAAATACATATGATAACACCAATAACAATTGTAGACGTTTATGAATGACTGCATATGGTTACATCGGTCCATTCGAGTCCCCCTGCAACGCCCGTGTTGAAAATGTAATATGTAGTTTAGGGAGATGAATGTTGACTTGAACTCCGGTCGCTGAATAACGTGTGAACGCAGTGTGTAGCAACAGATTCTTAGTCGAGACTCGAGACAGTATGAATCAAATGGTCTTGAGATAAAGGTATTTTCTATGAGAAACTTTGAAGATCAGCAACGCCCGTGTTGAAAATGTAATACTTAGTTTAGGGAGATGTATGTTGACTTGGACTAGGGTCGCTGAATAACGTGTGAACGCAGTGTGTAGCAACAGATTCTTAGTCGAGACTCGAGACAGTATGAATCAAATGGTCTTGAGATAAAGGTATTTTCTATGAGAAACTTTGAAGATCAGCAACGCCCGTGTTGAAAATGTAATACTTAGTTTAGGGAGATGTATGTTGACTTGGACTAGGGTCGCTGAATAACGTGTGAACGCAGTGTGTAGCAACGGATTCTCAGTCGAGACAGTATGAGTTCGAATACTGTGCAGCCATTTCGATTCTCGCTCGGGCTACGTCGTTCCAGCTCTGTCAGCTATGTATATGTGTAACAGGCAGGGTGGGAACCCTGTGCATTTGATGATCTCCTACAGCACCCGGTAGTAATCTAAAACATCGATGGTTTCGTTTGTTCAGCACGTAAGACGGACAACCATTTTATGTTTAAAATGGCTGCCAGCCATCGAAACGGATCATTGCTAATATCTTGACATGTGAAGCTATGTAGATTACTGAGTTTAGTGGCAGCATCAAATAAATACACCGGAACAAAAAAACACACACATATTTATATATTATAATATATATACATATATAGATATGTATATATATATATATATATATATATATATATATATATATATACATATATATGTACATATATATATATATATATATATATATATATATATATATATATATATATATATATATGTATATATATATTACACAGAGAAATCTGACAATACAGCAAAGACAAAGACAACATGATCAAGAGTAAAACATCGATATATATATATATATATATATATATATATATATATATATATATATATATATATATATATATATATATACATAATACATATACATTACACAGAGAAATCTGACAATACAGCAAAGACAACATGATCAAGAGTAAAACATCGAAACAAATAACCGTTTAACATACATTCAACCTGAACCATTAAATAAAACACCAAAGGAACGGAACGGAATTCTTTTCGGGAATGATTGTTTTGTTGACTGTTTTCAAATGCATGTCCGTTGACATATTTGTTATCAACTTCCAACTACTTACCGCCACGACGAGTGATATGGCGCTTGGTAATACATTTAGGGGAGTATGACATCATAAATTATTATTCAGACAGTGACATGTGGCCACACCTATCTTGTTTCTATTGGCTGAGAGCTGTTGTGGATGGGGTGTTTCGAACTGTATATTAACGTTGTTTCTTTGTAGCCTGACACGTAACGACAGAGAGAGAAAGAGACAACCAAACATGTTGCTGGGAACATTTATGGTGTTGTTTGTTCTTCGCGTCGCTGCTGAAATTGCTGTTCCACCGCCATCGAGAACGATTGGCTACCAACCTACCGACCGGTGTAAGTGTTCAACATGATACGATATTTAGAAGATACAAAACAAGTAACATTTTAAGTTAGGGTAACATGCATCTTAACTGTCAGGAAATTAGTCTACGTCAGAAAATTCACTCTGGTACTTGAGCGCTAGATCTGGCAAGTCGTACGGTGTATTGCCTGATTTGTATTCGGGGAAAGAGCTCAGTTCATATAAAATATTCACGATCAGCTTCACACTTTTCTTTGCATTGTTGTTTTCGGGTGCTGCTTCTGTTCATAGTTCAAACATTATACATTTTAGAGCACAGCGGTGTAGACTACTTCTATCCATTCGGAGAACCTTGCCGTTTCAGCCGTCAGCACCGTATTTCTTTCAATAGACTGAAACCGTCGAAAATTTTGTCTTTGTAATATTTCCACCAAAATTATTTTATTTCAAGCATACTGTGCTCCTATGTATACTTCTAGTCTTTGGTGCAAATTCAAAAAATATTGCCTCAAAAGCATTACTGTCGCATACAATAATAGCCTCAGAATTTTACTCAACTTACCCTCAAGATGTAGTGCAAGTTTTATGTTTGCCACCAACTACATTAAATCCTTCAATGGACGCATTCGTTCATCAATATTCAGTCTTTTATGTCGTCTTCATCGTCAGATAATTTCCTTTTTATTAATTACCTTCATACCGATATTCATGTTAAGAGCCATATGTACTCATACTGGAGGTCGTTATTGTACACATGACATTAGTATTGTATTTATGTTTTGATCAATTTTGTAAATATTTATTTTTACAACTTATTTAATTAATTTCCTCATATATTTAGACATAATTTTTTTAATTTTACAATTAAATTTTTACGTTGATCTCATCATTGCTTTGATTATATTATATGTATTGTACTTTTCAATTTTTTTTAATTGTATTTTATGTATATATATATATATATATATATATATATATATATATATATATATATATATATATATATATATATATATATATATATATATATATATGGACGTCTTGTCTGAAATAAACTTTAGTATTATTATTATTGTGCATTTCGATATATAATTATTCGACACACTCAATATTTTTATGCCCAGATAACACATTCAAAAATAATCTGATCAATTGTTTTGGAAAGTAACGCAGTTAGTTCTTATTTGAAGGTTGCTGGTCGAAGCCACGTAACTGCGCAGACCTGTATAGGTCGGGGGTAAAAACAGACGGGGTGTACCATGTCTACCCGCTTCGTGAAGACCAACCGGCTGCCGTATTCTGCGACATGTCGTCGGATCGGGGAGGGTGGACGGTAGGTGCTGTCACCAGTCTATTGCAGTAAAACATTATTCTACAACAATTCGTTGAATATGAAAGCAGTGACGAATTTTGGAACTGAAACTCGCTCACTTATTCACTCATTCACGCACACGCACACGCACACGCACACACATACATACATACATACATACATACATACATACATACATACATACATACATACATACATACACCAACACACATACGCACGCACCCACACTCACGCACGCACACACCCACACCCACTCTTTATCTCTCTCTCTCTTTAGCTCATCGTTTCATCTCTTTCTCTCTGTCTCTCTCTGTCTCTCTCTGTCTCTCTCTGTCTCTCTCTGTCTCTCTCTCTCTCTCTGTTTCTCTGTCTCTGTCTCTGTCTCTCTCTCTCTCTCTCTCTCTGTCTCTCTCTCTCTTTCTGTCTCTCTCTCTCTCTCTGTCTCTCTCTTTCTTTCTCTCTCTCTCTCTTTCTGATTCTTTCGTTCCCTCTTTCTTTCTCTCCACACACCCTCACATACACTGTCCTTTATAACTATGTATATATGAAATACAATTAAATCGTTAATGTTTCCTCATGATTTGTTCTCCATAACTCACGTAGAGACATTGACCATTCTCTGTACTAGGTGTTCCAAAAGAGATTCAACGGTGAAGTTGATTTCTATCGCGGATGGCACGATTACAAGAACGGCTTTGGATGCGTCTTCAGGGAATACTGGTGGGGTGAGTACCACTAAATACTGGTGGGGTGAGTACCACTAAATACTGGTGGGGTGAGTACCACTAAATACTGGTGGGGTGAGTACCACTAAATACTGGTGGGGTGAGTACCACTAAATACTGATGGGGTGAGTACCACTAAATACTTGTGGGGCGATTACCATTAATACTGGTGGGGCGAGTACCACTAAATACTGGTGGGGCGAGTACCACTAAATACTGGTGGGGTGAGTACCACTAAATACTGGTGGGGTGAGTACCACTAAATACTGGTGGGGTGAGTACCACTAAATACTTGTGGGGCGATTACCATTAATACTGGTGGGGCGAGTACCACTAAATACTGGTGGGGCGAGTACCACTAAATACTGGTGGGGCGAGTACCACTAAATACTGGTGGTGTGAATACCACTAAATACTAGTGGGGTGAGTACCACTAAATACTGGTGGGATGAGTACCACTAAATACTGGCGGGTGAGTACCACTAAATACTGGTGGAGAGAGTACCACTAAATTACTCTTCTCGCATTGACAACCCTTTCGGAAAGCATACGCTGGGTAGCTTACTTTATACCCATGCTATATTAATAGCCGCGAACTGCGCTTTACAACTAAATAAAGCGTATTGTGTATTGAAGGAAACGACAAACTCCATCAAGTCACTTCGCAAGAACCGCAACAACTTCGAATTGATCTCAGCGACTTCAGTGGTCGGACTCGTTATGCGAAATATTCCTTCTTCGGTGTCGCCGACGCCGCGGGAAAATACAGAGCATCTGTCGGAGGCTATTCTGGGAACGCAGGTACGGTTTGTTGATCTGGCACACACCTATCATAGCGTACCATGGAATATAATGGTAGAATGCGAAACTATGATACCGACAGCGGCCTTTGTGTTAATCTTTATAGTAGTACTTGAAGCATATTATGATAGATGGAATGCATTGAATGAGTGAAGGACTGTAGATCTACATTAACCACATTGCACACATTCATGACACTCTCCATAACAGCCTATATATGGAAAGGTGTGTGCGTGTGTGCGTGCGTGCGTGCGTGCGTGCGTGCGTGCGTGCGTGCGTGCGTGTTTCTCTGTTTTTAATCCTGCTTAGTGGTCATAGTGTTTGCTGTTGTAGGAGACGCGCTTGCGCCAGCGATACTAATTGGGTGAACGGCATGCTATTCTCGACGAAGGATGCCGACCACGACACATACGCGCTATCTTGTGCTCGGAAGTACAAAGGAGCCTGGTGGTACTCAAAATGTCACATAAGCAATCTGAACGGGTTGTACCGACATGGCGTTACCACCGTCTTCGCCGACAGCATGTCGTGGAAACCTTGGCTCGGCTACTACTACTCGCTGAAAACTAGTGAGATGAAAATCAGACCAGCAAATTTCTAAGAGGGCACATGCTAATGTGTGACCGTTAGCGTACTACAAGTAAGCTGCTTCTTGGAACGAATGTAGATCCTGTATCAATAAAGATCAAAACTCGTGTTTGATCGGGGAGTTGTTTTGCTTTGCCGGAAGAAGATGAATATTACCTGCCACGACGCGTCAGTGGCACAAATAAAGATATTCATGTTATTATGCATTATACTTATTTATACGCATGAAGCTACACATATGTTCACCCATCGACGATACTTGGGTAGTCTCCTCGGCGAGGGTTAACGAAGCGTCGGATTGTCGATTGAAAAGACAAGGTTCCAATCTTGGTGCCGGTCGCTCGGCAGTTCGGTATCGGTAGCCCAAGGTGCCTATGTCCTTCAAAAGGGACACTATAAGCCATTTGTCCCTTCCATCTAGTGTCTCTGACAGGGGAAGTAAACAAAAAGCAGGGGAATGAAAAGAAGTGTCGTTGATTAATGAGCTGGAATAGCCTTCTGAAACCACTGTTAGCATAATTATAAAGTCCGAAAATATCGCAGTTAATATTATGAAGGTAGATTTTGGAAAATGGCTGGATTTTCAATAATCCCGAGTCTTCTTATGGTTTATGTAAAAGAGAATTCTAAATTATAAACACTACGCATCATAGCCAGCCTATGTCATAGGCATATCCTATCTCTTTCTACGCCGTGGAAACTACAATAAATTACGGAATATAGTCTTACCTCGGAATGTGGGTGTCCCGACCGTTGAGTACTGCGTCAACGGTTACACTCCACACTCCTGTAGTGCCTTCACGTGTTATGTCGGTTGCGCCGCGGTTGAGTTGGGATCGAACTCGAAGACGGAGTCAAAGTGAACTGCCGGTAGCGATGCATGTGTCAGCGTTCTGTCCGTTCTGCCTGCAACGTGGAGATGTTCCGACGTCGTGAGCAGTTGTTTTTCTCATACGTGGCCGCTGACATCTTCGTTTCCGTATGGTTCACAACATATCACGTTTAACTTTACGCAGTTGTTGTTGTTGTCATGAAAGTTCTAACCGCAAACTAGTGGTTACGGTAGCGTTTCGTGACGTCATTACGATTTTGATTGGGTACCGCATAAAACCGCGGCAGCGTAAGCCAATCAGCTCCCGCGCTGTTATACAAGGTCATTGTCTCATAAACCAATAAGAAGGTAGCGTTCATTTGGCGTTATCTAACCGAAAGCGCTTGAAAACGCCTTCGTTATTGGCTGATGTTTTGCTAATTTACTCGGGGCCTCAAACCATCCGTGTTAATGGTAAAAAGAGACATAAAAGGACACTATATCACATATGTAGGCAGCTTGCGTTTGAATGCTCCATTTCTTTAACAGACCCTGATGAAAATATTGGGCCATTCTTTGGCACTGGTAGAATCTGAAATCTCCTGTTTGAGAGTTTGTAATGAAATGGTGAATGACAACGCATACGAGCATTGATTACATAACGGGACAATTGGGGATATTTGGCTAATTAAATTAAATACTTTACAGTGTGACGATACGATTTTACCTTGCCCTATTTCGCAGATACTTGTCAATGTGACCCTTAAATTCGTTTACGCTTGCGGACATAACAGCACTTCCCGGAAGTCTATTCCAATCGTTTACTCTCCTTTAAGTGAAAGGGTACTTTCGTATATCAAGCCTAGAGTGTAATTTGCTTATTTTGTAAGGGTCCCCTCTTGTTTCGGCATGCTCATTTTCTATAGTAAAGAAGTCGGCAGGAAAAACATTATCCAACCCATTTATTATTTTAAAACTTCCAATAAATTGACTCTCATCCTTCTTGTTTCCAAAGTTGTTATTTTTAGTATTCTTAGTCGACTTGGATAGTCTAAAGGCCTTAATTCAGGAATAATCCTGCTCATCCTTCGTTGTATAGATTCTAATAAATCTAATATGGGCGCCATGCCTGAATACAATAATCCAGGTGAGGTCTCACTAAGGATTTATATAGTTTTTAAACTACTTCCTTGGTTTTATATTTAAAGACTCTATTTGTCATGCCTAGCATTGCATTTGCCTTATTCGCTGCCCTGACACATTGCTAATTTACATCCAGTGTTTCTGTAATGATGACCACACGATGGTGTATGACGTATGCTAGCGAGACAGGTGATAAAACTGTAAGACAGGGTAGCTAGGAAAACCCCAGAGCATCAGTGGGTTTACCCCACTCGCACATAACCCCAATCACAAATGATACTGACGAACAAAAACATTCTACACAGTAAAACTATGATATGTGATCTTGGATTTAATTCCTTGAATCACAACTGCATAATCGATTATATCCCTAGAACTCTTAGATCATCCGTTTTGTTCCTAACACTAAGCTCTATATTGACAAATCTGCTTTCTCTGTAACTGCGCCAACAGTCTGGAATCAACACCCTTTACAGGTAAACTACAGCCACCTTTCGTAAGAAATAAACATATTTGTTTGACAAGTGTCAGCCAATGATAACTTTTACCTGTCCCCTTTTATGATTACGCAAAATTATTTTGTTTGTTGCGCCTCTTGAGGTTGAATTTTCAAGGAAATAGGCACTTCAGAAGTGTTATGATAATGATTACTATATTATTATTATTACTATAAATTAATATTTGTGCAAAGTAACTCGTTTCTCAAGATATGCACATGCCTTAAGTTGTATACAACCATGTAACATACCGGCCCAGAACCAAAGTAAGTTTGGATAAGTTGCCAACTAAAGAGGCGTATGCCTGTAAGCTGGAACATTATATTTTAGCTTAACTATATTTATCAATTTATTTACCTATTTACATGTATGCACACACCCGTGAACGGGACATACGCCCGGATTTGATGGTGTCTAAATAAAGTTTTATTATTATTATTATTATTTCAGCGCTCTACTTATTTCATTCACCGAGTGAACGTCAACTGTAAGATTAATTTCCATTTATTTGATTTATTTTAATATTACCAACATGTTTGTGTATTTCGCTTTTTATTTTGCTATGCGCCAAAGTTGTAGTCCTCAATATGATGAGGTTTATATGGTAACAGGAAGATAGCACACCTAGACCATTTCGCTTGCATCAATAACATATCCCGTTCATTGTCTACGTACGTTATTGTGACGTAATAAAACCGTGACGTCTTGGCTACATCAGTTACGTTGATGTGTATGAAAGTGTTTTTTTTTTTTTATAATGTCTGAGCTCATAAAATGGCCTACAATGAAGACTATAACAAATAATATTGTAATTTTACGTTTTTGTTTTACATTATTTTTCTAATTGAAACTGACTTTATTATACGATATATAGAAGAGACACAACTCTGACAGAAGGTTGATTGTTGTCATTGAGGTTGATGTTTAATTGCTCGTAACATGTAGTAGGCCTAATCCATGTAATAGTCTATAAATGTGCTAAAACTGTGCCGTGCGAATGGCGCCTCAGATTTTATATTAGCAGACTGACACCACGATTAAAACATTTTATTGTTGCATTCTGAAAAATAAACATTAAAAACATTCGCAACAAAAGAGCTTCGGAAAGTGTTCATTAATTATGTCACTCCTGGTGAAACTTAATCTTTTAAACCGACGGGTACCTCAGTAGAAGCATGCTTTGTTTACAATATTTGGGCCAGTAACTTTTTGGGCGGGCCAGTCAGTAACTTTTTTAATCTACTGGCCCCCATGGCCAAGGGATACAAACGGTTAATGTCAAAGCCAGCCCTTGAATTAGGACTGGAGTTTCGATAAAAAAAACGACACTTGGCATGAAGTCGGCGTATCAATAGTAGACACGATACAGTAATAATTGTTATAGGCAGCTAGTATATATATATATATATATATATATATATATATATATATATATATATATATATATATATATATATATATATATAGTGTGTGTGTGTATATATATATATATATATATATATATATATATATATATATAAGTATATTTATGTATATATATATATATATATATATATATATATATATATATATATATATATATATATATATATATATATATATATATATATATATATATATATATATATATATATAACCCGCCCCCTGGCCATTCTAATCATAATATAAATAATATATTCACTAGCCCAGTGTCCGGAGGGGGGGGAGCCAGGGGGCGGGTTATATATATATTTATATATATATATATATATATATATATAACCCGCCCCCTATATATATATATATATATATATATATATATATATATATATATATATATATATATATATATAACCCGCCCCCTGGCTCCCCCCCCCCCCCCCCCCCCGGACACTGGGCTAGTGAATATATTATTTATATTATGATTAGAATGGCCAGCCTGTACGTAGCACCTATTGTTTGCACAAACCACCTCGGCAAACCCGCACGTTACGGCTTTGTTCAGCAGCTGCTGAACTAGATCTGGCCCGTGACCTTCGCAGACCGAAAGTAGGCTACTGTCGGTCGGTGACTCTAGCGTTGGGCGCCAGTTCAACCCAGTGCGTCAGGCGGCAGCACCAGTCACTATCGACCTGCCACGAAAACGGCGCGAACCTGTCCTTAACACCGAGCCAACATGGCAGCGTCGTCCGGCGTCAACGGGGAATCTCAGCCGAAATGCGCCCGCATCGAGTCGCTCAACAAGGTGACGGTGGTGATCGGCGCGCAGTGGGGCGATGAAGGCAAAGGGAAGCTGGTCGACATGCTCGCGCAAACGGCCGACGTCGTCTGTCGTTGTCAGGTAGGACGTGAATTTGACGGAACGACCTTACGTCTGCCAGCGAAGGCCGTCACTAGTCGTGAAACCAGGCCGTGTCACGTGACATGCCGTCGGTAACAGGAGAAGCCCGAAGTGGGCTACTTACCGACTCGACACACCCACCAGCTATTTTTCTGCGGTAGTATATTCTGGAAAGTCAGTAGGCCGTTGCTTGCGGTAAACAGTAAACAACACTAAATCCGGCAAAAATGCCTGGGAGCAATGATATTGCTAAATAAAAATTTGCCGGCAGGCTTTCAAAGTGAGCGATGATATGGTGCATTGCGTATAAATAAAAAGCACAATCATTGTTATTTGTGCTTATTCAATCTAAAATGTTGACTTAATTGTACATACAATTACATATACAGATGACACAAAAAATGCATGCAATTGTTTGTGGTCCTTAGAATTTGGATAGACAAAAAGTAGAATATTTCTAAAACCACAATAATAAATAAATAAATGCTATTAAATAGGTAATCTTGAGGAGAGGAGAAAATACCTTCATTTATTTCTCATGTACGCAACCACGCACCGTCAGATTGCTGTCCAAACACAAATCAAGCTGATCATTGTAAGCACAGATTTGGTTGAGTGTCAATCTATTTATTGTAATTACCCAGCAAACAAGGACCCGTGATTTCACATGTTCTGTAAGTGAATTCACATGTTCAACTGGCTCAATTCACATGAAATCACCGGATTCTGTGAACAAATGTTGTGTGTCGACACGTGTTTATTTTGAAATCACGAGTTTTTCACGTGATGACACTTACCAGTGAAACCGTACCAGTTCTGACCCAGTACGACTCGTGTCAAACTCGTTCAAAACCAGCGACAACAGGCAGAACACATGTATTCACGTGAATACACATGAAAACACGTACTGGCGGAGCGGTACCAATTATGAACCAGTATGACACCTGCCAACTGATTCAGAAATGGTTCCTTGTTTGCTGGGTACTTTTTTTACAATGAGCCAACATCAAGGAAAACACGTTTATTCTGGCACACATGTGCTGTATAAAAATCAGTTCAGGTTTCTCAAATGAATTTTGACTAAGACGAAATGAGCAGAACGATTGTTATTTACAATTTCTGATGGAGATGTTAGCTAGCAATTTTGAAGGTGCTAAACATTGTCAATGCAATAGCGTAGACGTATGATATATGCCGAGTTCTTACAATTGGCAAACACACTGATGGATTAATTTGGCATGTTAAAACTCTTGTTGCTTCAGGAATACGTGTATATGAATGATATTCTTTTAAATAAGATATCGTATCAGCAGTTTTCAATTGCACTGGTGATAAACCAGGTTTATTTTTACAGGACCTTATTAGCCTTTTTAACAATGTGAAATTTATATTCAGGGTGGGAACAATGCAGGCCACACCGTTGTTGTGGGAGACAAGAAATATGACTTCCACCTTCTTCCAAGTGGAATCCTTCAACCCAACTGCACATCCGTGATAGGTATGGACGCAGCGAACTTGTTCGTCTTCCTTTTGTCTCTCATCTGTGATCTGACACTCTTGAGTCCCTACACATATATCTGAATAGTACACAACCATTTTAATTTAAAAGTATTTTTTTCTGTTTCCTCAATTGTGTGTCTTTATTTATTTATTTTTTCATTGCACTTAAACAATTCTTATATGCAGGGTGTGTGTGTACATTAAATGTGTGTTGTATGATTAATTGATATAAACAATGCATGAATCATGTGGCTGTCGAAAGTAATGTTATCATCCAGCAACTAATACTTGATAGTTTTTTCCCAGTCACGACAAGATATCACCAAGCACCAGTTGTATGTTACCCGTCCAGATATTTTGCAGTCAACATTTGTGCCACTTTTATACTCTAGTCCTTAGGCAGTGGAGGCATCTAAAAATTGTCCCCAATTTTTTACTCGTCTAAATGACAGGTTGACACTGCTCCCAGTTGGCTCAGCCTGTCCAAATAAAATCATCAATCAGTGTTTTCTCCCCCCCCCCCCCCCCCCCCCCCCGTCTCCACTCCCATCTGTGTTCTTTTTAGTCATTCCCAGACCCCACCCAGTCAGGTCCCAGCCCAGCCAAGATGAATAGATTTGTGTTTATAAACTTGACTAGTCAAACTGGCAACTGGTGTTGTCCCAATATACCAGTAATTTTATTCATGCTTTAAGTGTGTCAGCAAAAAATAACAAATACCTGCAAGTTGGTAACCATCTAGCCAGTCATCTGTGTATTTGCAGTGGCATAAGCCTGTGCCAGGGTTATTTAGTTCAAAGTGTTGGATTATCGTGATTTTAATCAACCAGAAATTTTTAATTCTTCCCTTTTGTGTTACAATTAGCTGCTGCGTTTATATTAATACTAAATGAGAATGCATTGAAACCAGAGAGAATATAAACTTAAAAGAACTGAATCTTTTCCAGTAGGAAACCCTGGGTTAAAACCTATTTAGTGCAAACACCTATACAGGTTGTTAGAACTTGCACCAATTCAGTGTGTGGACTTAACTGAGACGGTCTGGATTGCAATTGTCCACTACTCCCAGGCACCAGTTTGCAGTTTGGCTAGAGACTCTTATAGTACACAGAGCCTGGGACAGTAAATCCCTGGGACATGTTAGTGCAAGAAGAGCAAGGGGATTAGGGTCAGTGCAGACACTGTCCTGAGCTGTTCACACACTTAAAGTGAAAAAAAAGGCTACAGTTTAGTGTTATGCACCTAAAAGAGTTTACACTAGCTAATCATTTGCATCTACAATCTACAATTTTTCACCTTAGTGGTTACCTCAGAAAGTGGTCTTAAAGTGGGAAAATCTAGCTAAATCACCGACACCATGAACCGGCCCATCTTGGATCTTGCAACCAATCACAACCCAGCAGTTTGGAAAAGTAATACGTCAGAGAGTCGTCTGCTGGTTCAGCTGTCATAACAGAGAGCCAAGCGGTACGCTAAAAGTTGCCTTACGTCGGTTTACAACGAAATCGCGACATCAATATGCCACACTGTTCCTCAAACGCTTATAGTAATAGTACAGTGAAAGACAGTATCAGTAAGATGTCTTCTTGTTAACCTATGAATCGAGCAGAACTGAAACAGTGGTTCGGTGGATTCGTTTGGACAGTCACAGACACAGCGCGGATCCTAGGCGACCCGATTTGATTGACCTAACCATCAAAACGACCACCAACAGCCGCCAAACTTCTCCTCACATATCTTACATACATATGCATACACTACGTTATGTAATAAAATCTCTTGCATTCCTCTGACGAAGAAAATTCACACACAAAAACGCGCAGACCTCGAGTACAACTTGTTCGGCCGCTCAGCGGTACCGTAAAATCGCTTTTAAAAGCTTTACACAAAATACCGCTAGACGCCACGTTTCTGACTGCTAATATTTAATTGTTTTACTTCACACGCGCGAAATAGTTTAATTACTTATAAATAATATAATAATAATAATTAATTATTATCATCACTATGGTTTGCAGGAAATTATAAGTTTTATTATTTTTATATTGATATTTTATTTTTATAATTGTTCATATATGTTTCTAGTATATTTATGTTTTTTTTCTTCTGGTGTGTATTTGTTGTTTAGCATTTTAATGTATGTAAAACGCCATGAACAAGTTTAAATTGGATGTGGCGCTATATTAAATAAACAAACAATTGTTTTTATTATAATATAATATTTTATTTATGTAGCGCCACATCCATAATTGTTTGTGGCGCTTCACAAAATAATGCTATTATAAATACAATAAAGAGAAAACTACCCACAGATAATATTATTTAAAAATAAATAATGAAAATACATGTTTCTATATCATTAACTAAGCTGACCTATCAGTCATAAATAAACATACAAATTACATAACAACAATTGAAATAAATGAATATAAAAGTATGGTTAATAGTAATAAATAATTAAAGTAGTAAAATAAGTACGACGTAATAATAATTTTCATTCAGCACATACACAACCATTATGCATAAGAACATATTACTGAAGCTATTTGTTCTACTCATGAATGACATTTCCACCATCAGATATGTAATAATTATTATTTTTGAACAAGACACTTTATTAATTATCGGAACAATAAATCTCTAAAATGTAAAAAGGAATATGAATATATGGGAAATATTATGGTGGTAGAAAAAGAAGGATTTAAAAACAGTAATATTAACATGTTATTGTTTTAGTTATTATTGTTAAAACATCGCTTATGTAATATAAGCTTGCATACTCGCAGTACACGCGGGATGTTTATAGAAATATTGATAAAATAAACAATGTGACTTCATTGAAAAACACGTAATTTCCTTTTTCTTTTATAACTAATAGGCAATTTTGGATAATTATGCAGACACATGTATTTTTAATATTTATTTTTAAATATTACCTGTGGGTAGCATTCTTATTATTGCATATACTTTAATAACAGTATGTTGAATAGAAGAGAAGAGAATTGTGGATTTGGCGCTATATAAAATAAACTAATAAAATTATATATTTGTATATTAAATTGTTATTTTTTATCAACTCTATTAGACCCATATCACCAAAGCGTTGCCTTAGTTTGCCGTTTAACATTTTCTGCAGATCATAGTGATACAGCTAATTATTATTATAGTATTTATAATTAATTAAACTAATTCGCGCGTGCGAATGCAGTAAGGTTAATAAATATTCGCGCGCCATCTAGCGGTATTTTGTGTAAAGCTAACTTATAATAGCGAGTTTACGGTAGTCGAAGTTGTCGAGTTGCCGTTCGCCAAGATTTGCGTTTCTGTTGTGAATTTTCTTCGTTAGACGAATACAAGTGATTTTTTTGTAATGTAGTGTATGTATATGTATGTAAGAAATGTGGGGAGAAGTTTGGCGGCTGTTGGCGGTCGTTTTCGTGGTTAGGTTAGAAAGTAACAGATAATAATATGCATGCACAGTTCACGCCGACCAAGAAGACTCTCTGACGTCATTTTGTTTCTAAAATGGCGTAGTCTGTAGACTTTCTATGTCTATGTGTTTTACATTTTTTTCCTGGTAAACCACTGACGTTAAAAATATGATTGTTGTTGGAAATTGTTACTTTTTATTAACTCTGTTAATCCCATATGATCCAAACATTGACTTTGTTTTCCCTTTAAGATAAGACAAGTACTTTAATCAGAACAAAAACACATTGCAGCAAAATCATTGTCGATATTGCTTAAATCTCCATAGATCAGAATAAAACTCCAATTTAGATATTGTGATCAATCTGATATAAAAAATCATGATTCAACAAAGCTTGCAATGCTGGCAACACATGTAGACAGTTAGTAGACACACACGTTTCAGTTTGTATATTCGGATTTTGCCAATAAAATTGAGCTTTTCTGTTTTACAGTGATATCTAGTTGATAAACCTGGACAGCTTTGGTGAAAGTTATTGTCGTAAATTGTGTAAGTTCTTTCATTCATGGAGTCTCTGCCATTCACTCCTGATCCAGCATGCATTATGTTGACTATCCATACTTGGAAGTGTGCCATATAGTGTTACATAACTAAGTTGTTGTTGTCATTGATTGGGCATTGATTTGTTATATTTAAACCAATGATTAGACTTGGAAATTTTACCAAATCCCAACACTAAATTACACCTAATGGCTGCATGCTAATACCTTGTGGTGGTTTGTCTTGACCAGTCAGGCAGTCTACTTCCTAGTACCACCTGTCAACCATTGTCAGAGGGTAGCGGGGGAGGGTGGGACAGATGGTTGCAACAAGGAAATACAGGCCTCAACTTTGTGGTGGATGTTTACCACCCTTATAGTTAATGTGTTCATATCGCAAAGTCCTCCCCAGGATACGTAAAGGTCAAGGCCAACATACTAAAATGCTCGAGTCATTGGAAATGGTGTAGAGTCTTTGGAAGTGGCGTAATTATCGAGTCTGCTGAACTCTGATAAGTAGTCTTCCATAAGTAAACTGTGCTCATATTCTTGGGTGTGGGTCACTGTGTTTATTATACACACAACTTTGTTGAATATATTGTTCATGGCTCCAAGAATGGTTTATTTTATGATTTGACTTACTCTGGAGCAAAGTTTTGTCGATGAGTATCAAATTATCCAGCCAAAATCTGAGCCAACACATATGTGACACCAGTACGTGAACAAGGCCCGTAGCTGACAGGTCGAAACGTTGTACTCATCGCCACATTTTTGCTCCAAAGTAAATCAAACCATACAATACTCGACTTTGTGTTTATATAATGACTACGGTATCTCATGTTACGTCGACATAAATGTTCATTCAAACATTTTACCTGCACATCGAAATTATTAAATGTCAAATGTCAGAAAAATTTGAAGTGTCAATGTAACTGACAAAGGGGGATGCAAACAGTGGTAGGGTTTGGGATGTCATGCTCCCCTCTCCCGTCTGTTTTGGGGATTAACCTGCCATCATTTCTGGTGGTTATTTTACCGTTGTTCTCATCAACTCATCTCGCCATTAGTGCCAACGTCACATCTGGACATGGGTGTCTGTAAAAAAAGAAACCGGAATCAGCTGAATGGACACACACATGTTGTCACAACACACAGAAAGACTTGCTAATGTAGCGTATGCTAATGTATGTGCGGGCCCCATAGATTTGTGGCATACTTGCACTGAGGGAAACTCTCGGAGAACATAACCACCTGCTAGAAATAGACCTACCTGCAGTAGTGCCGTGGTGAGATGACTTGGGGAACATACCAAAGATCTTCGGGTGCCTCTAGTGCAACTGGAAGTGGTATTTTTGTGTCTCTGCCAATTTGGGTTTTTAAATGTTTGCATAGACATGACATCAACAATGTATCGGGTGTAGCACAAATTGTAGAAACAGTAATAAATTCAGATATCTTGCTAGTGCACCGAATCTGTCTACCATGCTGCTGTGATATCAGAATATACTGGCTATATCAAAGCTATTCCAACATACCATGTCGTACTATTAATAGACCATCGGGTGGTATGTTTGGCATATGTAGCAGGGAAAACCTGATTTTGCTAATGCTTTCCGTGTTGATCATTTGGCAAATGGCACCCTCCCTGAAAAAACTTCCGAAGCCTACTTTTGATTTGAACAACTGGTATATATCTGTCATATGTTCATAGTGATAATAATACAATATCACCATATACCTATTTATACTTTCTAAATAATATCTATGCTTCAATTACTTCCTTATTTGATCTCATTAAACTTGAGAAGTTCTTACATATCATAAGACAAGCTTTTTGAAACTACCCTAGGAATTTACATAAATCTTCACTCCTTGATTCAATATATAGCCATCAAACCACAAATGAAGTTACAATTTCCCATATTTGTCACATGTGCCAGACAATATTGAACTCACAGAATCATCACATGACTTTGTGTGTGCAGGAAATGGCGTTGTGATAAATCTCCCAAACTTCTTCGACGAGGTCCGGAAGACCGAGGAGAAGGGATTGGTGGGATGTATGGATCGCCTTGTGGTGTCTTCCCAGGCTCATCTAGGTAAGTCACATGACAGTGAATCACATGACCCTGCGTGCGTTGTTTCAACTTTCAAGCCTTGGAGAAGTTGGTTCAGTCTTCCTTGCTTCAGTTCAATCAGCTATATGAATGAGTACCTATATATATATATATATATATATATATATATATATATATATATATATATATAGACAATGTTGGATATTTGTGAATGAATAGACTTCATACGGTTCCTTAAGTGTGGCTGAATGCTTTCCAAAGGAGTGGTGTTTGTACTATTAATCTGCTTTTGAATCCTCTTGCAGTTGTTTAAACATAGGTTTCGTTTACGCTGCTCCTGTACAAGTGAACACTTTGACTTTGCAAGTGTCTGCATGTAGAACTTGAACAACATTTACTATTATTCAAGTCTAATCAAACATTGTTGCAGTCATAATTGGAAATGCAATCACCACAGTGTGGGTGGAATAGGAATTACCTGGTAGATTAGATTCATACAGCTAGTTGCAATCGGAATCACAATAGTGTGAATGCAATCAGAGTTGGAATAATAATGTTACCAGGTATGTGGAATTGGAAATGGAATCAGTGATGTGAAATAAGCCTGTGTGGTCCAGGTGTGTTAATTACACACCTGTTGGCACCTGGTCTGAGACTAAGTAGTAAGTAGGTGACTTACTTTGCTGTTACAGACCCAGTGGTTTGCTGGCACCTGTACTAACACCAGCTTTCCAGTTCATTTCAGATGTATCTATTGTGCGAGACCATTTCTAAAATAACGAGTGCATAAAAAATATCCATCAATTCTATAGGCCCCTATATGGGTGATGTTCGGATTCATCAAGGTCTCTGTAAATAGATTTTTGTTAACCCTGTCACTATGTGTCCAGCTGCGATTAGGAGACATATAAGTGACAGTTTCTTGGGGTAGATGGAGGGCAGTCATTGTGATGTGATTGATGCTGGAAATTGTTATACACTGAAAACACTTCCATTGACATAATTCCAAAGATAATGTCTTTTCTCTTTCATTCGATTTGTAACGTATTCCCCAATTAATGGATAATATTCATGGGGTGGATGTAGGATCACACACCGAATGGGTTTCCCATTGACGTGACGAAGTAAGTACTGTCAGTTACAAACCAAATGGGTTTTCCAGTAAACAGTGTAAATATAGATTGGGATTGGCTCTACTGGTATTGATGTAGTGGATATAGTTCCCAGTGACCAATGGTTGAATGATCTTGCCCCCCATTCAAGGCATGTCTTTATGTGACGCCATTGTCTCACGGCAGCCATGTTTGGGGTGAACTGAAGCCCCCTTTGTAGGCCTGGTTGAATGCCCTAAGGAGTGGTTTGTGTTGAAATGACCTGACTTGAAGGGTTGAAATATAAAGTGGCTAGATTTGTCCTTTTGATAGGATTTCTTTTGTAGCAACTGTTCTTCTGTGCCTCATTGAGAGACCTGTTATATCACCAGTGGTGATAATTGTTTATGGCACATGCATTGACTTTGTCCATTATTTTACATTAAAGTTACTGGTCAGTTAAGATGACGGTCAGTAATGATTACAGATTAATACAAACTAATCAGTTGTGCCTACCGTTGTAAATCCTGCAACCTTGATTAATTTGTCTATTGGTAATGCATCAGGATGTGGTATTGGAAATAGTTGTGTATGGGGGGGGGGCGGGGGGGGGGGGGGGTGAGTCATCCTCCCATCCTTCTCACACACCTGCTCTCTCAACTGACCACGTTGCCATCAGGGTTGGGTCAAGTTCCAACACCTGTACTTTTTCAGCACAGTTCCAACATTTAAAAAAGTTATTTCACGTATACAAACTTGTGATTAGATTAATAATTTTTTTTATTTCTGTACATTTTGCACGTGCGGCGTATGACTCAAATTTAAATGCCCATCTTGATTGATAATACTTTTACAAAAACATTATTATCTGCGTTATTGTTGACTAACTAGTATGGCTGAAGGTGAAATGTACTTGTCCAGATTTTTTATTTAATGCAATGGCTCAGGTGTAGAGCTTCGGTCTCTCGACTTAGAGAACCCGTGTTCAAATCATGTGCTGTTGTGTTAAAACCTTGGGCAAGATTTTTCACTCTACATTACTCCAGTTCACTCAGCTGTATAAATGAGTACCTGGCTACAGACAGTGGTGACTATGTGTATGAGCAGCCTTTCGCACATTAATTGTAGCAAGTGGCTGTATGCTTCTCAGAGAAGTTGAGATGGAATTTGATTGAACAGGTCTGCTGGGGAAGTAAAGTGTAAAGCGCTTTGAGCAGTCCTAATGACTGGTTACTGCACTATATAAAACGTACCTTTACTTTTTACCCAAATAGCTTTAACGCGCTTAATGTTTTCTGTGCTAACAGCACTCTGTTGCCAGCCAAGTGGGCGTCTAAATGCAGTTGGTTCATTAGCGCTGCTCATTAGTGGATGCTTAGATCCATCAGTTGATTGGACAGATTTGAGAATCCTTGCAAAAATGTGGTCGTGTTTTGTACAAGAACGACTTAATGCTACATGCTTCCATTGCTGCCAGACACTGCGTATGCCTGATGCATTCGTATGGTTTTCATTTGTTTTTTTTGGTGTGGATCTGTTTGTATTCTGAAACACGAGTCAATCTTGGTGGTCGTGACGTTGTTGAATATCAATAGAGGACTGGTGTGTTTCAACCGAGCATGTGTGTGTGTGTGTTCAAGTTGTTGATGGATGTCATGTCTGGCAGCTGTAAATGTTAGTCATACTTCACACGCTTCCCAGTTTGCTTTGTTACCCTCCAGATGCATTAATGGGGTGTTTGAAAGGTAAACAGTTTTCATCGGTTGAGATACCTGCAAACTTGCACAGTGCGCATATCGAGGTGGTGCGATAAGTTTTCAGTCTCATAAGAACTTTAACTTTATTTTGTTATATTACACTTGTACGTAATGTTTTATTGACGATAGATAGGAAACTGCACATATACATAGGAAACTGCATATATGCACATCTAGTACTGTGCTGACAGAATGTGACATAAAATGAAAACATTAATTTGAAAACAGCGTACATATTTGTATTGCAAACTCTTAAAACATTTTCTGACACCATTTAAATAATAAAACATGGATTATTAAAACATATTTGGGCAGTCATTATTAATTTTATATAGCTTGATTGTTTGATTACTAATCGCTAGATCATAGCATTCATAGATCATGGTGCTAACTAATTATGGTCAAATACATGTAGTTAACGATACATGTAAGTATCAAGCACCAAGTAACAGCCATTCCTTTTTCCAAACCACCTTGTTCAATCAGACAACAACACATGTGGCTATAGTAAATGATTCATTCAAGTTCCGGCCAGAACTGAAATATATGCTAACAGTTGTTTTAATAGAATTATAAAGAATTGGAACGGACTATCAGAAACAGTTGTGTCTGTCTCCACGGTGGACACTTTTAAATCAAGGCTGGACAAACTTAAATTCAACTTAGTGCTTCTAAACATGACCCATCCCCACTCACATAGGGATAATGTTTTTGGGTTTTTGCCAATCATGACAGACACAGAGGCAACAAAACCCTCTGTGATCTGTATGCACGCTGCTGCATGTGTGAACGTGACTTCAGTTGACATGTTTTTTCCATTCGATCAATTTTGTCGATGATGAGTTACTCCCTTATCCTTGATTCCTGCCTCTCTGCAGCTGTGTAACGTTAGTTTTCTGATCCTCTTAGAATGTCAGTGTCAGATGTTGGACAAAATTACATTCAACTGGCTGAGAACTTTACAAAATTTAAAAGTTTCAAAATATTGATAATGGCAAAATGCTGACCCTCTTCCCAAACAGAAAGTAATTTCGCTTGATACAAGATATTCTGAGATGACTACTGGCTTTGTGTAGGTTGCTTTTTGGTGTGTCTGTTGTCAATTGGTGTTGTTTCTCGTGCAGTATATATTGAGATATAATTGCAAATATTCTGACTTTTCCTTTTTAGTGTTTGACTTCCACCAGAAAGCTGATGGCTTGCATGAAGAGAGCAGAGGCAACAAAAGGTGAGTCGGTCATGAAAGGGTTAAAATATAGTGCTAGGTGCACTGCGCAAGCAACAGTTGTCAGTTATATCACGACGAATCACGTAAACATGGTCAATGTTCAAAGGGTTAATTATAACATCCACGCAGACTTTGCAGAGCAGTGGAACTCGAATTAATTTAGTGTGTTAAGGGTTAATGCAAGTACCCTAAGTATCAATAGAATTTGTTGCTTTGTCTGTCATCAGTGGTTGTTAACCTTTGCCTTGCCAAGTTTACACATATTTTAATCCTAAAAAATTTAGATTTGTGTTGCATGAATTTGAAATATTTGCCTTCAATTTGCAATGCATCTACAAAAGAATCAGTAAAGCTATTAGTGTACAGCTGTACATCTGTCATCATTTGTCACAAGTTAACTCTTTGGGGATAAGCATCGCCAAGTAAGTCCTGTGACTAGTTTCGATTTGCAGCTGAAAAGGCCAAGAATTGCTGCCTTCTGTAATGGAATATATGCCCCTGATTATAATCTGTGAACTTTGAGGTGTTGAACTATGCTGTTTATTCTTACAGCCTTGGCACCACAAAGAAAGGCATTGGCCCAGCGTATTCATCAAAGGTAAACTATCTCAGTAATTACACAACAGTCACAACACTGTTAACCCTTTAGACCTCAGGCATTTTTTATGCAAAGCCCCTGGTTCCTCAGAAAACTAGGTCAAGATTCCCCCCCGAAAAATGACACTTTTAATTTGCATTTTCATTCAACACAATGCAATTTACATTATTTTAAGGGCATATAATTATCTTCACATTCAATGTATATGCTTGTATAAGGGCATATCATTATCTTCACATTTAATGTAGATATGCTTGTATATGAATTTGAAACATAACCCAGCAGATGCACCAGTATATCAGTATTTTACTGTATGTATGTTGCATATATTCGAGTTCAATGGAAACATTCTCAACAACATGAGAAGCTAGACAGGCGCATTCTTTATTTAATACTTCACCAATGTATAACAAAAAACTAAAGATACAAATCAAGCTCCACGTGGCTCCACAAAACTCTCCACCCGAACCAACTAGATTCAGTTTACAAACCCAGATGACAATGCCCCAGTCCACCCAGCTATACGACAGAGGCAGCCCTGCCTCACCTCCCAGCCCACACCAGAGGAAACCCTTCAGCTGCACACCCAGCACCCTGTATACGCCTGACAACTCTCCTCCCTCTCCTCGTGTGTTCCCGAGCCTGGCATTTATACCCCTCCCTAACGGTGGGAAACTTTTGTTTCATTATAACTATTATACATACTCTCTGGTGAGCCTCACTCAACACTGCTACAGTCCTGCCACCAGCAGGAAACCCCTGTGGTTTGGAGACAGGAAACCTTTGTGGTCACCCAACTTTGAGGTAGCCCTGGTACTGGCGGGAAACCCTTGTGGCAGCCTTACCATAATTTACTCAAGTAGCAAACATTTTGGTAGGCTTCTTCTGCAGTCAAATGATTCGGACCAGTTGACGTCATTTTGTTAACTCAAGAACGGGGGATCAGTTTTGAATAAATGCGGGAAACTCTGAAAAGTTGAATACCAACAGTAACCAGAAATACCCACAATGCACTGCCTATATGTTAATCCTTGAAGTTGAATGTGTTTCAAAACTATCCTCCAGAGAGCGCCTCTGGAATAGGACTAATATTTTGGGACGGGTTTAGCCGACTTGGTGTCGGAAGTCGGGCAGTTTGGTCAACTTGAGGTCTAAAAGGTTAAATGTACTCAAACAGCTTTTCAAAACTCAGATTACATTTTATCTAATGGAGTACTTTCAACTGAGTTTTTTGTTTTTACGTAAATACAAATTTGCAGGGAGTTTGTCACAGGAGATGTCATGTATGGTTTGTGTTGACATGTATTGTTTGTGTTGACATGTTTGTGTTGACATGTATTGTTTGTGTTGACATGTTTGTGTTTACATGTAATGTTTGTGTTGACATGTGTCTCTTGTGTTGACTTGAAGGCGACAAGGAATGGACTGCGGGTCGGGGATTTGGTGGGAGACTTTGGCGTGTTCTCAGACAGGTGAGTGGTGGGAAAGTCATTGTATCGAGAAATAAAAAAATTCTATTAAGCAGAAGACATAAGGAGTTGTATTAGCCCTGCTTACAGCAGGTGGGGCTAGCTGTAAAATATAATCAGTTAAAGTGCTGTATTTATTCTAGTAAGTGCACATGCTTTTATAACAGTGTTTAATAGTGTAAACTTTCATTTTGTATATCCAAGTTAATATGTATTTTGACTTGTAAAGGCTTGTCAAATATAGCATGCTAACTTTGTCAATATTAGATAACTATTGTTTGTTATTATTGTTAGAATTGTATCTGGAAAGTTGCAATGTGCCTTGAGTCAAAAGCGTATTGTTTCTGATCGTATGTGTCTGACTATGTTTCTCGTACAATTAGATTCCGCAACCTGGCACACTACTACATGCAGCGATATCCGACCCTGGATATCGAGGTGGAATCAGAGATAGAGCGATATCAAGTAAGTTCTTGTGTTTTATTTCATATACTGTCAAAATTGTGACCCTAGTGACATTGTGTGAATTAGCAAAATAAACAGTTGTATTTACCCTGTTGGTAAGCAAACTTAATCCAAATATCAATGGGTGATGGAGTTAACTAACTATAAAAGTATATCACTTTATGATAAACTACTGATTTATATGTTTCATTTAATGTATTGAGAAAGAAAAGTTATCATTATCAAATATCATTATTATATTTTATTAACTGTTATTGATATTTTGCACTACTCAGCTTTGTTACTATAAACAGTGGAAATGTTAGCAATGTGAATGAATAAAAATGAAAAATGATAGAATGCACATTCCAACAAGTAAAGTAAAACAAAATTGTGTTCATGCAAAACATTCCATGGAATGTTTTCATCTCTTGTAGGAGCTGCGTAATAAAATTAAACCAGTGGTTGTCGACACAGTCACATTTATGAACAAGGCACTTCAAAACCCGAGTAAACGGATACTGGTAGAGGGCGCCAATGCAACAATGCTCGACATCGACTTCGGTAGGTCACAAATATTTCTCTGTGAAAAAGTCTATTTTTAGCATGTAAGTGCGGTATGTTTCTCTTGCTGTCCAGATACACACCTGGAAAATTACTGGAAAATTTTACATTTTCAAGTAGATATTTCGTTGTTAACTCTCAGTAGCCTATTTCTTGTTTTGTTATCTTTCTGCATTTGTACCGATAACTTTTCAATATTCTTAGTTTTTATTCCAATCACATTACTGAGTGTGGAAATTACTATGAATTAAGTCAATATGATTTTGTGTTTTATTAAATTGAGCATTTTGGGCTAACTCCAACTCTTTGCCTCAGTAAATCTTAAGATGTCTCCACAATTTTAAGTTATAAACATGTAAACACATCTGCAGTACAATAAGACCGGCTAGCTGAACTTTTCAAATGCAGATTTGGTAAAATGACTTTTCTTGTTCTTATTACACATGAGATCAATTAAACTAATAATAATAAAACATTTATGTGACATATACATTTACATAGATGTATTCACCTTTTATGAAACCGTGCACTGATATTCAAGCTACTGAATTACCACTGCGTACTTAAACACACTATGATTTTACTAAAACAATCATTTATATATTGCGTTTTTTACACCCACTATTTTACAGTGGAATAAATATAGTCAAAATAAATAACACAATATAGTGACTGAATGTTCTCGAACATAAAATAATTGTGCACATATTTTTTTAACATGTGAATGTTATTATTTATGCGTCAAATTAGATATTGTAGTAGTACTCGTATATTTCATATTTGGACATCAAAGAACCACATTCATGATGAGATAAACCACTTGATTAAGTGTCTGTGCGCCAGGAACCTACCCCATGGTGACGTCCAGTAACTGTACGGTTGGTGGAGTCTGTACTGGCCTGGGAATCCCACCCCGCAATGTGGGAGACGTATATGGAGTGGTGAAGGCCTACACAACACGTATCGGCAGTGGCAGTTTCCCCACGGAGTTTGACGAGGTATGGGCTGTAGTTTCCTACTGAGTTCAATGAGGTATGGGCTGTAGTTTCCCCACTGAGTTCAATGAGGTATGGGCTGTAGTTTCCCCACTGAGTTCAATGAGGTATGGGCTGTAGTTTCCCCACTGAGTTCAATGAGGTATGGGCTGTAGTTCCCCACTGAGTTCAGTGAGGTATGGGCTGTAGTTTCCCCACGGAGTTCGACGAGGTATGAGCTGTAGTTTTAATCTGATGGCCGGGTTCGTTTTTTAATATCACTAATGATGTATGAAGTAACATTGACGTTAAGGATATTTCATGATTTTTAAAAATATTTATATGCAGGAGGGTAATAATAAAAAATACATACAGTAGAACCCCTCATTTAAGACGACCCCCAAATCAGAAAGGAACGGTATTAAAAGAGGGTTGGTCTCTCGTGAGGGGTTTGGTTATTTTGATGTTTTGGATTCGTACATAGTAAAATACACAAAAATATAAAGTAAAAAATAAAAACATGAGATGGACACATTAACATTGAAAATTTATCTTTTTGGTTAATTTTGTGTGACATGTTTCAGTATAAGTTTAATTTTGAGTAGTTTTAATATCTGATAAAAAAGTATCCTTCTTTAATTTGTTATTTTAAATTCGGTCTAAGGGGTTAAAAAGTGCTGCCACCTCACGGCGTCTGGGTAATTGCACCGCGGTCGCCATTTTGTTGGTCTTTCCAGCGTCACAAAATTACCTACACATGAAAACGACCTCTTACAGCCACAAAACTTCCCCTCTCATAACTTATATATACACACACTAAATAACACTAGTCATAAAATAAAATCATTAAAATTCCTGTGAAGAATAATATTCACCAACCAAAATCATGCTAAACTCAACAGCATCGGCAGCTGTTATGTGCAGGCCATAGATTACCATAGCGCAACATTGCGGTGTCACTACATATATGAGTGTCAGAAATTCTGGCTTTGTCCTAAACTGACCTAAACCTTAGCGTAAACCCTAAACTTTGATCATACACAATATGGATATTACAGTAATCACATAGCTACTCATAGCCGCTGGCGATGTCGATTTCCACCGACGATGTCTTGGCAGCAAATTTTTGTGCAAGTTTTATGTGTTTCAATAATGTGATTTCATTTTGTAACCTAGTGTATGTATATAATATATATGAAGAATGTTTGGCAGCTGTTAGTTGTCGTTTTCTTAGTTCGGTCAGAAAATGAAAGATTGCCCAAATTAATGGTTGTCATCGTGCGATTCATTGTTTTTATGCACATCCGTGCCCTGTTAGTCACACGTTTAATGGAAATTTGTTGCGAGATTTAGGTTTTAAAATGTCATATTTGCCAGGTAGTTGTTCATGATGGGACGTTTATACAGCGTATAAACAGTCGAAAAATAGTCGTAAAAAGCGAGTGGTCGTTAATCAGCGGGTCGTTCATGAGGGGTTCTACTGTCTCAAGAGTAAAAACATTAATGAATAAAAAAATTAGACCTCTATGGTAATTTACTCAATTTACATGCTACTAAATACATAATGAACTGTACTAACTTTACGTGCATAGCCATTTTGTGCTACTTAATCATCTTAATTATTCTGGAGCAAAGACCAATTCAGGATTGGAATCCTTGTGTGAATCCTCAGTGGGAATTTGCATAGAAACGAAGTGAAATGACCAGATGCTTTTTGCAGGCCCTGGACAATGAGATACGGACGAAGGGGGCAGAGTTCGGAGTGACCACTGGCCGCCCTCGTCGCTGTGGCTGGCTGGACGTCGTCATGCTCAGATACGCTCACATGATCAACGGATTCTCAGCGTCAGTGACTTTCTCTCACGTCGAAACATAAAATAAGTGTGGTCGGGCACAATTGTCCGGACCGTAGGTTACATTAAAAAACTGCGGGAAATGGTGAAATAGCTTCGCTTGAGTGGGAATAGAGATTTTGATTATTTGCAATTTTAGTAACTTCGTATCTTATCGTCAGTCTCGGGAATTACTATTTTCTTGCCAATTTTACACGCGTGATTTGTCACGTAAATATGTTAGCTTTGTTGCTGTCTCAAATTGGGCATTCTCTGTTTGACAGTATGATGTAACTTTGCAACAAAATGACACTTAGGTGTTGCCGTTTAGCTTAACAACGCTAGTCGTCTCACCATACACCAATCGTTTGAACCACTGCAACCTATCACAAGTTTTTGACATTAATTTCAACATTTTATGGGAATTAAAAGCATACTGCCATAAAACATGTGTTAATCAAACTAGAAAAACCATCATTCAAGATGACTGATTTGTTCCTTCATTTTATAGCCACTACAATCACTACCAGAAATCATACTACAGCAATATTAAAATGTGATGTACAGTGTGTTTAAATTTAAATGTTATTTGAAAACGGCTAGGTGAAACGAGGCATTTTTGTTATGCAAAATAATGATCAAAATACTTGTACACTCCCTTTGTGAGGAACATCTCATTTGAAGGTCACCCGTACTACCATAATGTCATTTATAAAATATTCATATTTTCAATTGATTGCAGTGTCATATTGACAAAGTTGGATGTCCTTGACGAGCTTCCTGAAATAAAAATTGGCATCGCCTATGTGAAGGACGAAAAAAGACTGGATTATATTCCATGTAAGCATTACATAAAACTGGTATATGTAGTTTATTGTTGTAAAAAAAGTAGAACATTCTTAAGAAACACTACAATTATAAATATATGTGGTATCTTATCTCTTAAAATGTATACACAAGAAAAAAAAATTCAAGTACTTTGATAGGTAGTTATTTAGGGTTTTCAGTGACCTTGCATTTATTTAAGTTGAACCACGTTTCAGACACTTTTGTTCTTCACTGGGATATCAAGACTGCTGGTGACGGGAGGGGGGGGGACATTTTGAGGATTTATGTCCATTATCACGATTGAATGTGTATTGTGAAGATAGTCTTCTGATTGGTGTATTTTGTTGGCAGCGTGCCAGAATGAGTTCGTTGACCTCAAGGTGGAGTACATCACCATGCCTGGCTGGCAGACAAACATCTCTGGTGTACGCAACTTTGCTGATTTGCCTGTCAATGCCCAGTCGTACGTACGCAAAGTGGAAGAACTAATTGGAGTGCCGGGTTAGTAAAACACCTGTCCTTGTGTTAATTTATTTGTGCTTTTATTGTTTTGTGCAAACTCCAGTTCCTCTGTTTTCGGAATAGTCCTATTTATGTTTAGTAATTCTACTAGTGGTTTTTCAATGATTGGAAAGAAATGTTACTAAAAAATTTAACCGCATTTCAGACAGAACTTGGTGACAGTTGCAAATTTGGCAGTCTAGAACACATTGTCATAACGCGAATCGGATATAACACGGTCAATCGTGGACCCAAACTTTCAGCCATAAAAGGAAATGAGTACTAGAACCAACACTAGAGCTGTAATAACCATCAATTGTTTTATGAAGTTGTCCGTGTATTTGTCTGGTGTGGGTGTATCTGGAAACACTTGTCAGGAGAAACAAGAAATTTAACATAGCAGTAACTGGCTGAATATACTTTAAATGCAGTTCCATTTTGTGGCCCCCAACAGTATTGCATTATAACGAGGCATGACTATATATGTGGTCTGTTTATCATTTATCAATTATTAAGCAGATGGTACTGCTTAGTGAGTGAAACATATTAATCCAAACCGACTCTCAGAGCCAGTTTGGATTATAAAACATGTGAAGGCCTTCACTGTATACTGGTGGCGCAAGAACCAACACAAAACACGTAGCGTTTTTGCGACTTTGCTAACATATAAGACCATCTGTTATATTAATGTTGATAATTTACAACACAATCGTTTATTTCTTGAAATCGTTTGTTTTCAGTGAAATGGATTGGAGTCGGGCAGTCACGTGACTCGGTGATTCAGCTCTTCTGAGATGTTGACGACGTTTTATGTCATCAACGACCTTGTCCTGATTGCGGGACCTATCAACCTTGAGTTTGCGGACTACTTACTGCTTTTACTGTATCGCTCTGTGTACTTGAATCGTCCGATATTTGTCCCCCGCCTAGCCTACTAACACTACTGGCCCAAATAGTCGACACAGGAACCTTAGATCAGACAGCAAACACGATAGACATGGAGAGACAGACTGTAGATGTTTATCATTTACTTTACATTTCTCGAATATATTTTATATATATAGCAGGATTATTTTCACACGGGCAAGTGTTTTCTTTTGGAGACTGTATGAATACATACAATGGATGTCTATTAAATGACTAAAACAATTTCTTTAGAACTTTGTTTCATTTGCAAATCTATTTCATAATATGGACACATTTTTTTTCCAGGTATAAGTCTCTTGTGTAAATTGTTTACAACTTACTAATACAAAATATTTCTCAATAGTTAATTTAGTCAAACAAGGTTATATTAAATTAGATATACCAACTAAATGTCATAAACACTTGATAAACTTGTCATACTATGTATGATGCTTGTCACTTTGCAGTCTAGCTAACAAATAATAAAATCAATGTAAACTTACAAATAAATGCAGTAATATGTGCATGATGGCATACAAAATTCAACCAGTTAAGTATTTTTATTTATTTATTAAAAAACTTGCAGGTAAATCGACACAATCTGAACTTTACCAATCACATTTCAACACTTATCGGACAATATTTGGCAGGTCAGTGAGGTCACACATACAACCTTGCAATAGTTCTGTTGCTAACATGATAATCTTGTTCCAAACTTGTAATGATTGTCAGCCAAGAATAGAACTTGTTATTCTGTGCTTTCATATACAATGCAAATGACGTCATAAGATAACCCACAATTCAATTATTCAAGTTATTTTATTCTGTCCACCACAGAAACAAACAAACCGTTTCATGAAAGTAAAAAGAGATGTGTTATTCTGAAAGTTTGCAAGATTATATGAAGATAAACAACTTACTTAATGATGTGGTTATATGTATATGACTACTGGAATTAACACAATGACATATCTGGGGGCATTGGGCCATATTGGCTTTGAAAAATATATTTGTTAATGCTTTTACATGCTCGAACATTTTTGGCCCCCGTTTGCCGTCATCCTTGATACCACACTGAAACAATGTCTTGTACAATCATACCAGTACACACAACACGTTAAACCATCTTTGACATACTAAATAGTTGTTCAAACCACTCTGTGGAACTAAAATAAATGCATACAAAGGGCTGCCACGTTGCTACAAGTGTTGGAAAACTGATCATGAGAATTTTGGATCGTAACATTCTCAAGTTAATGAGGGAGGCAATGATAGCTGTATAATACTACATGCACGGTTTGGGATTTCACAAATTTGCAGACCATCTCATGCTGCCTTCAAATAGATTTTTATACGTCTTATTTTATGTCGTTTTAAATCAATATCAAAGACAAAAGCACAAACTCCTGCAAGCTGCCGACTTGAACAGCAACAGATCTGATCTGTCCTGGTATAAATGAACAGATCTCTGCAATGTGCTGACAATTCGATTCCCTGGCCCATAGTTTGATCACAAACTCGGAACTAGATACACCTACGATAATGCAGAACAATGCTTGATTTTCATGAGAACTAACAAGAAATGGAAGTAGGCAGTTTTATATTGTTTTGCGTCGGTTATCACGAAACTGGGCAACACATCATAAGACACAAAATCTGCAAATACATATCCTCTGGTGACGTACAAACACACACAGAACTCGGTCATGAAGTAACAAAAACAACAGTTTGACAGTTTCACATCGGGCGCACATTGTGGGAAATTATTGATGACAACTACAAAAACCAGGTTTGCTTAAATATACGGATGAAGGCAGTGCAGTTTATGTTTCACGTGTTCTTTTCCACATACTGATCAGGTTAAATGTACACCGAACTGGTCACTAACAAAACAATAGGTGAAATGAAGAAATGACTAAGGTGCTGCCATAGACCCTCTACAGCCCCACCCCCGGGCAATAGTTGCCTCCTAACTCAACTAGCCCCTAACATGTACATGAAATCTAAATGATGCCATCTAATGGCTACATCCATGTGGACAATGACCGTGTGAATGCTGGGATACGTCTTTGCGCGAGACGCCGATCATCTTTCGTAGAATGACGTAGGTATTAAACCCGTCCTCGTCAAACATTGCCTCTGCCATCGAATCCTCTGGACTTGTTTCGTCCATGTCATATCTACAGATCGAACAGTTGTAATAATATATAAATGTCTAACCAGTAATAAAATCTACATTTTACAGTTGTACAGTTGTAACATACAGATAAAGTAGTAGGTAAAACAATACACTTCTACTAGAAAAATTGCACACAAAATAATATTGTATAATCCATAAGAATATATTTAATATAAATATAACATCAATGTCAGTATTGAATATTATAAAAAATGCGAAGTATTGGTAAATCCATAGCATGGAGAAACAAGTTGTAAGGCTAAAGGAAGGGAAAGACAGGGGAATTAAGTGAGGACATTTATAGGGATGGTGATGAAACTGAGACAGATGAAATTTTGAAGAGGTCGGAGACGGGGAAAGAGAGCAGATTGGGGAAATTAAAGCAAATTGGGAAACAGTAATATAAATCGGGGAAACGAGAGGAGATTGGGAAAGAGTCTGAGAAGATCGGGGAAATTGCAGGGATTGGGAAAGGGAGAGAAGATTAGGGAAAGTGAAGGAGATTGAGGTAGTAAGAGCAGATCGGAGAAACCAGACGAGATTGGGAAAGAGTATGAGAAGATTCGAGAGACTGAAGGAGATTGGGAAAAAGTTGAATACTGAGGATGTGGAGGAGGTTGGGAAGTGGGTGCAGACTGGGAGATGGGAATTGAACAGACAAGGAAGGGGACAATGCCATCTCATCCTGCACTTCAGCGACACAGACGAAAGCATCATCCAGCCACAAGACAAGGCTGGGGTCAAACAAGACCGAGAACTACTATATCAGGTCAAGTGTACTCCATTTTTAAGACCCACATTACTTACTAAAAAACCTAGTGTGAGTACTTTGAAGTGTTCTTCAATATAAGCACTTCACACCAGGCGACAACGGCCACAACCAAATTCAGAAGAGCTGCACACTGGATGTCACTACGGCTGTGTACTCACTTGAGCTTTTTCGTGAAGAACTCCAGCGCTGCCTGGTTCTGTTTGAAGACTGTCAACATGACCTTTGACATCTGTGTCCTGGCAACAGAAGTCACATGACTGAGGGCGCCAGGAGGAAGAGCAATTTGTTTCAGATTTCAGATGGTGTTTGCTACACAAATACACTGAAGATGGTTAATTCAAGGGCCTATCTCCCTATTTGTCTCACACCTGTATCTTCACACATGCCAGTACTTGAACAACTGCACTGGGTGCCTGTCAGACAACGCATTGTGTTTAAAGTACTTGTGTTCATTTATAAAGCGCACCATGATTTCACACTGCAGTACCTATCATATCTGCTACATCCAAACATATGCTAATTCAAGAGTCTATCTCCCTATAAACATGCCAATTCAAGGGTCTACCTCCCTATAAACGTATAATAATTCAATTACTACACCCTCTTAAAACAGACAATGGGTGTAATAAGGAATTGTTGGTGAAAGAATAAACACATTTCCTTCACAACATTAAAATAATTAGCATTTGTGTTACACTGACAGAATTGATCATGTGTACAGAGCAGGCCTGGTACAGAGTCACATGTTGGAATGACAGTTATAAACAACAAAGCTAACAGCACGGTTAACGTTACTGTCAATTACTAGTTTGCTACAGGTGAAACAAAACATATTTTAATTGTTCTAACATTTGGAACTGTTGCGAGACCCTGTGCCGTCACTACTTACTTGTGTGCGAGCAGTTCCAGAATCTGCATGAGGAACTTCCCCAGGGCTTTATGTCTCACCGACTTCACCAGCTGAATCTCGTAACTGCAACACACAACACAACAAAGCCTGTCACATCACGTAGCCATTGTATATTTACATGTCTTTAGCAATGGGGCTACCAATAAGTTGATTTCAAATTTGTTGGAGTAGCCCCAGAAAACAAAGCTTAGTTTTAGGAATATCTTTTTTAAACATTCTAAGATTCAAAAGTCCATTTAAAACATCACATTAAAAACGGAAATTGTTCTTCAGTTACACAGTAAGATGACAGTAATAACATTGGTTAGCCAGAATATATATGGTTAAAAAGACACATTAAAATTGTAATAATACTAATAAGCACTAAAATTGGTAAAGTAAATAAATTAAGTATATAAATAAGTACATGTACTCTAAATAATAAATAAGCAAGTAATATAACTTAAAAGGTTCTTTGATAAGACACAATGTGATAACATTAATATTTACTAAAATTGGCAAATAAATAAGATTAGCTAAATCAGTACAATAAGTGTATGGAATAAAAGAAATATACAGTAGTGCTGTACATTAAAATTTAGCATTCAAAATAAAAATGGCAGAAAGTATAAAAAATGTCTTGAATAGGTTCTTTTTAGCTAGTGGAACTTTTAGACGTCTCCCTGACAGAAGTTCTGAAAAGCGTTATTCAGAGGATGGATAGAATCGTGCAATACTTGTCTGGCCTTCCTTTTCAGTACAGCATTGTATATATTGGACAGGAGTTTCTGTTCATTACCAAAGAACATAAACATACAATCTCACATGTTCCTTACCAACGCAAACATGCTGGTGGCTATGTCGACGCAGTAATACTGAATGAATTTGATTAAGTTTTGACTTTAATTTTATACGCAACCAGACGTCAGTGCAACTGTTCAAGTAAGTGAACAATTTGGACCAAAAACAGTTTATCATGAGTTCTCAAATTCATGATAAACAGTTTTGTACACGAGACAGAGCTTTATGCAGAGACCCATCCACCTATCAATCGGATGGGTAAAACCTGTCAAGGACAGGTAGAAATTTTGATGGTGAACAGATAAAAATATGAAGGAGTGAAAATGTTCAGATATTGTCAGCTACGCCTTGAAAACGGGTGTCACCCATGTGTCTGTAGTTAATTTCATGTCATAAAACACATCTCGTAATTCGTCTCTCGATAATTCGTCGAAAGCCTAAAACGTCGTAAAGTTACACTAGTTGCGTTTCACGAGTCTGCTCCATATTTGCACTTGGCTGTGCAAGTAGTGGTAACTTTTCGCTAGTCTAAATATTTACGGTATGCTCCCCAAGTTCATTGATGCTCCCAACACGCTCACTCTCAACACAATTATTTTTAATGTTTACACTGGCTATAGTGGGCATACTTAACATTCATCATAGCTTGGTATTTGCTATATGAACGGCAAAGGCAGCAGTTAAACAGAAAAAGGGTGTCTAAAGGCACCACAAATACTGGGATTCCCCACCATGACTGAATTAGGTCAAGTTAGTTACACGAATGCTAAATTGGTCTCATGAAACCGGCCATAAGCTATATTGACTAGTCGCCGTTAGCTCCGACCAGCATAGCTTTATCTAGAGACCCGTCCACCCATCATTTGGACGGGTAAAAACGAATATGGACGGGTAGAAATATGGAGGACGGGTTGTGGACGGGCAAAAAATGAAGGAGCAAAAAAAAACAGTTCCAAAACCATAGATATTGTTAGTTATGCTTGAAAGTGAGTGTAAATGGTGTCAAATGTGTGTTTGTAGCCCATTTCAGGTCATCAGGCACAATTTGAAAGTTTATAAACTAGCTTAACAGTTAACATCAACGTGTCCACCAAAACATGTGACTGGCAAACTAAAACATGTGACTGGCAATAATTTAATCCTGCATAAAGCCCTGCCGACCAGTAGACCACTAATTGCACGTAAACAAACGCAGCTTTATGAAACATGACTTGCCCTACCAGTAGAGGACGGCCTCCTCGTAGTCCATGTCGAAGCGGAAGTGGACCAGGGCCACGGGCTTGTTCTCCTGGTTGCGGGCCACCAGGTAGCGCGCCTTGTCCTCGCACATCTCCTCCAACTTCTGCTTGTCATTCCAGCCCCACCCGCTGTCCTCGTAACTGTCAACCAACACAACGACTGTCACGACTGTGGTACGGTCAAATAGAGATGTCACCAACACGACGACTGTCACGACTGTGGTACGGTCAAATAGAGACGACACCAACACAACGACTGTCACGACTGTGGTACGGTCAAATAGAGACGTCACCAACACAACGACTGTCACGACTTTGGTACGGTCAAAGAGAGACGTCACCAACACAACGACTGTCACGACTGTGGTACGGTCAAATAGAGACGTCACCAACACAACGACTGTCACGACTGTGGTACGGTCAAATAGAGATGTCACCAACACAACGACTGTCACGACTGTGGTACGGTCAAATAGAGACGTCACCAACACAACGACTGTCGTGACTGTGGTACGGTCAAATAGAGACGTCACCAACACAACGACTGTCACGACTGTGGTACGGTCAAAGAGAGACGTCACCAACACAACGACTGTCACGACTGTGGTACGGTCAAATAGAGACGTAACCAACACAACGACTGTCACGACTGTGGTACGGTCAAATAGAGACGTCACCAACACAACCACTGTCACGACTGTGGTACGGTCAAATAGAGACGTCACCAACACAACGACTGTCGTGACTGTGGTACGGTCAAATAGAGACGTCACCAACACAACGACTGTCACGACTGTGGTACGGTCAAAGAGAGACGTCACCAACACAACGACTGTCACGACTGTGGTACGGTCAAATAGAGACGTAACCAACACAACGACTGTCACGACTGTGGTACGGTCAAATAGAGACGTCACCAACACAACGACTGTCACGACTTTGGTACGGTCAAAGAGAGACGTCACCAACACAACGACTGTCACGACTGTGGTACGGTCAAATAGAGACGTCACCAACACAACCACTGTCACGACTGTGGTACGGTCAAATAGAGACGTCACCAACACAACCACTGTCACGACTGTGGTACGGTCAAATAGAGACGTCACCAACACAACGACTGTCACGACTGTGGTACGGTCAAATAGAGACGTTGTCGCTCTTACATTTGTCCAGCGTTATAAATGTTCTGGTTGACATTTATGCGCATGGGCAATAAATTGTAAAATCACCAATGTGAAGCGAAGCGACAAAACATTTATGGTATAACTATTACAGGCTGTTCTTTAGGATGTATATAACCTTTCAGCAAAGTTATTTGTCGCATTATATGATTATAACAGGAGCCAAACAAGTTTTGAGGCATATTTTGATAGCAAGCACAAATCACTGTAGTGCGCCATAATCTGTGAGTGATTTAAACAAATGTAATACTTTAATCTATTGAACGACATTGAAGCAACTCTTCACACTGTTCACAGTAATCATCACAGGAGAGTTAACGAACAGCCCATGGCATTTATACAAAAAATGCTTTTGTCGTTTTGCTGCACATTGATGAGTTTACAGTTATCGCGCAGGCGCAGAAACGTCAATCGAAAAATTTGTAATGACCGGAAAAATGTAAGCACAACAACATCACCTACACAAGAACTGTCACAGACTCAAGTTGATCAAACACAGGCTTGACAAACACAACATGAGTTTACTTGACTTTCTCTGTGATGACACCTGAACATCAGGTGAAAACTGAAAAGCAGTACCCTATTCGGCCAAATAAAGGCGAACACAGACACATAATAGACGCCTATCGACTGACATCTTTACTTGAACCATAAAGGCCCAAACGTGTTCAACACCAGGTGATTAGCGGTTTTGATATCACCGTCTTGTGCAGTGGAAATTAACCGCTACGCATATCATCCAGTTAGAGAAACAGGTTACTACAACTGCCGTCTTGTTCAACATTAGCAATGGCGGTGGGTGCCGGGGTCCTTGGGATTGAAACAATAATAATAAAGCTTTATCACATGATGAATTGGAATGTAGTCTGGCGTTGACTCATATAGTGCCTATATATAGAATAAAATGAAATATGGCAAATAAATATAAGATATAGATATAAGATATACCTTTTACATAATTTGTTCCTTAAAATAAAAAAAAATTATAATAAATAAATAAAGACAGTAAAATAATAGATTTTCTATTTAACAATAATTGTGGTGTAAACTAGTTACTAAATAAATAAATAAATATATATAAAATGTCCTTTAAAATTGTTTAAAATATATATATATACAGCTGTATATATAAATTATCTTCTAAAAATATAATTTAAATTAATAAACATATATACATGTATACATTATAAGAGAACTAAAATATCATTTAAAATTATATTTACAATTACAATTCAATGACAACATATCTTTTCTTGGACTTAGCACATTTGTGAGACTGTTCCACATAAATGCATGTTATCGACTCACAAGCCTTGCATGTTTGACTTGGTCAGTTTGAATGTCCAGTCTTTGGTCTCAGCGTCCAGGTCCTCCACCCGATGACAGCAGATTGTCAGGTCCAGTCTGTGGACACAACAAACCTGTGACAACCACATGTATCATGTCTGGCAGTCACAGTACCATTCCCTGGAAATTAAACACTGTACCACTAAAACAGACCAATAACGGCACCTGGTGACTAAATGTCAAACTTCAGTTAACGACTGGTTTTCTTAACCCTCTTTTACTAAAAAGCAATGCACTTCAGCCATATAATTTGTCATGAAAACTACAAGAATTGATCCTAAAAACAATGTTAATAATTGCGATGCTGGCTGGCTGATTTTTGTATCTTTGCAAAACCCATTAGTAATAACGTATAAACTCCATTTTAATACTAATTTGCCAATGTGGTACCTATCAAAAACCTGAATATGTTAACATAAAAATTATAATATTTATCATTACAGTTGTATGGCCACTTACCCATTTCTTTGGAACTTCTTAAACGGAACCAATAGGGACATTGGATCCGGAAGCTGAAACATGACAAAAGCACCTCACCGTGATGAAACTGTACTGCTACTTCAAAGAAATACAATATATCCCAAAATGGTTTTCAGTGAAACCAGACATTATAATAAGATGTTTTAGCGTATGAAGTACAGCCTTTGTAATGTAAAGTATTTTACAACTTCCTGCTCAATTGTTTTAAATAGCCAATCACAAATAATCCTCATTTATGTTCGTGAACATAAATGAACGCAGACTGCTTAAACAATATGCATGCATTGTACGATTTAACTTACTTTGGAGCATAAATTTGTCAATGAGTACAACGTTTCGACCCATCAGCTGTGCGCCTTGTTCACGTACTGTTGTTGGCTCAGATTTCGGTGGGATAATAAATTTTGGTTGTAGATGGCAGGCAGATGGCATCCCTGGTCTTTGTTCATGACATAGCTTTATCTAGAGACCCGTCCACCCATCATTTGGACAGGTAAAAACGAATGTGGACGGGTAGAAATATGGAGGACGGGTTGTGGACGGGTCAAAAAATGAAGGTGCAAAAAATAAGTCTTCCAAAACCATAGATATTGTTAGTTATGCCTTGAAAGTGAGTGTAAATGGTGTCATATGACAGTGTTTGTAGCCCATTTCAGGTCATCAGGCACATTTCACAGTTTGTAAACTAGCTTAACAGTTAACATCCATGTGTCCATCAAAACGTGTGACTGACAATAATTTTATCCTACATAAAGCCCTGGTTCATGATAGGGGCTCTCTGTTTGATAGAGAGCCCCCCAGCCTCCTCCCTCCCCCAGCCTCCTCCCTCCCCCAGCCTCCTACCTCCCCCAGCCTCCTCCCTCCCCCAGCCTCCTCCCTCCCTCAGCCTCCTCCCTCCCCCAGCCTCCTACCTCCCTCAGCCTCCTCCCTCCCCCAGCCTCCTCCCTCCCCCAGCCTCCTCCCTCCCCCAGCCTCCTCCCTCCCCAGCCTCCTCCCTCCCCCAGCCTCCTCCCTCCCCCAGCCTCCTCCCTCCCCCAGCCTCCTCCCTCCCCCAGCCTCCTCCCTCCCCCAGCCTCCTCCCTACCCCAGCCTCCTCCCTCCCCCAGCCTCCTCCCTCCCCCAGCCTCCTCCCTCCCCCAGCCTCCTCCCTCCCCCAGCCTCCTCCCTCCCCCAGCCTCCTCCCTACCCCAGTTTCCTACCTCATTCGCAGCATCAACCAAGGCTAGTTTTGCAGTTAGTCGGGCATTCTCCTCCTTTCGTTTTTGTTTCTTCTCTTTCCCTTTTACAGATTTTCTCTGAAAAAAGATTCTCATGCATTCAACACCAGTCACTCAACATCAACCCACATCAGGTGACACCTGTAGCCAATCATGTTCTTGGAATACAAAATGCTCTCCACTTAGTTGATGGTGCCAAGCGAGTTATGTTATTTCTAATTGTCACATCAAATCATTCCTGGATTCCCTTCAGAACTTTTTCATTAGTAAACAACGGGCGAAGTTTTTGTTATTAACACGCTGATGACTTTCAAATGGATAATTATCAACAATTTAAAGGGAATTTTACAAAACACGTAAACTCCTGTTAACTGATGACACAGCTTGACCACTGGTCAGTAGTCATACCTCTGTGTCATGAGCAAGATGTTGTTCACCAGGATATTGGAACTGTTCATGTATGTACGCTTTGTAAGAACACTTAGCACAATACCAAACAGTTGCCTTTTGTTTTCCTCCGAGATATGTAATGGTTCAAGCAAGCACATATCTTATAAGCACCAGATGAAGACACACTGCAACATTCATTTGGTGTGATGCAAAGCATAGTTTGTATTTACAAACATGTTTGATTTTAATAGCAAAATTAGGATTTTTTTTATAAAAATTGTACATTGCCTATTTTAATCCCTACTGACATCCCAAGAATTAGTTGTGTCCGGCGACTAAGCTGGCAAAGCCAGAGTCAACACCCAAACAGAGAAGTTTCAGACAACATAATGAAATGTTTTATGGGTGAACTAAGTGCCAAAGTTAAACCACAGTGTGTCTAAAGAATGTGGTTTAACAACACTAGAAACCAGGAGATTGAGAGGAGATCAGGTACCTAGAAGTATTTAAAATATTGAATGGGGCCGGTATGAAAATATTGACGAAATATTTTTTCCTAGATAAGGAAGAGAGAAGGACTAGAGAACATGAATTTACAACTTACATTAGCAAAGAAGCAGTGTAGACTAGTCTCTAGATATTAGAAAATTCTCATTTTTACAAAGAGTAAATGAATGGAACAGATTACCAGCTCAATAAAATTGACATATACCCCAGAAGAGCAGGATGCACTTAGATAGATAGGTTGGACTCTCTATAAGCCAAAGGGCTGAGTCCACCTGCCATTTAGAACTGCTTCTCTAGGACTAGGTGACAATCTTGTTAAATCGAAATCAAAGAGGAAGCCATGCCATATTTTGTCATTTGCGAGGTGTGATCAACAGTAGAATTAGGCATAACGCTCTTTTATCACCTGACTTGAAACATTCTTGGTGTATCATGTTACAACTGCCAGTATTGTCAGTTCTGTACAAGCATCATTCTCCTTAGAATACCGCCACACCAAGAAATCATAAATCAAACAGGGCACAACCACAGGGTTCGGTAATTCAGCGGCCGAGCCCGTATATAAATCGGTAATTTCGGATTCGGCACCGTTACACAGCGATTGTTACACTGTCACCCTGAAAATACCTAGATTCTTTGTTTGCGTAAAACTCCTTTCACTACTTACACCCATCACTAAGCCGTGGTTTGTTTGTGTAATTCCGCGAAACTACGAGCATTTACCGCCAAACCTAAGCAACTCGTTGCATCCGTAGCCATCAATGTCAAGGCCGATTGGCGTCGAGTGATGCCCTCTAGCGGATTACAAAGAACATACATTAGGCCGCAACAGTCGCCTCTGTATTTTTGATATAACTTTGAGTGATTTCAGCCACACTCTGCTCGTGTTACATGCAATGTTTAGGATGCGAATTGGTAATTATATTGGTATTACAACCAGTTCCATTGTTTATGTACAAATCTTACTATAACTGTTTGCCATCAAACATCCAACGTATTTTTGTTAAACGGGAAACGACGTATTCACTGAGAGCCTGTCACGATCCGAAATCGTCTTTGCAGACTTTGGTTTATTCACTTGAGGTTATCTAAACATAATAATAATTTTTTTTATAGCGCACCATCCAAACAATTATTATGGGACGCTCTACAATGGTGACAATATAAAATTGTTGGCCTCCTTCTGTCTAGAAAGATATTGGGTTGTGCGTCCTTAGTGTGTCAGTCCGGGTTGCTGCAGCGCCTGCTGTGACTGCACAGTCCGATCCTTGAGCCACAGACTCTGATACAGTTGCTGCATTTGAAGGTCTTCGCACCTGGCTCAATGTTTGTTTCTGTCACCTGCTTCTTGCGTTCCGTTTTCTCCTCTCACTCGTGCGGATGCATGTCCTGATAACAGGTCTCCAACTACTGCGGTCTGCGGCTTGGGTTTCCCAGTTTGCTGTGTTGATGCTGCCTATCTTCATGTCACGTTTGCAGACATCTTTGAACCGAAGGGGAGGCCTTCCCGTGGGTCTGGTGCCGGTGGCGAGCTCCTCATAAAGAGTGTCCTTGGGGATCCTTCCATCCTTCATTCGTCTGACATGACCAAGCTAGCGCAAGAGCCTTTGGGATACAAATCGAAAGCCTAAGTTAGATCAACGAAGGCGATGTAAAGTGGCTGCCTCTGTTCATGGCATTTCTATTTTAGCTGCCGTGGTGAGAAGGTCGTGTCGATGGTTGATCTTCCTGCTCTGAACCCGCACTGGGCCTCAGTGTACACTCGTTCTGCCGGTGACTGCAGCCTGTTCAGTGCTACCCGGGCGAAGGTCTTCCCGACAATACTGACGAGGGAGATTCCACGGTAGCTGTTGCAGTTGCTGCGACCTCCTTTATTTTTATATAGTGTGATGATATTAGAGTCACGCATATCCTGGTGTACCATCCCTTCATCTAAGCACTGGATTAACTGTAACTGATGTAAATGGCTTGGGAGAGAGCTTGCCTTGGCTACCTTGATGACTTCTGAAGGGATGCCATCATTTCCTGGGGCCTTGCCGCATGTTAGGGTGTCAATAGTCTTTCTGAGCTCTTCTGCTGATGGTGGAATGTCGAGCTTTTCCATGACAGACAAGGGGTGGTATTCTGAACTGCCGTCTCTGTGACGATGGTTTCTCTTGAGTGGAGCTCGATCCTGATAATGACCCGTCCATCTCTCCATTTGCTTGCCTTGGTCTGTTATGACACCCGTAGCGGACAATAGGGGTGTAATCTTGGTGAAACAATATAAAATAAAATACAATTATAATGCTAAAACACGCAAATTATAATACTATAGAATAACATTATATTAATTATAATCCAAACATTACTTACAAAATATGTGTGTGAATACATAGTAGGATCGTTCCGTGTTAAAACAACTGTAAAAAGACAAGTCTTCACTTTAAATTGGCTGACATTTGCATTTTGAGGCACTGTCAGATGCAGTCAATTCATTTTCACCCCATTGAAACCCACTGCACTCCCCTGAACCCCCCATGATGTTCAATAAAAAATATCGTAATTTCACGTATACCATGGCACCGAGGTTCTAAAAAAAATCAAACAAAACTCATTAATTCAAGCCGACACTCGTTCTTCTCAAGTGAAACTCTATCATCACCGGCAGGGGGTGTACGCACCTGTCGCATCCTTCCCTTCCCATACCCATGGGACGGTCGAACAGTGGCCGAAACTATATATTCAGCATCATAGAAATATTCGTATCTATAATTATTTCTATCATCTTAGCTGTGGGTCTGGTCGAGCAAGTGACCGATTGATTTATAAAGTAAATAGTCAAGACAACGAAAATATATTAATGATATTTAACTCGTGACCCTTAGTGACACAGCGACAATGCAAATAAACTGCAAATTTGTCGCGGCTTTTTTAGTTTCATTGATGGCACGCACTTTTTCGGTTGATGGATCAACGCTTTTCCAAACTGATTACACGTTTGTGGCGTTGACATTTGCGTAACGTCAACTGTATCTGCCCTGCGGCGGTAATACACCTGGACGGTTGCGTAATTCGCCATCCCCTGCGACGCTCTACGCAACGCCTGCCGCCATTCCATCACGTGATCGACGGTCCATTTGACAGCTTTGGGATGCTCATCGTTTTCTGATGCATCTGCTATATCCGTGACATTTCAGTGATAACCCACTCGCCTGGTAATATTACGTTGAGTCCGTAACATTTACGGCATTGTTTTCTCCGTGAAAGATCACGTATGCCGCCGAGGTTTGAGCCAATCCGTCTGTTCGCCAGGGGACGGGGACAGAAGCGGGTCGGAAGACGTCTCGCTCTGCCGGCGGTGCCGCTCGGCGTGCAGAGCAAACATGCACTTTAAATGCCAGCACCTAATCAAATCTGAGTAATTAGACGGGTGCTGTTGCATCTGGCGCGTGCGTTCTAATCAATGGGCTGGGGAGCCCGAATAGAAAGCAGATGGTGGCGAGAAATCTCGCGAGTGTGACGTGTGCTCCCGTCTGGCTACGACGCAGGAGCGCTGCCGTCTATATTTGGCTGGCGACGGGCTATTTTCGCGTCACCGACTTCACGGTTCTGCACGTCTGAGCATGGTTCCACGGGTGTACCTTGAATTCGCCAGGTGTCGTGCCACACGCTAGCCGCCATGTCCACGCCCTCGTAGAGGTTGATCAAAGTGCAAAGCTACGCAGCAATCGAGAGATACTACAAGCTGCATGGAAATGGAATTCGGTCAAGTGACTGACTACCTATGGTCGGTTCTATACAGGTTGAAAAGCCTGCGGATGCCTGAAAGGCTCATGCTGAGCTGTGAAATCTATACGCTGGCTTCACCACAGGAGCGTATACTTATACACTTATTTAAAGGGTAGCCAGACATTTCTTGTAAAGACGTTTTGGCAATGGACATTTGGGCAATATACATTTCGGTAACAGGACGTTTTGGTAATAGGACATCAGGATAGTTTAGCAATAGGACATTTCGATAAAACCAATAAATAATTTTATTTATAAAAAAGGTTTTTTGGCTACTACTATTTTCTGTGAACGAATTATTGCTGTATTATTAAGTAAGAATGTATTCAAAAATCAATGATGTATCTTGGTTTAAGGTATATCTCTTCCAATGATGAACATCGGGAATGTCATGTGTTGTCACATATTTCGATTATAAATGCTATAACTAACTGGCATCTTGCAGGCCACCATTGACATTGACAGACTGAGCAAGGCTTAATAATTTATTATTTTAAATAATCAACATAGGTTGCATACATATCTAATTACCTGTATGATGTTTGTTGCGGTGCGTTTTGGGATGCGTAATTTCGGTCTTGCGTGTTATCTACACGTCTACAGATGCTTCGTTCCACTGCACATCGCTTCGAAACAAATAATACACAATACCTTTGATTTTTTATGTTTTATTACTTAACGAAACGACACATTGAATGAAGAAAAAGGCACCGACAACAATCAACCAGTCATTTGGATTAGATAAAAACAACATCAGGTTAAAATGACTGACTGTTGAAGCGGCGGATAAGCCATGGAAGGTATCTGCAAGCCGGCTACCCAACCTCCAACCCTGTCGGTGAGGAGGACGTGTGATTTCCCAGTGCTACAACAGCGAAAGGAGTTTACTCTCCTCCCGACCATGGTTACCGAAAATAAATTACATCTCATAACACCCAAACATTTAAAGTCCGGTAATTACGAATAAAGTCGCTGTCACTTATAGGCTTAGCAGCCGCTTCGTCAACTTGAAACGAATCCGACGTCTGTTTCCTTGCGTCTGTTGGGTAAGAAAGCCTCTTCGAGTTCCAATCATCGTGGCCGTTTACTAAAACATCACTAACGCGATTTAATAGTAACGGGGTATCAATGACGTGCATATATGCAGACGACGCAGAAGAAAATAACGACAAAATGAACAAACGCTACCAGCCGTGGATCCACTACTCGTTGTCGGGCGGAAACCGCAATGACGTGACCACTGATTGTGCGAATCCGCAGCTACGCAATACGCAAATTCCTGGCCACGTTGTGCTTTTACGCATGCGCCAATTCTTACATTTCCTGTTTGTGTGTGCGTTCGCGTGTCCGCTAGCTTGCGCGTTCGCGTGTTCGTGCGTGTAATTGTTTTCTTTAAAATGCTTGCCTTTTCCGTTGAAAGTAGTCTATTGGGACATAATCCCTCAGTACAAATAATGGAAAAGCCATAGCGTCTGTGCGTATGTACGAGAGAGTGCGCGTATTTGTGTGCACGTGTGCATTCGAATAGAAACGGCGTGAGACCATTTTTGAAGTAATGTAAGATAATATATGAAAAACAGCGCTTAGACACACTCAGGACTCGAAATTCCACTTGTCAGAAAGGCAACGACAACTGAATTTGCCCCCGGACAAGTTATATTGCTACTAGATCTACTTGTTGTCCGTGTGACAATTTAGCTGTTTGCAGACAGGATTTGTAATCAATATTTAATTGTCCACTCTCTAAAACATTCACATAATTATAGTAAATGCCTTCAGTAAATGTACTTCTCTCGGTAAAGAAACACAAAACTAAACAAAACGAGATCATGTTGGCAGTTAAACACAGGTATATGTTCTCTGTTTGTCTTCACAATACCATCTCCACGTCTCCATCTACTACATATTGATGTTAGAGCATCGTCCTACTGGTGCATATGGGCTACATGTCAGTGTTACAACAGTTATTTAAATTGGACTGGCTTTCTAAAACTTATCATGTAACTATTGTCTTTAGCTGGATACAAGTACAGATTCTGCGAACTCGGTTGTTCTCCGCTGGGTGTAACTTCCTCCCTGTCTGTGCTAGAACAAGTATTCGTACTTTTACCCACAGCTGGCTTCAATCCCCGTGTGTAGCCTACCAGGATGTCCCCAACATGTTTCTCTTCAGCTGTTCCTAAAAGTCGGCTGTAATTACTGCGCTTACTGCTTAAACACAACCACTTTCAAATGCTCCTATCGCGTCCAAATATGCATACAATTAATTACCCACGCTTAAGGGTCTTCTCCAAGATATAACGCATTCGTACGGAAATGTTAAGACGTTTCACTGTAGTCTCTCGCGGTAATTAGTGGATTTGTGGGTTCCATGTAGTTCTTTGTTTAGTTGCGATATTCTCATGATATATACTGGTATTCATATCAACATTTGAGGGGAAATAAATATACATCATAATTAGAAAAGCTATGAGTATTGGGTTTCGACTAGTTTCACATTAAAACGTATTTATAACATCTAGCCAGTGAATGTTTTTTAATGGTCGCTCTTTTGCAATGGAACAAAGTTTCAAAAAGCACATCAATGGAAAATGTCAACTGTATGGCGATCTGTGTCGTATTGGAACAAACGTAGTTTTCAAGTCAAATACTATTGCACAAAACATAAACATAACGACCCACCCGACGAACGATAAGTAACTTCCAACTCACGCATAGGGTTTCTAACAAATGTCCTGGGTCATTCATTTATCGCACGAAAATTTCACTGGACACAATACTAAAGACGATAAGCA
>OZ024856.1:54751508-54819008 GCA_964017155.1 Oasisia sp. SBJ-2009 | reverse complement strand
TAGTGATCTCCAAATAGAACTGTTTACCTGTTGGGCTAAGTACGAACGTGAACTTCTGGAGAAGCCAAACCACGACCACCACCACGCATCGAGTGCGGCATTTCTTTATTATCTTATTTTCACCATAAACACGCCCACGTAATGTAGAGTTGCCAGACTTCACCAGGTGCAACCACCATACATATGTATACACGTGTCCAGATGTCAACAATGACGCAATTCGATACAACAAACAACAGTAAACGAAATATAGTTGTGTACCATAACATCGACAGCACACTCTCTAGACGCAGTAAACACAAACGCCCGTCAAATTGGTGAAAGGCCTACATAGCATTAGCAGTGGTTGGAAAATTACGGGTCAAATGTGGCCCGGACTAAAAGCGAAATTGTGTACAATGCAGCCCCCAGACATGACGAGAGTTGATGCATCTTCAATAGCCAGAAAATCGTTCTGTCAAATGTGTCGTCTCTCAAAACCGATAGTGCCGCAACTAAACGAAAATACCAAACGCAGTAAGCGCCGTGGTGATGACAGTGACCAATACTTTGTGCTGCTGGCCTAAACTACAGTCAGGTCCAGTACTGTCCACGCGAATATAAACGTGCCGTTTCAGCTTTTGCGAAGAGCGGTGATTGAGTTGAGTTGCACGAAACCTGAGTTTAGTCTGTTCGTGGAAGAGACATTTCTCTGACGTCTATAGTCATATGTGATTTATGTTTATCGACAAACGGCACACTTCAGGCTGCTGAATGGTCAAGCCCACGGACGATCGAGACCATAATATTTATGATCCTTGAGATTGCCCAGTATCGTCTTCGCTTTCAAGATCATGATGCTATCGTGATTCACAGAAACGCGGGACGCCAAAAACTTACATGTCTCAACACCCCACGAAAAAGCTGAACGCAGCGTTGACAGTGCCGCAGCGGGAGCTCGCCGCTCGTGGCTCGAGGGAGCGCAGTGAGGAGTTGCTCCAATTTCAACCCGTCCCAGGTGGAAGCAGGAACGAACGAACGAACGAACGAACGAACGAACGAACGAACGAACGAACGAGCGAACGAGCGAACGAGCGAGCGAACGAGCGGACGAACGGACGGACGGACGGACGGACGGACGGACGGACGGACGGACGGACGGACGGACGGACGGACGGACGGACGGACGGACGGACGGACGGACGGACGGACGGACGGACGGACGGACGGACGGACGGACGGACGGACGGACGGACGGACGGACGGACGGACGGACGGACGGACGGACGGACGGACGGACGGACGGACGGACGGACGGACGGACGGACGGACGGACGGACGGACGGACGGACGGACGGACGGACGGACGGACGGACGGACGGACGGACGGACGGACGGACGGACGGACGGACGGACGGACGGACGGACGGACGGACGGACGGACGGACGGACGGACGGACGGACGGACGGACGGACGGACGGACGGACGGACGGACGGACGGACGGACGGACGGACGGACGGACGGACGGACGGACGGACGGACGGACGGACGGACGGACGGATACTTAGGTGATACAGTGATTCTCACAAGTCTGCAGTTGGATGTAGAGTTACGTCCACTGCACAAGATGTCACAGTAGACCCTTTTAGACGATATCTTCCACAGGGCTCTTCGAAACACCCAACTGCTCCTCATGATACACCGACCGGAACTCTTACCGTCGAAGGAGCTTTTGCTTCCATCGCGCTCCACACCCTTCTGACCGTTAAAGTGTGGCACCGACCGAATTCAAGTCACTCACAAGTAATTTATCCGCTCCTTCGATCTAAAACGTGGCAGACCCTGGCTATGTGAACAGATCGTGGTTCATTATCTATAACGGCTGCCATTCGGTTTCTCTACCCGGAATTAACCACGTGGAAAATGGAAGTCCGTGAACACCAGACGCCATTGCGGTCAATTCAGTGCGTCTCGGCAATCCTGTCAATTGATAACGTTTGTTTTGAAACAGGAAGTCTTTGAGCATATTCAAAATATGAACATATTTAATACAGCGTTAAAAATACTATATTTATTAATTAATGAAAAACGTCTAACAGACATACTAGGTCAGTCAAGGTGTGATATTTTATTTTAACCGTAACTTGATGTGTGCTTTTACAGAATAGAACATATAATTAAAAGTAGACCTATTTCCTGTATCATCACCCAACGTTCTTCTTTCGTAAGATTATTTACGTGCCTATAGAACAAGTTGACAAATCGCAGCTGATCTTACTACCTTTATACACCGACTGCACAAAAAACAGTGTTGGTTTTTATATAGGGAAACTGCTGAAATTAGATAGACGGGACGCCTTTGAAGTGCACAAATATAAATATACCCGGGGTGGGACGGTGGAATAACCTGTTACCTAGAGAGCGCGATCTGGCGCAGATGGTTTGCGTTAGGGTGAGCGGGGCGATAGGGGTTGAGTCCATAACAACGGTCACGGCGTGTTTATTTCGAGCGAACCAGTGCTCAGGAGAGGTGAGGGCATTGCCCAAGTCGTGTAGGGGATGATAAGGTGCGTCACCCGAGGGAATAGTTTCTAAGACTTCCACGTTGAAAGTAAGTCACCAAACGTTCCGTCGGTGGCGCGGTGCTTAGCCCTTGAGGGGAACCGTTGTCTAACGAATACAGCCGGCGATATGCGCTGTATGTTGCAACCCTTCCCAGCTTGCGTCGGTGCGCAAACAGTCATCTTCATAGTTGGAGAAGTGTGATTTACAAAATAGTTGCACACTATTTCGGGAAAATACACGGCCGTGGATTAAAAGCAGGTGTTTGGCCCTGTTTTCTTATAATACCCGACATGTTCTTTGTAGTTCAATGACCCATACACAAGTGATATTCACGCCCCCGGTAGACCTAATAACAAATCACGCACAGTCTCGATTCTCCCGAGAATTATTCACCAACGCATCAATATGCATAGAACATGCAATCGCCTAATCGTGACATTTACATAAACCCGTATTGTCAGTAGCAAACTTCATCAGTGGGACACGGCAGGACAGTGAGTAGAACGCCACTGACACCCAGCAGAGAAACCCGGGGTTCGATTCCTTACTCTAGTGCAGTTGATATATCCGTCACGTGACCCAATGCCTAGCAACAACATCGGTAGAGCTTTTAAAATGGCTCCCGAATGTTTGCGACTTTATTCTTGCTTAGCGATAAAACATGCGGCTAAGTCTTTCAAAGTTTTTCAAGCGAGAACGGCACGTCGGAAAGATTTTGCATCCACCTGTCGTGCTGCAAAAGTAATGTGATGCATATGACATAACCATCATTGGCATGGCAAATTCTGAAGGAAGTTACGCGCATATTACAATAGTGACGTTTGACGTGATGACTCCGGCAGTTTCATTCACTCTTACTTGACAAAGTTCACCCAACATGGAATGTGAGGTATAATGTATGGTTGTGCTGGAACTGAATGTAGACCGTACCTTAATTTTCTAACTTAAGGGGCCATCTACAAATGCAATCTCTTGGAATGTGATTCACAAGGGTTTCAAGGATAAACATAACTTCTATTAGAGCTCGAAATCCAATTGTTAAAGGCAAAAAAAAGTTAACTGTTTCGTGGCATACACCTAATAGAGTTAATATAAAGTAACAATTTCCACATATACTCAATTTTTTAACGTCAGCGGTTTACTCAGAATGTGACTTTAAAGTCTAACATTCTAACGAAATCCACGATGGTCTAGACGCCGCCATTAAGTGAAGGGTTAAATTGACTTGGCCATTCAGCGCGCGGCATTCTATGTCTGACCCTTAACCTGCGACGTTGTTAAGGGTCAACAACTTCGAGTCTTCGACAGTTCGTTCAGTTGGCGTGACATCTAGCAGCTGCTTATAGACGTGTATCTAAATCTGTGGTTAAATCTATGGTAAACTTTAGTAATTATGCCTTACTGTTCGGCATACGGTTGCAATAATAGTTGAAACAACCGGTAGTATTGAAGAAATTGATTAACATTTGCGGGCGTACTGTTTGGAATCCCTCCAGTCCAAGTACAGTTCACTTTGCTTGGTCCATATTTAGGAGAAATGCTTTGAAGTAGACATGTAGTCATGTATCATCAGTTGATGGGATGATTTCAGCGATAACAATAATAGACAACTTTATATTTACCGTCTTCAGCATGTTACGCGCGTTGCCGAGTTGCAACCATTTCATGACAACAGCCAAACCCCATGCAGTGAATCTGCGTGGAGAGCGCTTCGATCACCGTCGTGACGTCATTCTTCGTCTAAGATGGAGTAGCGCGTAGTATTTGGATGGCTGGGTGTTAACAAATATTTTTCTGGTAAACCGCTGGCGTAAAAAAATTGAGTATATGTGGAAATTGTTACTTTATATTAACTCTATTAGGTGTATGCCACGAAACAGTTAACTTTGTTTTGCCTTTAAGGATTTAATCTATGAGAGACGTTCAATCGATCACCATCTCGATATCTCTGTGAAACATTCCGCCACGCAGCTACCGGCGCAAGAAGAGTGTTCGTACATAAATACCCACCACTGTCTGTAGCCAAATACTCATTCATATAGCTGAGTGCACTAAAGCAATGCATAGTGAACGAACTTAGCAGCACAGGATTCGAACACAGGAAATCTTGAGAAAAAAAACCGAAATTCCGGCCATTGCAACACAGCGCTCCAGAGAGTAAAAGAACTACATGGCGGACAGGTTTGAAATAAGTGTTGTTTTGAAGATAGGGAAGCTAGACTCCAACCACTATACCATCAGAATGCCGTGAAATGAAATTATCAGGTCAGAAAGATCGCAACAGATGGTTGTGATACCTCATGTAAGAGCAAGGGTAGTAATATTCGTACCAATAGGAAAATTAAAAATAATGACACTGAAAATATTATCCATTATATATACCGATATGTGATAGGTAAAATATTCAATTATAAAATATATAATGTAATAACATATATATTCGTTTTGTAACTGTTCCTGTATTTTATAGAGGCAAACATAAACTATAGGCAATAATAAATATAAAACAATTGTTATTTAAAATCTTTAAATTTTCTGTCGCTTACATGAAATTGTGTTGTGTTGTGTTGTGTTGTGTTGTGTTGTGTTGTGTTGTGTTGTGTTGTGTTGTGTTGTGTTGTGTTGTGTTGTGTTGTGTTGTGTTGTGTTGTGTTGTGTTGTGTTGTGTTGTGTTGTGTTGTGTTGTGTTGTGTTGTGTTGTGTTGTGTTGTGTTGTGTTGTGTTGTGTTGTGTTGTGTTGTGTTGTGTTGTGTTGTGTTGTGTTGTGTTGTGTTGTGTTGTGTTGTGTTGTGTTGTGTTGTGTTGTGTTGTGTTGTGTTGTGTTGTGTTGTGTTGTGTTGTGTTGTGTTGTGTTGTGTTGTGTTGTGTTGTGTTGTGTTGTGTTGTGTTGTGTTGTGTTGTGTTGTGTTGTGTTGTGTTGTGTTGTGTTGTGTTGTGTTGTGTTGTGTTGTGTTGTGTTGTGTTGTGTTGTGTTGTGTTGTGTTGTGTTGTGTTGTGTTGTGTTGTGTTGTGTTGTGTTGTGTTGTGTTGTGTTGTGTTGTGTTGTGTTGTACGTATGCATACATATAAGCAGGCGTGCGTGTATAATAAATCATCAGTTGCATGCTCATCATCTTGCAATACGTCGACAGCCAAACCAACAAACTAGAACAAGCGAACCATTTATACTTTTGTGAGGTTACGCTCTACCACCAAGACGCGCGCTCTCTTTAGGAACGAGACAATATATTGAGACGAATCGACGACCAACACGTGTCACTTCGCTGCGCATCATTTCAGACATTCCACATACATGAATACGTTCCGGCCAGTGAATATCCATCCACAAGAAATCGCTTTCAATCGACCGTGACGTTATCTTCATCTGGCGGTGGACTTCCTACCATCGTGGCGACCGACGTCTGGCCGTTGACCGGGATGAAAACAGAGCAACCGGGACATTGACTGGCGTAGCTGGCGGCTAGGAGCGGGAGGAATGCCACCCAACAAGCCCCCCGCTACAGCAACAGGTGTTTGCAGCGCTTATAGTAAGCCTTCTGTGCGTCATCGCCACGTCATCGAGAGACTCGCGTCTATTCGTAGCTACCGGCACGAACGAGACCCGAGGCGAACGAAACGTTTTCATGTTTCCGTTTGTGCTGTCTGAGGGCGGAACGCCGCTTGACCTGGTATGCACCTTTGTATTACATCAGTAAAGGTTTTATACTATGGAGAATTAGCCAAAGGGAAAGGTCTTTATGCTGGACAACGGCTGCGATACAAAGATGTAGTCAAACGACACCCAAAGGCGACACACATGGTAGACAACTGGGAGACTCTGGCACAAGATCGACAACAGTGAAGGCAGGCCAATCATAAAGGAAAGAGTCATATTGAAGAAAATATATCACAAAAATACCAGCGTGATTCCAATCTCCGCCATGACTTTCCTGATGCTTCTGCCCCATATTCTTCTGTGTTAATTGCGGGAGAGGCTTTAAAGCTCACATCGGACTATTCTCTCACCGACGAGCAAAGCACGTAACGGACGAAACCCTACACTGACGTCATTATTGGGCACGACGGACAGCAGAGAGAGAGAAAGAGAGAGATTACATCAGCTTAATGGTTTTTTGTTTTAGTTTGTATTATTGTTATTGTAATCTATTAATATATGTGTTATGCTTTGGGACCATCGTGGAAACAAGTGCTTTATAATGTCCGTTACAGTTAGTTCACGCTGTTGATTACCTCCCCCCCCCCCGGTTCAGACTATTTATTACCAAGTATAATTGTATATAATGAACCATCAGTCAACGCGGAATTAATGAAGTTAAACCTGCCTCAGCAAATACCGTTATGGTTATGACTGTTGTCATTTGCCCCACGAACATCATTCTGCTGAGGTGAAGAGTTGGTTTTAGTTGACCTATGTTCTTTCGTTTATCATGAAGCATGGTGCATGTTGATTCACATAATATTTGTATTTAAAAATGGACGGTCTCACACCGCTCAAAGAACAAGAGTGGAGTTGTTTTTTAGTTGACCTATGTTCTTTCGTTTATCACGAAGATGATATCACATGGTGCATATTGATTCAGGTAACATTTGTATTTAAAAATGGACGGTCTCACAGCTCTCATGGCACAATTTTAAAGATACACGCTTTTAGAATACACAATGGTTCACTAACACTTCACGTCAACTTGATCAATACTGTACTATGGCAACATGACCAATAGTGTGCTACTACGTCACTTCCGCTTCACATGTGCTCACCTCTTTATTGCACGTATATTCGGACGACACTAAACTACAGAAGAAATAACAAAAAAGAAACATGTTCACTCGTGGGCACTAAATAAATCGATTGATGGATCGTTCATTCAACAAAGTCTATCGTGATTTCGTGACTAGAACACGAACGGGCATTTGGATTACGTTACGAGTGATGCAAGCACACGTACGGGCTTCGGGTTGCGCATCGATTCCCCGCGGAAGCTTCCGGCGATGTCTTCACCCAGAACGAGAAACTCAATTTACGAAAGTGACGTTAATGCGACGGACTACTGTGAAACGACTGCTGACGCGCTCAATAGCAAACAACCTGAATATATGAGGTGCTCGGTTTTGGAAAATGAGTTTTGTTTTTTTGTTAACAATAGTAGGTGGATTAATTTAATAAGATTTGTTTTGAGGGTAACGTCATGAGGTCCTAATGACGGAGCAGCCAAAAGGAACATTATAAATAGTATGTTAAGGAAATTACCATACATTATAAATATTCACAGTATAAGTCAGTGAATATCAGCGCTGCGGCCAAGTAATCGTATCATCCAATGTGATGCGCATTTTTAGAGATCTGCAGATAAGCCAGGCCATAATTAGAATATCTAGATTGGTCAATTCAAACACATGCGTGGATTAAGCACTGTATGAATACGAGTTGTGTTTCGTGCGCAATGAACTCAGCTAATGAATGCTTGTGCAATCAGGATACGGTAAACTAGTGGCACAGGCCAATAACGAATATAGACAGCATAATTGCGCAATTTTCTGGCTTACCGTGAAATCTGTCTAGCCGCGCGAATCGCAACTGTTGGTAATGGCGCGCTAACACAGGTGCCCATTGTGGCAATCTGCGGAACTCGCTTTGGTTAACAGGTTTACACCAAAATGTATTGTGGAGTCCTATCAGAGGGTGACTCGCAGATGGAATATTGCGTCTGTGGTCGAGGTTAGCCTTCTTGTAAGTGATGCAGGGAAACGTTGGATCTAGACAAGCTTGATATTTTAAAACAATCTTTCGTGAGAACTAAGTGTTGTTGATCAGACCTAATTTAGTAGGTTTAATGGTCGAATACATTAGCAGTAACATGATGCTTATGTAGAATAGTCTAACTGGCGAGTGATAGTTTGCCATTTATATTCGCACAACACTGGTGCAACGCGGGTGCAGAATTGGATTGCCACGTTGGTTGACCTTGATGTGCATTTGTGAATTCATGCGTTTTAAATGTGTTTGATTTTGACGAAATGTTGTCAGCATATCAATGATGGCAGTAGCTGTAAAGACGTTTCAGGATTATTTTGGTCGAATTTTCAATAATCTGGCAAAAGATTAACACGAAAACCTATGAGAAAAATCTATTGTGTTCAGTTCCGCCATGCAGTCAATCCGGCAGATTCTACAGCTGCAAGACGTACGAGCTATGGTCTGGATAACGGAGAGCTGTGCCTGTGGCGGCTATTGTTGGCGAGAGGGAGATGGTTTCGGGCAGAAAACCCAGACCCAATGCCTGGAGTGCAATGCCGACTTCCCCGTTTCAACCATGCTGCAGGTGTTTATACAACACTGCTGTTTTAAGTCCCGCCATTCGACCACCACCCCACTCGCAAATGTAAAAAGCGCTTTGAGCAATGCAAGATATTGGATACTGCGCTATATACGAACTTACATTTTTACCAACTTATAAGTAGACACATATTTAGTCGGATCGCGTTATGGTGGAGCGTTGGTGCTATGTTTAGAACGTCGGTCATTCAACCAAGGGAACCCGGGCTCGAACACTCTGCTACCATGTCGAACTTTGGACCAATTTGTTCACTCGACATTGCCCCAGTTCACACAGCTGTTTGAACGACTACTTGACTACAGGCAATGGTAGATATTCGTGTACGAATTGTCTTCGTAATAATTACAGCGCGGCTGAATGTTTCCCAGAAACGTCGAGAACGTTCTACATTGAATTAATTCAGGGAGAAAAGGGTAAAGCGATTTGAGCAGAACTAAGTAATAGATACCACCCCATATGAGAACTCATGTATACTTTTTACTTGTTTATATCTAAAGACAATATGTTGTTTCCATGTTAATCATCATACATTATTTAGTAACTTATTATCCTCGCAATAAACGGTTTTATGTTTTCCTGTATAGTTCAGCTGCATATCAGTCTTCTTCAGGGGACTGATTTTCACGGTCATGTCACATGACCTACATCATGTGACACGAGCTGGAGCCCATGAGACGCAGCCGAAATACACCGGAAAACAAAAGCGTTTTTGAGGGTAGATAATTAACTAAATAACATGAACCAAGGACCCGTATCATTAAATTCTAACATTATAAAGTAACTTTAATAAATCGGCAAAATTATTTATATTAAATTATTATGTCTTTGGCCTATATTTTGAATACGTGTCTAGTATTGGCGTTTGTTTTATCGTTGACATCCGTGCCTTTTGGTTTACATTAAAATGTAACTTTACAAATCAAACGACAACCTTCATATTAACCTTCACAATTATACGGATGCCACAAACAATAGACCTATAGTTATGCTTATTTAATCTGCTTAGTTTAACACTTTTTACTGAAGATGATAAGCTGAATCTCTAGCGAGCGAATCTGGATATCATGAATAAATTCATGGGCCACAATCACATATATTTGTCGACGGATGTTAGGAGAGATAGTTATGGTGGATTAACAATCGCCCTATGCATTTTGATTGGTATATTTGCAGAGTGCACACGCGTCAGTGCATAACGGATCGGCCAACAATTTTACAAAGGAGCTCGATCTCTGCATGCGGTGCGACACCAGAAGTAAACGACTTCCTGTCATACTTCCGGAAGTGTTGCTTGTATCACTGAGATTCACCGTTCCCGTTGGTCACATGCCGCTCTTGTAATTTCTGACCTAACCATCACATATCTTATGTACATATACACATTACATACACTACGTTACCAAATAAAATCGCTAACATTATTGAAACAAATAAAATGCACCAAAGAAATTCGCGCAAAACTCGCCGGCAACACGACATCATCGGCGGCGGCTACGCGTAGCTCTGTTATTGCGGTAATATCGGTATTGTGTCGAGGCGTCGATTGTTAGCAGCGTAGGGTTAAGGGTTAGGGTTTAGGCTAAGTTTAGTGATAGTAATGCATAGCTTAGGGTTAGTTTAGGGCTAGGATATAATCTGAATGTTTGAAGCTCATTTATGGAGTAACGCCGGAACAAAATACCGATCTTACGGTAACCGCTGAGTTGAGATGATGTTGAATTTTGCTCGAGTTCATTTTGTAAATAATTTTAATTTGTAACCCTAAAGTGTGTGTGTGTGTGTGTGTGTGCGTGTGTGCGTGCGTGCGTCCGTGCGTGCGTGTGTGTCTGCGTGCGTGCGTGCGTGCGTGCGTGCGTGCGTGCGTGAGTGCGTGCGTGCGTGCGTGTGCGTGTGAGAGGAGATGCTTGATGGCGGTAAGTTGTCATTTTCATGTTTAGATATAAAACTAACAGATCGCTTACTTATGGTAATTGTGGATCTCGTTCGGGACAACGATCTTGATCTTCCACATCCGGGTTTTGTACTGCATCGGTTGTACCCGCTTAAGATGCTCATCTGGGGCTTAACCTTTCCGTTTGTTGTAAACGAGACGCAGAAAAAAAAAATCCGGATCAATATGACTGTTAATACAGTTACAGTCGTTTCAGTCGCAGGCGTGTCTCACTGGGACAAAGGGACCTACGCCCACGGCTTTACTGCTCATGGCGGGATTTGGCGAGTGTCCTCAAAGTGATGCACATGGAAGTGTTTGTTTAGTCTCAAGAGGCTGATGCAACTGGTTGGCTGTTGTACTACTACTACTACTACTACTACTACTACTACTACTACTACTACTACTACTACTACTACTACCACCACCACCACCACCACCACCACCACCGGCGGCGGCGGCGGCGGCGGCGGCGGCGGCGGCGGCGGCGGCGGCGGCGGCGGCGGCGGCGGCGGCGGCGGCGGCGGCGGCGGCGGCGGCGGCGGCGGCGGCGGCGGCGGCGGCGGCGGCGGCGGCGGCGGCGGCGGCGGCGGCGGCGGCGGCGGCGGCGGCGGCGGCGGCGGCGGCGGCGGCGGCGGCGGCGGCGGCGGCGGCGGCGGCGGCGGCGGCGGCAGAACATGTAGTATTCCTAAAAACTTTATTTCATGATGGTAACCATGTCAGGAGGTATATCGTGATTTTTAAATAACCATCATCTCATGTTCATGATATCAGACAAGCCAATGTAAGGACTTTAGTTGCAGCATAGAAGGAGTAAACCCTGGAGATCAAATCATTGTTTCCAATTTCTGGTATTTCTACGAAATGTTGAATCTCCATGATTTCAAACGTTGGCATGAATGTATTGTGCAAGATTTTAATTATTTTAAACTTGCTTTCTTAGGCTACGCCGGTCAAATAGCAGCAAGATTAGTTCAACTTCGTAGCAAGTCTCTAAGTATGCCTACGCGAATCGTTTTTAAATTAGCCGCAACAATGGCTCCCACCAAATGTATCAGTGCAGTTTGTCATTTCGTAGAGCGTAACCAAGTCTATTTTTATCGCCATTACAATCAACTCTAATTATCTATTTATAGTTCGTACTATATGCGTTGCCTAGCAACGTTTAGAGGACTTGTTGCGTCATGTTGCATTCAGAAATAGAATGTTTACTTGTCAGAGGGCTATGACTATTACGTCAGTACGAGGACAATTGGCAATCCGCACGCAATGTAGTTCTCGCATGACATGTTCTATGTGAAATAAATAATAGTGACATTTCATTATTACAAAGGTGAACCACTTGCACAGAAATCAAATTGAAGTTTATTCAAGATGCCACACAAAACAATGCAAACATTTGCTAAGATCTATCTTCGTCATTATAGACTATTCACCAGTTTATTTAGAAAAAAACCTACTTATTTAAGTCTACAGATGGAGCGTCAGACGCACAGTCTTAAATACGACAATCATATGTGTGCGTGCGTGTGTGTATGTGTGTGTGCGCGCACGCGCGGCGCGTACGTGCGTGTGTGCATGTATTTGTGTGCGCGCCTACGTGCGTGTGTGCGTGCGTGCGCGAGTGCGTTGCGTGTGTGTATGTGTGAGTATGTTTGTAAGTGTTTGTGTGTGTGTGTGTGTGTGTGTGTGTGTTTGTGTGTGTGTGTGTGTGTGTGTGTGTGTGTGTGTGTGTGTGTGTGTGTGTGTGTGTGTGTGTGTGTGTGTGTCTGAGCATTTTGTGTTGTGTGTGCGTGTTTTCTCTGTGTTGGCGGCGTGTGTGCACATGTCGTTTGATCGTTTTGGAAGGAATACACACAAGCACGCACGCACGCACGCACACACACACACACACACACACACACACACACACACACACACACACACAGTCACATGCTCCCACAGCCGGACACACACAGATACTCCCCACCACATGCATGCACACACGATGCTCGAAATACTTGTTATTCACTTGCAAACCTGGCTCTTGCTTTACCAGGTGCGACACTGAAGCTTCACCAATAAAACCCACCGTGATCCGTATCTTTATTGAGGTAAATTCTACGTCCAGTTTGGGATGAATAGACGTAGGACCTATATGCACTGGAAACAAAATGGCATCGGGCCAATATTCTTCCCAAGAGACCAACGTAGTCCCAATGGCAGCAGTTGCTTTGTACAATCTTACCACCTAATGTCGTTATACAGTACGCGATGCCACTAGGCCTAATACTACAGGCAAGAAAGTTCTAATTGGGATCGGCTCCCTGAAGCTCCGGGGGGACCACGGCAACACAGTTCGAATGGTAAACAAAACGTCCCGTGTCAAAACAAGGTTTATTGGCAGTAATGGCGCGGCGACCGAGGTAATCACGATACCCTTTGATGTCCACCGTTCTCAGACACTCTCTGAAACGGCAGACTTCCGGTTACACATTAGTACCCTGGTCATTTCCGGGTAAACAGACAGACACGCCATCCCTTAAACGGAGAGCGTCTGTTCAATTGTTTTTTTATATAATATAATTCCGTTCTAATGACGACAACATATATGTTACAGGTTTACTGCCTGCTAAATTGTGCTTAGTTCTTTACTAAGCTCTGAACAATTTTTTCTCAGTTTGAAAGGCTACGTGTTAATATTGGTTCAAATGAAAAAAACGTCTAGTTCCTAAACAAAATTAATTGGCAGGTTAACCGCAATACCTTCTAATGTTAACTGTTTTGGACTTCCCACGTTCTTGATTTCTGGAAAAGAGGGACATACCATGCCTTTAGAAAGGAGAACAAAATGTTATGTTCTTAGGTTTTTCCTTATTATTTAATAATATTATAATATTTTAATGTTCGTAAGGGTGTACTATGAAATAAACAGTTATGTCCGCCAAGTTGTGTTTAGTCATTTTGCAAACCCGTGGCAATGTATGCAATTTAAAAGACCCGAAAACGGGAGTTTTCAAAACAGGTTTGATTAACAATAAGTATCACTGAAGCGGGCCAAGTTGGCTGCAACACCCTTTGATGCTGTTCAAGCTTATTCACGGCATCCTCGCACACCAAGGCTCGTGCTGCTGATTACGTCAGTGTCGCCCAGCAGTACTCCTGGCTGGTCGCTTTACAAAACTCTTAATTCAAGCTCAGCCAATGAAATCGCCAACCAGATCTGTGGTTCTCGCCAAGTCAGGTGATCATAAGATAAACATATTTCAGCCAATAGCGGCTTGCAGGCGCGTATTTGTGCTGTTCTCACGGCTGACGCAGCCGCGACTGGCGAAGTCAATTATTAGTTTGACCCAGCTAACTTCTACACTTCCGGGAGGGTATTTGCCATACCCAAACAGTAGATGATGAAGCAAGGTCCATTTTACATGTTCAATGCTGCAGATTTCTTTCCATAAAATACAACGCTGGCCAATTATGAGAATGACGTATGAAAGTATTGATGAGCTCTGCTACGCCAATGTATTCCCTGTGCTCATATACAACTTGGACACGCGAGGGCTAATGATCACGTAAGAGCTCGGCCTGACGCATTTTCGTCATCATTCGTCATAAAATAAGCCATTTTCACGGAAGTTAGTCCGGAATAGGGCCTAAGTAAAGTATGCCGGGAGAAAGCCATTGTGAAAGTTAGTTACACCTGATTAGTTACTTTCTTAAAATACTCGGGTTAGCGTTTTGTGACAATCTTTCACCCGGCATAACTGTATCGGGAAACGGAATAGCGTTTTAGGTCGGCGACAGGTGGCGTTGTGCGTCATTAATCACTTTCTTGCTACTCACCTTTCGTCAAACTTAAGTCTTTCTCAGACAAAAAACTTGAGTTAGAATTGGCGTGTACACAAGAGGCTAGAGATACGCTGAAGACGCCAAAGAGACAACAGATATACTGAAGTCGTAGAAGAGACAACTGATATACTGAAGTCGTAGAAGAGACAACAGACATACTGAAGTCGTAGAAGAGACAACAGACATACTAAAGACGTAAAAGAGACAACAGACATACTGAAGTCGTAGAAGAGACAACAGACATACTGAAGTCGTAAAAGAGACAACTGACATACTAAAGACGTAAAAGAGACAACAGACATACTAAAGACGTAAAAGAGACAACAGACATACTAAAGACGTAGAAGAGACAACAGATATACTGAAGACGTAGAAGAGACAACAGACATACTGAAGTCGTAGAAGAGACAACAGACATACTGAAGTCGTAGAAGAGACAACAGACATACTGAAGTCGTAAAAGAGACAACTGACATACTAAAGACGTAAAAGAGACAACAGACATACTGAAGACGTAAAAGAGACAACAGACATACTGAAGTCGTAGAAGAGACAACAGACATACTGAAGTCGTAGAAGAGACAACAGACATACTGAAGTCGTAGAAGAGACAACAGACATACTGAAGTCGTAGAAGAGACAACAGACATACTGAAGTCGTAGAAGAGACAACAGATATACTAAAGACGTAAAAGAGACAACAGACATACTGAAGACGTAAAAGAGACAACAGACATACTGAAGTCGTAGAAGAGACAACAGACATACTGAAGTCGTAGAAGAGACAACAGACATACTGAAGTCGTAGAAGAGACAACAGACATACTGAAGTCGTAGAAGAGACAACAGACATACTGAAGACGTAAAAGAGACAACAGACATACTGAAGTCGTAGAAGAGACAACAGACATACTAAAGACGTAAAAGAGACAACAGACATACTGAAGTCGTAGAAGAGACAACAGACATACTGAAGTCGTAGAAGAGACAACAGACATACTGAAGTCGTAGAAGAGACAACAGACATACTAAAGACGTAAAAGAGACAACAGACATACTGAAGACGTAAAAGAGACAACAGACATACTGAAGTCGTAGAAGAGGCAACAGACATACTGAAGTCGTAGAAGAGACAACAGACATACTGAAGTCGTAGAAGAGACAACAGACATACTGAAGTCGTAGAAGAGACAACAGACATACTGAAGTCGTAAAAGAGACAACAGACATACTGAAGTCGTAGAAGAGACAACAGACATACTGAAGTCGTAGAAGAGACAACAGACATACTAAAGACGTAAAAGAGACAACAGACATACTGAAGTCGTAGAAGAGACAACAGACATACTGAAGTCGTAGAAGAGACAACAGACATACTGAAGTCGTAGAAGAGACAACAGACATACTGAAGTCGTAGAAGAGACAACAGACATACTGAAGTCGTAGAAGAGACAACAGACATACTGAAGTCGTAGAAGAGACAACAGACATACTGAAGTCGTAGAAGAGACAACAGACATACTGAAGTCGTAGAAGAGACAACAGACACACTGAAGTCGTAGAAGAGACAACAGACACACTGAAGTCGTAGAAGAGACAACAGACATACTGAAGTCGTAGAAGAGACAACAGACATACTGAAGTCGTAGAAGAGACAACAGACATACTGAAGTCGTAGAAGAGACAACAGACATACTGAAGTCGTAAAAGAGACAACTGACATACTAAAGACGTAAAAGAGACAACAGACATACTGAAGACGTAAAAGAGACAACAGACATACTGAAGTCGTAGAAGAGACAACAGACATACTGAAGTCGTAGAAGAGACAACAGACATACTGAAGTCGTAGAAGAGACAACTGACATACTAAAGACGTAAAAGAGACAACAGACATACTGAAGACGTAAGAGAGACAACAGACATACTGAAGACGTAAAAGAGACAGCAGATATACTGAAGACGTAAAAGAGACAACAGACATACTGAAGACGTAAGAGAGACAACAGACATACTGAAGACGTAAAAGAGACAATAGATATACTGAAGACGTAAAAGAGACAACAGACATACTGAAGACGTAAGAGAGACAACAGACATACTGAAGACGTAAAAGAGACAACAGACATAATGAAGACGTAAAAGAGACAACAGACATACTGAAGACGTAAAAGAGACAACAGATATACTGAAGATGTAAAAGAGACAACAGACATACTGAAGTCGTAAAAGAGACAACAGATATATTGAAGACGTAAAAGAGACAACAGACATACTGAAGTCGTAAAAGAGACAACAGATATACTGAAGATGTAAAAGAGACAACAGATATACTGAAGTCGTAAAAGAGACAACAGATATATTGAAGACGTAAAAGAGACAACAGATATATTGAAGACGTAAAAGAGACAACAGACATACTGAAGTCGTAAAAGAGACAACAGATATATTGAAGACGTAAAAGAGACAACAGACATACTGAAGTCGTAAAAGAGACAACAGATATACTGAAGATGTAAAAGAGACAACAGACATACTGAAGTCGTAAAAGAGACAACAGATATACTGAAGATGTAAAAGAGACAACAGATATACTGAAGTCGTAAAAGAGACAACAGATATATTGAAGACGTAAAAGAGACAACAGATATACTGAAGACGTAAAAGAGACAACTGATATACTGAAGTCGTAGAAGAGACAACAGACATACTGAAGTCGTAGAAGAGACAACAGACATACTGAAGTCGGAAAAGAGACAACAGACATACTGAAGTCGTAGAAGAGACAACTGACATACTGAAGTCGTAGAAGAGACAACAGACATACTGAAGTCGTAGAAGAGACAACAGACATACTGAAGTCGGAAAAGAGACAACAGACATACTGAAGTCGTAAAAGAGACAACAGATATATTGAAGACGTAAAAGAGACAACAGATATACTGAAGACGTAAAAGAGACAACAGACATACTGAAGTCGTAAAAGAGACAACAGACATACTGAAGTCGTAGAAGAGACAACTGACATACTAAAGACGTAAAAGAGACAACAGACATACTGAAGACGTAAAAGAGACAACAGACATACTGAAGTCGTAGAAGAGACAACAGACATACTGAAGACGGCAAAGAGACAACAGACATACTGAAGACGGCAAAGAGACAACAGACATACTGAAGACGTAAAAGAGACAACAGACATACTGAAGTCGTAGAAGAGACAACTGATATACTGAAGACGTAAAAGAGACAAAAGATATACTGAAGACGGCAAAGACACAACAGATATATTGAAGAAGGCAAAGAGACAACAGATATACTGAAGACGTGAAAGAGACAACGGATATACTGAAGACGTAAAAGAGACAACAGATATACTGAAGACGTAAAAGAAAAAACAGACATACTGAAGACGTAAAAGAGACAACAGATATACTGAAGACGTAAAAGAGACAACATACATACTGAAGACGTGATAGAGACAATAGATATACTGAAGACGTAAAAGAGACAACAGACATACTGAAGACGTAAAAGAGGCAATAGATATACTGAAGACGTAAAAGAGACAATAGTTATACTGAAGACGTAAAAGAGACAATAGATATATTGAAGACGTAAAAGAGACAACAGATATACTGAAGACGTAAAAGAGACAATAGATATACTGAAGACGTAAAAGAGACAACAGATATACTGAAGACGTAAAGGAGACAATAGATATACTGAAGACGTAAAAGAGACAACAGATATACTGAAGACGTGAAAGAGACAACGGATATACTGAAGATGTAAAAGAAAAAACAGACATACTGAAGACGTAAAAGAGACAACAGATATACTGAAGACGTAAAAGAGACAATAGATATACTGAAGACGTAAAAGAGACAACAGATATACTGAAGACGTGAAAGAGACAACGGATATACTGAAGATGTAAAAGAAAAAACAGACATACTGAAGTCGTAGAAGAGACAACAGATATACTGAAGACGTAAAAGAGACAACAGATATACTGAAGACGTAAAAGAGACAATAGATATACTGAAGACGTAAAAGAGACAATAGATATACTGAAGACGTAAAAGAGACAATAGATATACTGAAGACGTAAAAGAGACAATAGATATACTGAAGACGTAAAAGAGACAATAGATATACTGAAGACGTAAAAGAGACAATAGATATACTGAAGACGTAAAAGAGACAATAGATATACTGAAGACGTAAAAGAGACAATAGATATACTGAAGACGTAAAAGAGACAATAGATATACTGAAGACGTAAAAGAGACAACAGATATACTGAAGACGTAAAAGAGGCAATAGATATACTGAAGACGTAAAAGAGACAATAGTTATACTGAAGACGTAAAAGAGACAATAGATATATTGAAGACGTAAAAGAGACAACAGATATACTGAAGACGTAAAAGAGACAATAGATATACTGAAGACGTAAAAGAGACAACAGATATACTGAAGACGTAAAGGAGACAATAGATATACTGAAGACGTAAAAGAGACAAAAGATATACTGAAGACGTGAAAGAGACAACGGATATACTGAAGATGTAAAAGAAAAAACAGACATACTGAAGACGTAAAAGAGACAACAGATATACTGAAGACGTAAAAGAGACAATAGATATACTGAAGACGTAAAAGAGACAACAGATATACTGAAGACGTGAAAGAGACAACGGATATACTGAAGATGTAAAAGAAAAAACAGACATACTGAAGTCGTAGAAGAGACAACAGATATACTGAAGACGTAAAAGAGACAACAGATATACTGAAGACGTAAAAGAGACAACAGATATACTGAAGACGTAGAAGAGACGACAGACATACTGAAGACGTAAAAGAGACAACAGCTATACTGAAGACACAAAAGAGACAACAGACATACTGAAGACGTAAAAGAGAAAACAGACATGCTGAAGGCGCCAAAGAGACAAGAGACACATTGAAGACGCCAATGAAATCGCCCACGATAAGTGTGGTCGGCCTCCGGTCATGTGATATAATTTTGGGTGATTTCAGCCATTACATGCAGTGTTTGGGAAACGAATGGTTTAATATTATTATACTGAGATTCCCACCAGCCGTCTTCAAATTGGGGCGGGTGGTTTCGCTGTTCCCACGGCTGATGCAGTAGCGAGTGGCGAAGTCAACTGCTATAATTCTACAGTTCGATTCCCCTCACTTCCTATGTTTGTGGAGACGATCATACAGAGGTACTGTAGCGGAGTGCAACGTACCGTCGCTTGTGACAATGGGTCAACGCGGCTATGTCTCGATCGCGTCTCGAGCGCATCGCCTTGGCGTGCGGAGTGCTTGAGCAGGAACGCATCGAACGCACCACAGGCGAACCCGTGCCAACTTGCGCGTGCACAGACTCGCGCACATACGCACGCACACGCAGACAGAAGCACACACACCACTACTTACAAACACATACGTAATGTCCTTTCATGGTTAAAGACACAATTCTTAACACACACCACATACGCGCACACACGCACACACGCACGCACGCATGCACGCACGCATAACATATACACGCACGCACACACGCACACACGCACGCACACATGCACGCACGCACGCATAACATATACACACACGCACGCACGCACGCACACACGCACGCACGCACGCACACACACACACACACACACACACACACACACACACATTATTATTATTAAATATTATTATTATTATTAAATATTATTATTATTATTATTATTGTTGTTGTTGTTGTTGTTGTTGTTGTTGTTGTTGTTGTTGTTGTTATTATTATTATTATTATTATTATTATTATTATTATTATTATTATTATTATTATTATTATTATTATTATTATTATTATTATTATTATTATTATTATTATTATTATTATTATTATTATTATTATTATTATTATTACTTTATACCGTCGCACATTTTCACGCCACGCTTATTTGCCTTTCATTTCACATACAAGATCAAGCGAGATATTTCCCCCGACCGGACATATCTCTGTTTCCGCCTTGACCAGACTAATGATTGATTTCCCATCTGATCTCGCCTAATGACCCGTGCGTTCATGCCACGTCATCAGCGGCCATCAATCGAAACCTCCAGAGCTGGCTTTTCAAGATCCAGGAGACGCCATAATAGCCACGAATGACCAAATTGATTATGGCCGTACCTCAAGAACCCCGAGACACTGAAAAATCGCATACGCTTTGCCGTTTACACGGGCGTCGGGACGCGGATAGAAATTGGGCGGCCGGCACTATTAAAATACAATGCGCATTCCCGTCCATGGTTCCCCAATAACCTCTTTATGTTCTATGTGCCCTTATAGTTCGTACCAGCTGACGGTCACCAAAATCCACCATAAAGCTCTTCGTCTTGTTCTTCTTCTACTCTGACTTTTCCTTATCACATGGTGTCGCTGTACACTTTCTTCCACCATGTCGCCCTGTGTATCGCCTCGACTGCGTTGAGACACACGGTGTTCATGTCTCGTTTACATGTATCTTAGTGTCCACCTGGTCTTTGGTCGTCCTGTCTTTCTTCTTCCTGCTATGCCTGTCATCAGTACTCTTCCCTTTGTGCTCTTCGTCCCTTCTCGTCACATGCCCAGATAATTCCAGTCGTTTCTCTGTTATCGTTGTGTATGTTTGTGTTACTTTGGTTGTTCCTCTAATATATTCGTTCAAATAAGACTTTCCACAAACTGTCAAATCCACTCCGCCCTTCCTCCTAAGATTTACTAATAATCCACGATGGTAAGCAATAAGTGATTGAGGGGTTAATCCTTTCTCTAGCCCCCTACTAAAAGTTCCCCATCTAAACATATCTAGCCACTGCGCAGTGGTGTAGTGGCTAATGCTTCGGAATCTCGACTAAGAGAACCCGGGTTCGAATCCTGTACTTCCACGTAAAACATTGGGCGAGGTGTTCACTCTACATTGCTCCAGTTTACCCAGCAATATAAATGAGCATCTGGCTATAGACACTGGCGGATATTTGTGTACGAATATTCGTAGTACATTAATTGCAGCATGGCTGTATGTTTCCCAGAATAGCCGAGATGGTATTCGATTGAATATGTCTGCTAGGGAATAAAGTGAAAAGCGCTTTGAGCAATCCCAAGAATAGGATCCTGCGCTATAAAGAATTATCCTTTTTACTTTAAAGTTGCATTCTGACATAATTTCCCCTTTTTAACGCATTTTAGAAAAGTCAATGTACACCATGACCGATATTTGCTTATTAGTTAACTTCCTACCACATGTCTCACTTTGTGGTTTTATGCGTTATTTGATAAAATATAAGTTTGCAACAAACAACGGCTCTGGAGTTTCCCAAAAGTCGATCTATTTTTACCATCGGAACTCTCCGGTCAACGTAAGTAAACGATGGGACAAACTAAAAGGCGGTTCCACATATCCACGTTAGTCGCTAGAGGCGCCACTAGGCAACAATACCCTAGTTATTTAAATCATCCTCAATTAGCCATTGACCGTACAGGCGCGTAGCCAGCGATAGTTTGTATGTGGGAAACTGGACATGCCGTAAATATGGAGCGTATCGAGCGGTGGCATCTTTGTGAATGTGGTATGTCGTTTCCGTGCGGTCTGCCCACTGTGATCCGCCTTTTAGTGTGGCCCTAGTGTGGTTTCCTGACAGCGCTTTTCACTGGAATTCCCTTCATCGAGGTCTAAACCAATCAGAGAATTCTAACTGGTGAGGCTCACCGGAATAATTTTTCGTCTTTTGCTGCTTTTTATCTTAAAATGGCATATTATGTGAAAATAAGTTGATAGGTAGTTGAGGAAAACAATATATAGTGTATGGGGAATGCTGGTTTACTGGGAAATTGTATTTTAAACATGGCGGAAGTCAGAATGCAACTTTAAGAGATTAGAGGATAAAAAAATCCCGCTTCCGGCACATGTGTTATAGGTACACCGTGGGCACCAGAGCCAATAGACGTGCACAAAGCTGGTTACTAAGCCAAGAATGAGAATTTTAATGCATGAACGAAAGTTATAGCGTTTGGAACGACGTAAGAAATGGCCTAATTTGTGACATCGATTCGAAGACTCGTGAGCCTCGTTATCAAGTTGACATGAATGCATGACTTTGTTTGCAAAAAAACCTGCCTGCAGCATATAGTACCTACTGTTTATACAAGCTGTTTTTTCTGACGGTAACTATGTCATACACACCAAGAGTGATGAAAACATGAAGTATAACGCTACTGATTTGGAATTCTATAATATCGAAAACACATTTGAATTTCGAGATTTCAACTGTACGAAACTTCCAACGGCCTCCTTTAAAAAAAACTAACCAATAGAAACCGTTGTTCCGTTAAACGTGGATTTAACACGTAATATACCTTGGCTTATCAGCGCCTACTAGAAGATAGACGACTCTTTGAACCGACGTGGCGTAAGACGATAACTAACATGGTGCAAACGTCCGTTTGGCATTTCAGCGTAGTTATTTTATTATTAGCAATACTAGCCAGAGAGACACCATCGACGTTTTACGTGTGGGGCAAGAAAATTGGGGGTTTATGGTTTCTGTGTGACTTTATCTGAAGGGAGGCGTCCGAAACATGTGCATTCCAGATGTTTAGCATAGGATTATCCTCATTACTCCCATCACCAGTGATGGTATTTATTAACATAAAACGCAAATGTGTGCGTTGTGCAACTTTTATATGAACCAATCAGGTGCCGCGTTGCAAAGGTTCCCCTGAATAGACATGTATGTCGTTTACAAACATCTCTGTTCATATAAATGACACTATTGAATTTGTATTTATATAATTGTAACGTAGTCTATTTATGTCAAATAATGAACTTTGGCCATTTGTTAGGTCTACTATATCCGGCAACAACTGCCGGAGATGTGGAGAAAAACGGTTGACGTGTCGACCATAATCGTACCAGGATGTCGGGTGTTGCATGAAAGGCCTATATCAAATTACCTATCCATCAAATGACCAAAACTTCCACTAAGCGATAACAAAATGACTGCTTTATCACGTGATTTTCGTCGTCTTTTTGATTTTGATTTTAGAACATTAAAAAAGTGGAAGTTGTTTAGTGTCAAATATATGCAGTGGTGTTTGCTAGGCTACATATCACGTGACGAATCGGTCAGACCGATATCACCTCGTCAGACGATATCGCCCGTTGGAAACGCATCTTGCATCGAAGTTTATGTGTGCATCAGTCGATAACTCGATACCTACGCGATGTTTTCGAGAGCAAGACAACCACACGCTTTGTGTTGCTTACCCCCAACTGTCTAATTCAATGCGAGACCCAGATATGAGTCGCCGATCTGAAACATGTTTAACTTGTTAACTAACAAATAAATGGTTGAATACATTTGCCCACAGGTTCCGAAATCCAAGATTGAGTTCTGGGTCATGACGTACGAAGTTGGAATACGTGATAATGGCATGCGTCACTCTTGGGTCGCTTGCTTTGTTACGGCAATTATAGAGAAACATGATACTGTGCCTCGAGGTAGTCCCACGCATGAAATATATCTCGACCAACTGCGTGGAAACATTATAAATACCCCGTCCCTAAACAGACTTTGGACTCTGGAGAATTGTTTGAGATCATTCTAGCAAATAACGGTGGGCGTTGAAGCCAAGCAGACAACATTAGGCCTACTTAATAACATAGCAGTGGTAGCACGTAGGTGTTACCGTACACAACAGTCGGTACCAGACCTAAAGATGGTTCGTAGAATTTAGCTTAACCTTGTTTTTATGTTTATAGCGAGACTCAGCTGAGCAAATTTACATATCACAGCAATGGAAAGAAAAGTCTAATGCGCCTCTGAATGGTTTTATAGCTCGATATATGGCGTAGACAAATACTGCTAATTATTATTATATATTATTATTATGTGCGCTATCAGACAAATACAATGGGAAATCGCCTAAAACATATTAATTTCATTTAGATAGAATTATGAGCGTAGACTTAACTTTAATAAATTTAAACACATTTGATTTGATTGCTAAATACAGCAGTTCCGTTTGGCATTCATTGGTTCACTGTCTCATTGACGCATTCATTCAGTCACTCTTTCACTCACTCATATATAAACTCGCTCACTAATTTACTCACTCACTCAATCACACGTTCTCTCACGCACTCATCTACTCATTCAACCTCTCATCCACTTGTTCAACCGCACGCACGCACGCACACACGCACACACGCACGCACGCACGCACGCACGCACACACACACACACACACACACAATAAGAACATTTATGATAACGTAACATAGGACCCATAGCCATAGGGTAGCAAGTACACATACATTCTCTAAATAGTTTAAATTGTAGTTTAGCACAGAATGCAACTCTATATAGGAAAGAGGACAGTCGAACAACGAGTCAACGAGCTGTTGTTTGGAAGTCTTATCTTACTTAGGATAGGCCTACACGTGAACGAGAGAAACCAGCCTCGGCGTATACCTTGGTCTGGATGTCCGAGACTTAGTTCTCGAGCAGAATGAGCCGGCCCAGCTGATGCAAACTGAACGTGTCTTACAGAAGGTTACGTCTACCGCTTCCTGCCGTCGTTAAAAACATACATAAAAATATGCTTTTACTGGAATTGCGTAATACATGAATGCGAACCAGCTTTCGTTAGTTCGTGTTCTTCGAAAGTAAGAAGGCCCACACCGTAGTCCGCAGTCGCTTACGATTAAGAAACTCTTGTTTATTCACATTATCTATTTCCAGGTAACGCCACTGGCTAATCATCCCAATGACGTCACGACGGCTTCGTCTCGTCAAACGTCGTTTAGATTTAAAACTGGGCATTTCGTCAATTGTTTAATATTTTTTTGCATGCAGATGACACACATCTGCATGACTATATAAAAATCTGATCCAAACACATTAATGGATGGCGTTGAGTATCTTGACAGAACGGTTACTGCGGATGGGGATTTAGAAGCAGAGGTGTGGAGTCAGAAATGCCAAGAAAACTTAAGCGAAAACCCAGAAAGCACTTATCACGTTGACATACCTGTAGGGCCTGACGACCATGGTGCAATAACCACCTACGCTACCAGTTTACGGCGACAACGTTTTCTGATAATCATGCGAGGGCGGACAAAAGAAGAAATCCAAATCACCAGCAGAAATTTCATAACTGTGAAACAATACCCGACCCTCCACAAGGATGAAGAATTGCAGCAACTGTCGAGCACATCCGGCTGTTTTGTAATAGGTAACACATACTTGTGTTGATTAACGATCACTTTCCATATAAACCACCGTAATGTTTATTGCCAGGCGCTGATTGACACAAACTATTCCTTTTCCGCAGCGATCTTCCCGGAAATGGACTCGCTAATCGCATTAACAATGGCGTCGATTTCGGTTTGTGTCCAACAGATCACTTGGAGGAAAGCCGAATTGATGATGGGAGATAGACGCATATCACGTAAACGTAGAGGAAATGTGCCCAGCTCGTTTGTTACCCCGGCATACATGATTGCATTACAGACGATGGCACTAATAGAGAAACAACAGGAGAAGGTTCAGTTTTGCGAAAAACAACCTGGTAAGAATAATCACGGGAGTCAAGAGAGCCGATAAGAGAAAAAGGATGAAATGAGAGTGGAGGTTGAAGTGAAGGAAAGTTCTAAGAACAAAACTGGTGAGGAGCACATGGGCTGGGCAGGTGTTAAAAAAATGGGAGATGAAAGAGAGCAGATGCCCAAAAATTGGCGGGGAAATGGAGGCGAGGAAGACCGAAATAGCGATGGGGAATTGCATTAAAAGTAACCTAGAAAGAGTGGGAAAATAATGGGTAAATGATAGATAGAAGAATTGGAGACGGCTGACAGAGAACGTAGTAAGAGAAAAGTGAGAGGAAGAAAACAGACAATGGAAAAAGAAATCATGGTCAACACACCCCTGACGACAGTGATGCCTAGAAAGTAATAACAACAAAATGCAATTGACTCTAGTCTATTATTGTGCCGACACACACGAGGCGATTGTTGTAACAGCGCCATGCTCCAACTAGAAGCGATTTAAATACAGAAGACAAGAACACTAGCTTCAAGGTAGAGAACAGTTGGTTCCGTACACGGAAAGGGAAGAATGGAGAACGTTGATGTCTAACCTTCACCGATAGAAGTACTCGTGCAGCTTGAATGCCAAATCAAACCAGAGTACGGTCTCAGAAAAAAGTCGGTACAAAAAGCACCAAAGTTGGCACAGTTGTTACCTGGGCCACATGGAAGGTAAACAATATAATTAGACGTGCCAAACGAAGGTAAACACCACGGTTGCCCAAACGGCTGTCACTTAGTAATAGTTCGTTAATATAATTGTATTTGTATAATGTCTGGTTACTAAAATATACATAGCATATGTGATATAATTAATTTCTGAAATCAGCATTCCGATTAATAATTTACAGATATGCAGAGAAGTAATTGAAAAGGTAGGCCCTATCGCTTACACATCAAAAGTAAATAACATTTATAATTAATATTAGATATACAAAGGATACAGATATAAATCAACTTGGATTTTACATTTAACACCTAATTTTATTAAAATATTAAAAACACTCAACAAAGTGCATGCATACGTATTGTAAATTAGCATTGCTATATGTTAGTTATGCAATAAATTGATTAAGTACATACTAGTTATCAACTATACCGTATAAGTAAAATAGAGTTGTGTTACTTTGCTAAGTAGTAGTTACCTAGTACCCATAGTCCCCCACTACATCGCCGTAGACGACTGGGAGACTCTTGCACAAGATCGACAACAATGGAAGCAGGCCATTCACAAATGAAAGAGCCATATTGAAGAAAAGATATCATAAAAATACCAACATGATCACAATCTCCGCCATGGCTGTCGTGATGCTTCTGCCCCTATCATCTTCTGTGTCAACTGCGGTAGAGGCTATAGAGCTCAAGTTGGACTATTCTCTCACCAACGAGCAAAGCACGAAACGGACGAAACCCTATACTGATGTCATCATCGGGCACGATGGACAGCAGAGAGAGAGAGAGAGAGAGAGAGAGAGAGAGAGAGAGAGAGAGGGAGAGAGAGAGAGGGAGAGAGAGAGAGAGAGAGAGGGAGAGAGAGAGAGAGGGAGAGAGAGGGAGAGAGACAGACAGACAGACTGACAGACAGACAAACAGACAGAGAGAGAGAGAGAGAGAGAGAGAGGGGGGGAGGGAGGGGGAGAGAGAGAGAGAGAGAGGGAGGGAGACAGAGGGAGACAGAGAAAAGAGAGAGAGAGACAGAGTCTCCCACCGTTGTCGTCTCACGGCCCTTCGGGGAGTTCACGAAGGCGAGAGAATGTCGAATAAACAGGACTACAATGATCGGTTCTATGTCAAAGTAATTGATGAAAGCAAAAATAAGAAGTAATTATTATTAATACTACTATTTTAAAGCAGAAATTAAATGATCAGCGAGAATTAGCTTGAGATGAAATTACTTGGTTGGTTGCACTGTACGTTACTGTCAGGTAATATGCACAAACAAGTGTTTTGTTTCCGTGACGGTCTGTATCTGTGAGCCGCGTCTTCAACTACATCATGCGATATAATATCCTCGACCCAAAGACATTACACTCACGTCTCGTCTACGTCTTCGAGCAATGTATTTACATCTACTGCGACAGCTCAGTAAACGTCAGGGAATGTCAGAGACCAGAGGAAGGAATTGTGTTTACTTTCCTAAGCAGCTGACGCAACATTAATGTAAAACCAATACGGTTGGCTCTTGACCTGGCTCGCATTTTGTACTTGAACGACCCATGTAAGATTTCACATGCGGGTTTAACTTAACTGCACAGAAGAAGCCTCCGTTTAAGTTGTATACGTTTCCACCCAACACAAACTCGTCTAGAAAGTGGCAACTATTATGCAAGACAAGTTATTAGTTTCAAATGGTTTGAATATTGTAGTAATTTTGATTTTTGAATAAAGGACAACGAGGTGATGACCCATTTGTGTATGATCTCATTAACGATCGCTTAAAACGTAAGGCAAACGAGAATCACTTGCGAATTGCGTGCTCTATTAGTTTGAATTCAAGTTGTGTATAATGTTGACAACTGTTGTCTGCGCAGTATGCTAGTGTCAGCCGCCAGGTAGACTGGAAGAACAAGAACCGACTGCACTGGTGTATGTTTTGCATCAGCTGCACTGGAAACTAAACGTAATTCCTTCGTCTCGTTTTTGACGGTCCTGTATTACATCGAGCTGTCACTGTGGATGTCAGTGAAGTGCACGGAATCGTTGAAAACACTGACAAGACGAAGTGGTTGAGTTTTGTGTCGTTCAAGACGCGATTCACAATCACCGATTACTAAGTCTAAGGAAGTAGAACACCGCACATCTCTCGCGTTATTCTCCGAGATCAGAGGGTGTTCGCGATGTTAGTAAGATGTATGTACGAGGTCGACAACATTGCAACAGCCGCCGTGGGAACAACAAGCGACCTCGCCGGCAAACGTGCCGATGGTAGAGTGGCCTCGCACTGTTCCTTGTTCTCTGCTCACCTAACATTATGTGGGAGTGTATTCCGGAGTCAGTGCGGTGCGACAAGGGAATGGGGGAAGGGTGCGAGTGGGAGTGGGGGAGGATAAAGGGGATTATGTTTATCACCAGTTAGTTGTCCATGTTACATTACAGCGGCGCAAAAAATTGAAATGATTAAAAAGCGACTACCCGGACGCCCCTTTGCTCAATTGTTTGTCAGAAAAACATCTACCTTCGTCGTATACCAGAAAAAGCCATATAGCTCCAAATGTTTTTCGAAAACAACCTAGATCTAACTTGTCTCCGGGAACCCCCTAGCTCAAATATGTTAGCAGCAAAAACCCTAGATACGATGTTTGTTACAAATCCCCAGTTCTAAAGTATGTCTAAGAAAGTGTTTCTATGGTGTTTGTTCGAGAAATTTAAAACATAGTTCTAATGTATGTCAGGGAAAATAACCCGACTTCCGATATTTCCCATAAAGAAAAATTGTCCGAGAAACCCGGAGTTTCAATGTTCCTGTACGGAAAACCATGGCTACGATTTTTGTCCGACAAAGCCCTATAGCGAGTAGTAACAGCCCCGATGTTTGTCCGGGTAGCGTGAGCTGCTAAGTGTGCCGAGCCCGGTGCGTCGAGGCGACATGGCCGGGATACCGCAGGGGACCAGCTGACCACGCTACGTAAGCAGTGACGTAAAGAGACGGTGGGTTTCGTCCCGCCCGCCCCCCGCCCCCCGCCCCCCGCCCGTGCACCAGGCACGCGGCCGGCGAACGCGGTGTCGGTTTCCGGGATGCGGCTATTTCTAGGAAGGTAGGCGGGGTGGGTGGGGCCGGGCGGCCGCGGCCCGTCGACGCCGCCGCCGCCGCATGCGCCCGCTCAGTCGGCGTCGTCCCTCGCTGAGCACGCATCGAGACGGAGAGAGCCTCGCGGACGTTATCAACACACGCGGCCAGCCGGCGAACGACCGCCGCTGGAACCTATCGCGGAGCCGCAGAACGTGGGCGGCCGATGTGAACCAACGCAGTGGACTGTACTGTACCTAGTCGGCGCCGTCCTCACAGCGCCGTATTACGTCCACCCTCGCTCACTCGCGCGCACGCCGCACGCACGCACGCGTTGTTGTTTGCGGGCGAACCCGACGCGAACCGAACGTCGATTGCATTGCGTACGGATCAATAATACGCCGATTGTGCCTGACCGCGCGCGCCGCCGTGCCACACACAGCGTCCACTCGTCAGTGTGTGCGCCGGACAATAGGAGTGCGGACCGTCCGTTCGCAGGCTGACAACGTTGCCGCGACAGTTTGGCCTTATATAGGCTAGTAGCCGGGGCGTCACGTCACTCGTGTTGGTCGGAGGCATTTCTGACATCGCTAGCCGCCGCCACGCATCGCTCTCCCCTCCGCAGTCAGCGAGCGTGCGACGGCGTCTGACAGGCACGCTTTCGCGCTAATTTTAATCCGTCGGCGGCGCTGCGTCGATCGCCGGCACTGCGCCGGGTATATTTAGGTTAGTCTTTCCGACGGCGCCCTCGCATCGCGCATCGCATCGCAGCGCCTCGCTCGCACAGATTACGCCGCCGAGAAGACATGGCGGCTCGGCACGTGCTGCGTGCCTGAACGCGCGCCCGGAACAGCCGCAGTCGCCAGCGACGCCGAGTCGAGCTGCGCTGAGCTGAGCTGAGCCGAGGTGAGGAGTTATTGTGAGCGGATACAGTCGGCGCGTGCGCACGTTCGTACGGAGTGGAGTGGAGTGGAATACGGAGAGGCGCCAACGATGGCGACGACACGCAACGGGGTAACGGCACCCGGGGGCTGGGGGCGGGGGAGGTGCGCGCTGCATGTCGCCCTCCTCCTCGTCGTCGGTAGTGTCGGCATGGCGGACGCCGGCGACAACACGACGGCGGTGGACACGAGGACGTGCGGTGCGACCAAAGGCTGCGTGCCGGGGGTCGTCGTGCCCATGTGGGAGCCGCACACGAACCTGAGTGTCGGCGACAAGGTGGCGCGGGCCATCGTCTACTTCGCCGCGATGGCCTTCCTCTTCCTCGGCGTGTCCATCATCGCCGACCGCTTCATGGCCGCCATCGAGGTGATCACGTCGAAGGAGAAGGAAGTAACGGTGCGCAGACCGGATGGCGAGACGACCGTCGTGTGCGTGCGCATCTGGAACGAGACTGTGTCGAACCTGACGCTGATGGCGCTCGGCTCGTCGGCGCCCGAAATCATGCTGTCCATCATCGAGATCATCGGCAACGGCTTCGAGGAGGGCGACCTCGGCCCGAGTACGATCGTCGGCAGCGCCGCCTTCAACCTGTTCGTCATCATCGGCATCTGCGTCTTCTGCATCCCGAACGACGAGGTCCGGCGCATCAAGCACCTGCGCGTGTTCTTCATCACGGCGACGTGGAGCGTGTTCGCCTACCTGTGGATGTACCTCATCATCGCCGTGTTCTCTCGCGGCATCATCGAGGTGTGGGAGGGCGTGCTCACGTTCCTCTTCTTCCCCGCCACCGTCGTGACGGCCTACATCGCCGACCGCAAGATCTTCATCTACAAGTTCCTGCGCAAGCGCTACCGGGCGAGCCGCAGCAAGACGGTGGTGGTGACGGAGGGCGGCGTAGAGATGGACAACAAGGCGAACCACGTCGACGAGGTCACCTTCAAGGGGCTGGACAGCGAGGACTCGGAGGTGCGAGAGTTCGAGCGCCACCGGAAGGACTTCATCGAGATCCTGCGAGAGTTGCGCCGCAAGAACCCGAACGTCGACATGAAGTCGCTGGAGGAGATGGCGGAGATGGAGGCGATGAACCGCGGCCCGAAGAGCCGCGCCTTCTACCGCATTCAGGCGACGCGCAAGTTGACGGGCGGAGGCAACGTCATCAAGAAGTCGAAACTGGAGCGCAAGTCGAGTCTGGCGGACGTGGCCGTGGAGGACGCCGAAGACACGAGCATCACACGCATTTTCTTCGAGCCCGGCCACTACACGGTCATGGAGAACGTCGGCACATTCGACGCGACCGTGTCGCGCCGGGGCGGCGACCAGAACCTGACGGTGTACGTGGATTACTCGACGGAGGACGGCTCGGCGAACGCCGGCACCGACTACGAGCACAGCACCGGCACGCTGGTGTTCACGCCCGGCGAGCTGCACAAGCAGATCCCCGTCACGATCATCGACGATGACGTGTTCGAGGAGGACGAGCACTTCTACATCCGGTTGAGCAACATCCGGATCGGCGGCCCCGACGGTATGTTCACGAGCGACGCGAACACGAGCGCCATCGCGCAGCTCGACAACCCGAGCATGGCGACGGTGATGATCCTGGACGACGACCACTGCGGCGTGTTCCACTTCGGCAAGCGCGAGGAGACCGTCTCGGAGTCGGTCGGCGAGGCCGCCATCCAGGTGTGTCGGGCGTCGGGCGCGCGCGGCCTCGTCAAGATCCGCTACCACACGCTCGACGGCACCGCGAAGGGCCTGAACAAGGACTTCGAGCACGTCAGCGGGGACCTCGTGTTCGAGAACAACCAGACTGAGTGAGTACCGCCGCTTGTCTCGTTGTTTGGGGTTTTGTTTTGTATTGTTTTGTTTGGCCCCCCTCGTGTGTGTGTGTGTGTGTGTGTGTGTGTGTGTGTGTGCGTGTGCGCGTGTGTGCGTACGCACGTGCGTACGTACGTTGGTGTGTGCGTGCCAGACTGTAGTGAAGGTGTGAGTCTAAATCCAAGTTGTACCGATCAATCAGTTGGATTTGTCTTAGAGAACAGTAGACAATAGTTGTTTTGCGATGCAGGCTGACGTTCCCAAGACCCAAAATCATTCACTAGAATCAATAAAACGTACGTTACCCCACCCTCAGACAACAATCACCTTGATCTTCAATGTTCCGCTTGACCAGCAACCTCCTCAGTCCCTGCCAGTTCTACTCAAGACCAACGCCAGATAGTTGCGCCAACTACACAGTTGGACCTGTTAGTATTCTGGCTGTGCCATTACGCAGCCATTAGGTATTCCAGGCCGCCGTGACGTCCACTTCCGCGAGTGGTCTGCTGATGTTGCTAAGGAGGATTTGCATGTCTGCTAGACAGACCGACCATATTCAAGTGAGCTCGTAATCTTTGTCTGAATGCCCACAGCCTGGTCCTTGTGGACAGAGCTGCTTCAGGCGTCTCCTATTAGTGATGTTGTTCTTTGACCAGCACAAGAGATGCTTCAGGTGATGTTTTTTTGTGGGTTTCACCGCCTACAACAAAAATTTACCAAAAAGGCAACTGATCAAATTGTTTGTTCTTCTAGCAGTTCGAGTGTGCTACTGTTGAAGTTAGTTTCATTTATGTCAGCAGGGTTATTCGTTAATCAATAGGGCCTCATCAAAACACATGCATTCAGGTCATGATGTCTGTCTTGTTATCGCCCTGTGTGACAGAAATCAAGTCACCGGTTAGAAAACATCCGAGTGAAAATGCATGAGATGGAAATTGGCACGAATGTCAAAAAAGAACACATTAGATCAAATTGCAGCTGCGGAGACAATGCAATTAAATTGTCTGGAGATGAGACAGGCGTAGCCGATAGATGACAGACGTAGCTATGAAAAAGGTGTCACGGAAACCACAACCAATTAACTGATGATGCAATGATGAATTAGTTAATATGTTATTGACAAATTAATGGATTCTGCATAAGGTTGTCACAGACATGCAATAATATGGGCACAAATGTGATTGATGGTGATAGCAATTATTTTAGGTGTTTAACCACAGAGTTGTGGGGAGAACCACTGAGTGTCTTGATGTCAAGATATGGGGTAGGAATGGGGTTTGTGGGATGTTTGCCCCCAAGACAGGGTGGGAGATGCTAGGTTGACCCAAAAACAGGAGGTGGAAAAAATGTTGGACCCAAAACAGGTGAGATATGTTAGACTGACCCCAAAACAGATGGTTGAGGCAAGGTTGGACCCAAAATAGGTTGGAGATGGAAGACTGGCTAAGCACAAGTGGAAGATTGTTAGCTTCCCCAATCACCTCAAGGAAACGTAACAATGGGAGCTTAATCCCCAAATAAGCAAAACATGTGAGTTTGTAAAAAAACAGATGGTAGATATGAAATTTAGACATCAGCCTCCCCCCTCCTTAAGTTGCTTTCATCATCCAGTCCCAGTAACTTAGAGAGGTCACAATAAAAGAAAGCAGTGTTTGTGTGGTTTGTCAAGCATGTCTGATATGTTCCGGTTGACTAAATCTACATCCTGCATCTGTCCATTACCAAGTCTGATACTGAGGAAATTAAGTATGTTTCATGCCAGTGTATGCGACACAGTGGGGCGCAATGCAATATTTGAAGATACATTTCTAATCTTGTATAAATTCTTTGATGTTACGGAAATAATTTCTGAGTGTCCTGAGGTGACCCTAATTACAGGGTAATTGCACTAGTGAGATGATGAAAAAGTGAGGTCAACTGTAACTTGTTATAAATTATACAGAATAATTGTATATCAAACATATTTAATATACATAATATAGATATATTATCTTAAATAAATATATATATATATATATATATTTATTTAAGATAATATATATTATAAATATATATATATATATATATATATATATATATATATATATATATATATATATATATATATATATATATATATATTAATGTAACACAAATGCAAATATTCATGTACATATTATTTCAATTCAATTACAAATACACAATTTTAAACATACACATGACACCACTTGCATATACATGAGAAAATGCAAAATTGTGTAAACCGCCGTATACGCACACATACACGGCACCAGTGACAGACAGTGTGACACGCCTACACTGAAACACGAGTGTTGACACCCAGCACGGTCCAGGTCCAAGAAAACCTCACCAGGTGTCCTAATGCTCTCTCCTGTCGTCGAGGCCAACTATAAATACACAGAAAACCATTCTCATGGGATTCTGTCAATATGATGGTCTCTGTCAACGAGTGCTGTTGATGTAAACAAGGTCTCTCTGGACTGTCACATGCACAATTCATGTTTGTTATGCGCTGTCTATTCCCCAGTGGGTGGTCATGGAGGACTTGTTGCTTCTCTCATATGGTCAATGTGGTCGGTCACAGTGTCATCTCCCCAGCTGCTAGACCGCGATTACAGGGACCAATCAGATGGGAGACGTCTGGTTCGGTCCGATCCTGATATGCAATAAACAAAGAATCAATTAAAATGTCTCCTAATGGTGACATGGCATGTCTGCAGTTAATTGTCGACGTTTATTTTGAGAATTACCTCCAGACTTATGTATAATTTAGAAATGATGTAATGTGAAGTAGTGAGTGGTTATTTTTATACATACGTGGGGTGTACTGCAATGAGTGTGATTATGTTATGACGGTAATTATGTTTTGACCGACTTGAAACATATTATAATAAATTACGTTCTTCTTTTCTGTTCTGCTTTGTCACATGACTTATATTTTGTGATTACATATTATATATATATATATTATATATATATATATATATATATATATATATATATATATATATATATATATGTTATATATATATATATATATATATATATATATATATATATATATATATAATATATGTATATGTATATATCTATATTATATATATATATATATATATATATATATATATATATATATATAAATAATGTATATATCATATGTATATATATATATATATATATATATAATATATATATATATTATATATATATATATATATATTATATGTATATATATATACATACTACCACAAAATAGTAATCCATACGACTAACTCATAATACAATTATACATATACACGTACATATATATTAGATCATGTCATCTTCCAAAACAAAATAATAATTGTTGCTGGACTGCACCATAAACCAGCACGCTGGTGCAGATTGTAAACGTGAATACAGTGGTTTGCAAGAGTACCTGTGTAGAAATTTAATGATGATTTGAATACAATGCAATACGAACATAAACGAGCTGTTGATGGCAAGAGCGAGAAGTTACGTTCACGAGTAGCGATTCAATTAGGGAGTAGGTGGCTGGGTTACTTGGTAACGGATGGTTAATTAAAACCTGCACGCTCACGCTGGGCCGTTGTGTCACCATCCAGCCGTATGGTTCAGTCATTGTCTTCTTTCTAAAGCATTCCTCTCCGTCTCCAATTCATGCGGTCACTCAGGTCATCAGGTTATTAGTTTTGTGGTATCACCTTAAAAGTATGTCAGTTTCATCAGTCAACATATGAGCGTAGAGTGCAATGCCTCAGGGGTAGAGCTTCGGACTCTCGACTACGAGAACCCGGGTTCGAATCCTGTGCTGCGGTGTTAAAACCTTGGGCAAGTTTTTTCACTCTACATTGCTCCAGTTCACTCAGCTGTATAAAGGAGTACCTGGCTATAGACAATGGTGGGTATGTGTACGAGCAGCCTTCGCGCATTAATTGTAGCATATGGCTGGATGCTTCCCAGAAAAGCCGAGATGGTGTCTGAGTGAACAGGTCTGTCAGGGAAGTAAAGTGTAAAGCGCTTTGAATGGTCCTGAGGACTGGATACTGCGCTATATAAAAACTTGCCTTGTTTAGTGTCATATCTCACTGCACAGATTTTAACGACCCTTGAGGATTTACTTTTACCCGCAAGAGCACATCTGTATTGGTACTTCGGCGGGTTCAACAGAAGTACCACAGCTCGGAAACCTCAGGCTTTCGTTCACATGCACTGGAATAGTTCACGGGAGTTGTACGAGACGTATCCATCACCAGAAGCTCATGGAGTCGTGCTCCGGAGGTTAAACACATCGCCCAGATACGAATGCATCTGTTGATATGATTCATTCCAAATCGGCAAAACGTTGAAGGAAGCAAAGCCACTGGGGTGTGTTTGGTCGTGATGGGACTGACTGAAATATTTATACTTCTAGCAGTTCCTAAGTGAAAAAGCAAAACAAGATGGTTTCTTCATGCAATGGTATATTGGATTAGTTAAATAATAATGGTTTGCCTTGACCAATTTTGTACGTACATCAGCTTATTATTTAGCCAATATTAATGCAACAGTGTATTGAACAACTAAGCAGTTATGAAGTTATTCAGCAGTTATTATATCCAACAAGCACACACCATTCACGAGGGCATTATTGTTGTTATTCATTGCCATCTCCTAAAAAATTACAATAGGACTGCCTTGTGGAATACCGGTACTTCTTTGCTTGAATTAATATTTAATATCTGAATTTAGATGGAATTTCCTTTTGGGAAATTACTGGAAATATTGGTGCAATAGTTTAAGCTATGACCTGCATCGTTCAATTCCCATTGTTGTAGTTGGCTCAACTGTACAAATCTCTGTGCTTCTAGTCACGGGAGTAATATAATAGGGATTAAATTTATCTCCAATTTCAGTGATGAAATAATTAGGGTTAAGTTGCAGGTTATGCAGGTGTATACAGCTTAGGGAACTATGTGGGTGAATGTGACAATGGAAAAATGCATTTCCGTTTGTACATGCCACAGTTATTTTAGAATTATTAGTAGCTATGAGGGCATATATAGCCTTGGAAAGTTTACAGGTAACATTACTGGAAAATATTTTATTTATAGTTTTATTTGAAATAATTCTTAGAAAAAAGTCTTGTAAAACAGTTTTAATGAAGGTCATTTGCAAACTGTTTTGTCTTCTTTTAAATTTTATATAAGTCTTTAAAAATTATTGTAATGACAAGAAGTACATGGTGGTTCATTAGTGTTCCTTTCACAAGCTCAATACATCTCTGATGTGGACTTCCAATCATTATCCTTTCAAAATATCAATTCACCAGCAGAATGCTGCAGAGAGGGAAATGACCAGCCTTTGAGATCATGAGTGATTGCACATTCAGTTTCACTCTAAACAGATCGTGCATTGGCTGAAGTTAGTAAATGTGAGCTGCTTTTACTGTTATTTGCCTGCTGTTGCCAGGTCGAACGATTATGGATGTCTAACAGAATGGGGACTCTAAGACTCATTAAATTCAATCACTGTAAAATTAACTAGGATTTAGACAAGTAAATTGACACTTAATTAAACTTGGTGGTATTAAAATAACTTTTCTAGTTATGATAGCGTAACCACCATGATGTTTTTGCCAGGCATAGTTTATGCTTACAATGAACAATGCAGAATGAAAAAATCATTGAATAGGATGAGTTTATAGACTAATAGTTGCTGTGCTGTATGCAACATTACCAGTATGTATTCTCCTGGGTCTGAGACCCAATATACCAGGGCTATATATACATATCACTCGTGGGTCGAGCCTGTGTTGCTGATGCTCTAGCATCTATCATCTGCCTGAAACGTTTACTCTGTGGAAAAACTGAGCAACGTGCAGGAATTGCGTCAGACTTCCGAGAAACCCACTAAATGACATGCCTTTAGCTACACCTAGCATGGAGGGTCGCCACAGACAGATGAACAGTGTAAGCTGCTTTTTTGTTTAATGTACTATTTATTATATTGATCTATTTATTATTATATTTTATTAACTTATTTATTATTTTAGCCCACAGTGTCATGTCTTTTACATTGCATGACCATAAAATTTAATGTACAAATAATTTATTTATCTATTTATTATATTTATTTTATTAATTTATTCATCATTTTTATGTACAGTTAATTGTATTTATCTATTGGTCATATTTATGTTATTAAATTATTACTTTAGCACACAGTCACATTACAACTGCAGGATAGTGAAACATCACTTTTTAGCAGTACATTCTTGAAGTCTATACCTTTGTGGGAGGTAAGTACAACTGTATCTGTATGTTAGTTTTAAGATACTCCAGGACACCATTTCCTAAATAAATTCCCTGGGCTTAGACGGACCCAAGTCATACATGATCATGACTTTGATCTGCTTCAGTCATTGTTATTTTAATGACTGTACGATGAATAAGAAAACTGAAACAATTATTTCTGTGACTGGTGTCAAACGAAATATGTAAGCATACAAAATATTGACTTCTAGTATGAGCTAGAAGATTGTCTACATGTTTAGACTTTCCTGAACATTATGATTCCTTTAATGCAGTGTGTATAGTGCTATAGTGCAACATCATAGTGTCATGTAGTGCAGTGTAGTGCAGTGTAGTGTAGTGCAGTGTAGTGCAGTGCAGTGCAGTGCAGTGCAGTGCAGTGCAGTGCAGTGCAGTGCAGTGCAGTGCAGTGCAGTACAGTACAGTACAGTGCAGTACAGTGCAGTGCATGGTGCTATATATTGTGCCTGATATACAGTGTATACACACTATAGAGCACCACAGGGCAGTGCATGATACCATAGTAGAACCTACCACATACACAACCAGTAGAAGAATAATATGCAACATATTCTATACCACAGAGTTTCATATTTAACATAAAACAATACATCTTGAGAATAACGTCCAGTGTAGTGCATGAACTACCTCCAAATCCACACAGTGTCATATCTAGCACTGTAGTCAGTGTACAGGTCTTGCGACCAATGCAATTTCCTGTCTCCGGCCCGGTCTGGTCTTCCACAAATCGATTGGGCGATTTATCATGTGCAATGCAGATGCCGACGCCGCACCATCCAATAAATATACTGTGACAGTTAGCAATCATTCCGACCAATGTAAATTTGTTGGGCGTCCTGGATGAAAAATTATGAGACGCCTGCATTGATAAATCCTTCACCTATATCTCGGTGGTACACGGGCTCTTTAAACCAAAATTCCCTTGGAGTGGGCACGTTGCCTTGACCTACCGGTGTTTGATACTTGTTGGAGTTTGTAGCAAATTTTTCTTGAATGTTTCATTAAAATGTATTAGCTTAAAATATTGATTTATACATTAAAATGTGTCATGAAATATATATATATATATATATATATATATAATATCATAGATAATAATAATTATAAATGAAGTATAAATAATTGCATATATATATATATATATATATATATATATATATATATATATTAATATATATTAATATATATTAATATATATTAATATATATTAATATATATTAATATATATTAATATATATTAATATATATTAATATATATTAATATATATTAATATATATTAATATATATTAATATATATTAATATATATTAATATATATTAATATATATATATATATATATATATATATATATATATATATATATATAATATTGTGTTTGTTGTATTTTCTTAACTGTAAATTTATTAAATAATAATAATTGAACCGTTAGGTTTTTGCTACCTTTCCAAGATCTTGTAGTAGTAGTACTAATGAAGTAATCTTAATTAAAAATGATATCCCTGACATCATGAGAGCAGTGGTTTTAATACCTGGTCATGACATTTTTTAATTACCTCATCAGGTGTGGTAATTAATTTAATTAGTGCACGAGACAGGATTTAGCTTCAGGTAACACTGTGTGCCACCTGAATGGTCCACACCTTGAAGTACCAAATCATGTCTCTTTCTGTGTTGCTCATGTGTACTTGTGTGTGCATGCATGCATGCCTGTGTGCTGTATGTTAGCACTTGTTCACGTACACTGCTGTGCCGTAGGTGTTGAGATTGACTGCTCTTGTGGTTATTAATTAGATACTGCGTGTAAAATCGCACCATTTGTGTGCGGGAAAAGCGATGTATAATTTGAGACCCCATTGAAAGAATTCCAGCCTGTGGAGTGGTATATGTCAAACGGCCAGTCAGAATAACACGTTGCTGTGAGATTGTCTGTCATCTCATGGGATGCTGCTTAGCATGGTGTCTCTCGGCACATTCATTGGAATAGACCTGAACATACACCATGTGATACCGTAAAACACCTAATTGAAAACCTGTGCATTTTATTTTCATTTCTGTTTACTTTAACCTTTCTGTTGTTTTTGTTTTACTGTAAAGGGTTAAACAGAGAATAAATTTGGTGTGTCCAAAAATATTTGGGGTAATATTAATACTTTAAAACACCTAAATAGAAATCTGAAAGAGTCATTGTGTGTTGTGCATTCTTCTTTTTTACTGGGTGGACAGATGACAATTTCTGTTCAGTTTAATCAGCCTTTTCTAATTAGATTTTTGTTTTGTTATAAATGATTCAACAGGGGATAAATTTGGTTTAAAATAGACTTCTTTTGGGAAGCACAAACATACTATAAATTCATGTAACCGCAATGAACTGGATGCAGGTACCATTGAGTAATATAATTATGCAACAAAATTATACAAAAAACAAAACAGTTAAACATTTAATGATCCGTGTCTTTTATCGGTGAGGATTGTCTTTCTGTCTCTGTTCCATACTGGTAGGTCTGAATTCAATGGTCAATGCATAGGATAGACAGTCCAGTTCTGGTCACTGACCTCAGTCCAGACAGCTGACAAAATGTTGACCCATGTCTGGGTTTCCAGATTCACTGATCTTGTCAATTTCCGTGAGTTTGTGTCATTTTGATGCCACCAATTCTGTTGCCAGATTCACCGTGGCGAATGGCTTGCGCGCCACATGACATTTGAGATAACCTTTACTGTTTTCAAAGCATCAAGTGGAGCCACCATATAATGTGGCAGGCAAAGGTTATCTCAGTTCAGTGTCATTTTTACATAATTTATCACTTGTATATGCTGCGTCTGAGATCTACCGTGTAACACAGTAAAAATTGTTGTTAGATTAATTCATATATTATGTCCACAGGATGCACCAGATAATGTCAGCCATGTTTTTATTTAGACGATGAGTCACGGACAGTGACAAAGATAACATTTCATGATAAATAAAGATAACATTTCATTTCACCATGAATTAAATGATGATGATTGGATGTACGTTTTATTTTACGAAATAAAAAGAGTTGTCCGTTTTTATTTTACATCTGTAGACAAGGAAACTGATTCGTTTTGACAGAATAGGGATGTTCTGAAGATGAATTATAGTGATATCTTCCAATAGTTCAGTGACATCATCGTTATTTTTGCCACTATACACTAGGGGTTCCATGCTCTCTGACTGTTCGTCTTTCATTATCGTAAGAGATGGACTGACCGGGCAGTCAGTAATGACCCCTCATGGCCAAGGGCCGGGTGGCTTACACGCAGAAAGTTCCATTACAGAACCACGAAAGATCACATGAGATTTCTTAGAAAGAATCACAGCGTTTTCCCGCATCGTAAAATCCCACAGGTCGGCAGGGAGATAATGTTCAGAAAAAGACTGTCTCGTTTCTAGACTTAGGCTCTAGTATCGGTCGCATGAGCTCATGTCTGTACAGACCAATCAGCTAATAGACTGTACCTGGTCCAGTGTTCTTTGAAGCAGCTAGGAAACGTGAAAAAGGAAATCCTTGTTCAATCTGTGAAGTAAAGTGATTGGAATATTCAGATGGGAATAAAATGACACAGTCTCACGATGTCTGTCTCAGTAGCCACCGATGTATTGCCTGGTGACAACATGGAAAGTACAACTGAACCCACTATCCAATCATTTCTTCCCCTGTCAAGTTTGGCCAGTTCGGTTTCGAGCCAATCACAGGTGTTGTAATAAGTAATGTTACATTTATTTTGAGGTTTGCTTTTTGATATGGGCCATGGGTGGTTGGTGCAGCAAATGTGACAGGGTACGACCGAAACCAGGGCAAAGTACAGTTTATTTTGCGGACATCCGTACATTTTGTAGGACACCTACCACAGATAGAGGTGTAGTTAACTGATCCCCGTGGATTGCTCATATTCTGAATACTCAGGGTTTAACAAGATTAGTGCACTTGAAGCATGCATATTCGTAGCTATGTAATCGTTATATTTACACTGGCCATTCATTGTCCAGTTGTTGGTCAGTTTATTCTGGCATGCTGTGTGGTCAGCTTTGATCAGCTTTGATTCATTATAGCCGCCGCATCGCTTTATATGTAGAGTAATCATCAGCTCGCGTCGGTAATTAGTCATAGTGCTGTTGGTCAGGCTTCAGAATCTAAACTACCACATTCTACATTTCAGTTGTGGAGGTTTGACATGTGTGCGTGCGTGCGTGCGTGCGTGCGTGCGTGCGTGCGTGCGTGCGTGCGTGCGTGCGTGCGTGCGTGCGTGCGTGCGTGTAGTGAACCCAGGAACAGTCTTTCCACTGGGGTTTTGGGTTTAGGGGTCAGATATGGCATTTAGGGTCTACTATGATTTCTAAGTCCTGTGGTTGCTGAGTAGATGAACCACTGAGTGATTGCCTGTTGGACTTGCTGTAGACTTGAAAGAGTTTTACAACCTGGCTGCAGGTTCAATAACACAGTAAAATGTTATGATTCGACGATGTCATTCCACGGTGTAATGGGGTACACACTTGGGAATCCCTGGTGGATGTTCGCGGTCTTAGATCGGATCAACGCAATTGTTATTTACGCCATTAATACAAACATTACGTTATTAATCCTGACGCACAGCTAAACGCTTCCTTCTAGAGAATGCATCCAGCGACGTTTTACGACACCGCGTAATGCCATGGCTGAACCAATTTGCTCGTTGCGACAATGCCGCCACCCGTAGATCAATGCGTGAACTGCACGATAACAAATGGGCAACCAGTCATGACTCGGCCATTACAATCCAGTGTTACTGGATAACTTACAGGGATATCTGCTGGAGGCGGATGGAAGTAACACTAGACTGGTTGTATGTCAGTCAGTCGTCAGTTTGAGAACCAGATCGCTCTGCTGACTGATTCACGATGCTGTCGGGATCAGCGAGAGACCTGCCTGCCGCTGTAGGTTTGCGGCTTCGTCTGTCGACGTATTAGTTGTGGTGTCGATAGGGGAATGTGAAATCACACAGTGCAGAATTGTTGATATTGACCCCTGGATGTTTATCTGTGAGAAGTGTGTCCGTAGGGATCAAGAGGCGGCCAGGAAGTAGAGGGAAAATAAGTACGTTAAAGTCACCACATCTGCTATGTTATAACATGTTCATGGATAATCAGTTATCAGATGCATTATGGGAATATTAAAACTTAATTTAATCAAACATTTTATCAAAAAAATTAGGTGATTCACCTTTTAAATAACTTATTTGGGGCAATCATCCTATTGTCCTTCCACGCCTATTTGGGTAGAGAAGTTTTAACTGTTTCTTAATAACGAAAAGATTTCCAAGATGTAAAGGAACATGATATGATATCCCCCCACTAACATTACTTTGGACCCGAGATTTCACCAAACACCAAGCAACTAAGTGCATATAAGTGTCACCGATAAGCCCAACGGTAGCCACAAAACTTGAGTATGCATATATCCAGTATATAACCCACTAAACATTTCGCTCGGTTTTCATCTGAATTAAAAAAAATCAGTGATGTGCAAAGAAGTCACGTTCTACTGCAGTGTGATATTTGGATAGACAGCTCCCAACTTTCTCCCTGGCCGCTGGGCTAAATACTTCCCTCCCTCCGTTGCATGCCCGCCGTTCCGTGCAAATGCCATGTGTGGAGTCTGAAAATAGCGAAGCCCAACATATCATGACATTCTTTGACGGCAGCAAAGAAGCGATTCAGGAAACAGCCCCAGCCGAGCGTTTCCATCTATTCCAGCCCGAAGACATGATAACGGGATTCTTGCAAAAATGTACTCTTTTTGCCGGCGGCGTCGTTTCCCCAGATATGAAAGTGTGCGTCAGGGAAAAATTCCACAAATGTTCCAGATAATTTTTTGTTTTTGCCATAATGTGGTGGTTATGTGTTTTATTTTTATGTTGATGGAAGAAGTTTAAAGCCAGCTGTCAACAGTAATAAGATTTATCAGTGCGATATGAGTATACATGCCTCATCAGATAAACAGATAATATTTTTATTGGATGATGCCTACTAGACATAACACAAACCTTCAGAAGTGACAAGTATTATTTGTAACTACACAACCCATTTTGCAGTAAGGATGCCAATGAACCATCAGATGTATAACAAAATAATAATATTTGCAGATTTTGTAAATGTCTAATTTGATGATTTTACAGGGCTATTGGGTCGTGTCGGTTTCCCCCTATAATATATATATTGTTTATAATTTTTTATTTAATAAAAAATATCCCACATTTGTCATGTGAAGATATCACTGCCTATAATGGTATAACAGGACAATGTACATAGTTTGTGAAAGTAAATTATGTCCATGAATTTAACAAAATACTACATTAAAGATTAAGAATCAACATAGTTTTGTGAGTCGCTGCAGATTTGAACACCAATATATAGTGATTTGTAACAGGGTAAATCACATAGGAATGACTCTTAATTAGGACTGTTACAACATTACCATAGAACACGGATTTGGCTCGAGTGGGGATTTAGAGTCCAACTTACAGATGTCCAGCTGCGTAAGACAACAGAACCCCTGGTCAGTGCCATACCCCATACAGGACTGGACAAGTTGACTTAATTAGAGCTTGTTATCGTGGCTTGTTCACTTGGCTCAGGGCTGTGTGTTGGCTGTTGCCGTGGCGGCGAGTACTTGGGCATACGTGTGTGTCTGATTTCACACGAGTGTAAGTGTGTGCATGTGTGTGCACTTGTGCGTGTGTATGTTTGTCTGAGTGTCAATAATGCCAGAAGGCTTTGTGTGGTTAGCTCTTTAATTGCACGACTCAACGGGAGCGCTATATGTTTATATGCCTACCTTGCTGCGTGATATAATTCTATTGTTATATTTTAATTTTGTAAGCTGCATTGTTTAACATTTTCAGTAGTTTGCAGTTGATCAAACCAACACTCTGTTATACTTAAAAGGTACTGAAAATAAATTTTATTTTTGTGAAAATGTTTGTTGTTTCCATTGGAGACAATTCCTGGAGTTGTTTTTATATGGATGAGTCGTCAGACAATAGATTATGTCTGGGTAGTATTAGTCACATCCAAACATCGATCCAGCATCTCACTGTCTCTCTCGTTTGTGTTATTTATTTTCTATTTTATGTCTGTCTGCCTCTTAGTCAGTGTCACCTGTGAGTATACGTTCATGTGTGTGTGTGTGTGGGTGTGTGTGTGTGTGTGTGTGTGTGTGTGTGTGTGTGGTGTGGTGTGGTGTGGTGTGGTGTGGTGTGGTGTGGTGTGGTGTGGTGTGGTGTGGTGTGGTGTGGTGTGGTGTGGTGTGGTGTGGTGTGGTGTGGTGTGGTGTGGTGTGGTGAGCGCATCCATTTATCCATTTATGTGATTGTTTGTCCATTCTCAACAAATCCATTGACTCATCCACCCATCCACCCATCCACCCATCCACCCATCCACCCATCCATCCGTGCATCCAACCCAACCATCCATTCACCCACCCACCCACCCACCCAACAAAACACCCGTCCATTCACCAATCCGTCCAGCCACCCACCCATCCACCCTCCCACCCACCCTTCCACCCTTCTCTCCACTCACTCCGCCTGGCCCAGTCACACCCAACTGCTCCCCTTTCCCCGCATTCCCCTACTCCATGTTGCCGGGCTACCAGTCGCCTGCAGCTGTCCCTGCTATTCCCGTACCTACCTTCCACTCTCTCCCACTCGCGCTGTGCCTAGAACCCACTAACTACCTGGCTGACTGACATTCCTGGCTCACCTCCAGCGCAGGTAATTATAAACTCATGTTAATTGGGGGTGATTTCAAAATGACTTTCCGTTTTCCAAGAATTACCCATGGGGATAAATGAGGCAAGAACGGGTACACTTTTTATCGGGAACAAGAATCCATTAATAGATATAGTGGGAGTCGGTCGTAACTCATGATCATGTTGCAACGTTTTATTGTATTTTTATAAATAGATGGATATAGACGTAGGATCGTGATGTATGAATGCAATATAGGTTGTTCATAAAAATATGCAGTGTGGTATAAATTGTGTAAGTAAATAGTGAGTAATTCTGCAATGAGTGAAATGTGAATATATGAACATTATATGAACATCATAAAAACTACAAAGTAAAGGAAAATGCAAAGAATATGTTATTTATACATTAATAAACTTACTTAATCCTCTTCGTCTGCGACCACACATAAGGCCGCAACCAATAGAATGCCAATGTTTTCTATCTGCTGTCAACTTCATGACTTTGACATCCTTCATGATCCCAGCTTCCTGGTCGCTTAACTCCTTTCCCCAATTACATTTTGCTCTTTGATTTTGGTTTCTGTAGCATACTATTATTTTACCTGGTGAGGGTACTAACCTCACACACAACCCTCTTCCTTTCTCAGCTGGGCTTTGGACTGGCCACGGCACAATTACATATTAATATAGTTATTTATATTTAACACAAAATAAGAGCAATTCATAATTTATACTGAAGACAGGCACGCTGGCAGTAGGAGCAGGTCCTAATTTGTACTTCTTGTTTTATGGGTTTTGATGATTAGAACCAGACGGAACAGTGGCGAATTAGCGCATATGTGTAGGTTCTTAGGTGGTTTCCTCCAAACAGCCCAGTCTTGGGCTACCGCAGGAGTTCTTCTCTAGAATTAGTGAGTCCACTACAGGTTACACATTTACCCCCTGTGTGGGATCTTTCACTTCCCCTGGTGTCGACACCAGATAGAAGGGACCACCGGCTTTCACACAAATGTGGGGTGAATGAAATTGCCTAAGTTTCAGTAGTCGGCGGTAGGTGGGATTGAACCACCGTCCCCTCGATTGACAGTTCGGCGCTCTACCGCGCGACCACCGCTCCCTACGGATGGCATCTCGGAGTTTGGTCCGGAGTTGAACTGTTGAGTTGTGGCAATTCACCCCAGAGGGTGGCACCGGGGGCGTTACGTTTCACTGGCAGAGCATTGCTGGCTGGATTGAGTGTTTACTGACGCAAAACAAGAAGGAATGTTTGACCAGAATCCCAGAAATGTTGGGGGCTGGTGGACAAAGTGGCGGACACTTTCTGTGAAGGAACAATGTGGACGTGGTACATTCTGTGGTCTCGCGTGGTTGTTGATCACAGCCACAGGTGGCTTTGCTCCGGAGTCTCTCTCTGGTGCTACTTAGCTGTGAGACCCTGCAGGTGTGTATGGGGGGCTTGTGTGATTCATGGACCTCTTTGATGCCCCTCCTGTCAGTGATGTGACAGGGGGGAGGGGGGAGGGGGCAGTGGGCAGAGACACAGGTCCAAGCGTGTGTATGTGTGCTTGTTGTCTTTGATGGCCGCAGTATTTGAACTGGCTAATTCTGGCTGTAGTCTCGCCACCTTTCTGTGTATGTGCAAAATAAATATATGCACATGCACGCACGCACGCACGCACGCACGCACGCACGCAACGCACGCACGCACTCACTCACTCACTCACTCTCACACACACACACACACACACACACACACACACACACACACACACACACACACACACACACAGAAAGATGGAAATAAATCTTGAAATGCGAACGTTGCAAGTGTTTACATGTAACTCTGTAGTGTATCGATTCATAGATTAAGTGCAGTGTAAATCAATAGACATTAAACAAACATCAGTTTATTTACGCCATAAATAGTGGCAGTTTATGACATAATAATTGGACTGGTATCACAACATTTTGCCAGCAGACAATTTCCCAAATTACACATTACCAATATATGTTTTGCCAAGAAACTTTTTCAGTTGGTGTTTTGCCAACCTATAGGGGCTGTTTACTATATTTATTATTAAGACAATGATTTCAATTAATTTAACCATTTTATATTGAAAACATATTTACAGATAAAAAGTATAATTAAAACCTTTTCATGTCATACATAATTAAACACTTTGGCACACCAAGAGATAACTGGACAATATTTGGCTGACATCTAAAAAAATTTGCAGAACACTAACCACACTGGCTGGTGATAGAATCCGCCAACAGCAATGGAGTTTTCATCATCTGATTAATGACACTTAGCAGGGTTTCTCCACGGGGGTTAAACACATGAAAACCCAGTCCATCCCCCATAACATTTCACATTGATGCTTGGTAATGTGACATATAGCACCATTATTTTCCCAACCAGTCACTGTTTTTAGACCCGTACGTCATGTAGTATAAAAACCTTGGCTCCTTACACGAGGAACTGTGTATCCCTGGGGGATCGGAAATCACAGGCCTGTCTGAGTAATTGAAGACAAAAACAACCACCTTGAATGACGCGTGGACTGGCAGTGCCCACCCTCATGGCTGTGTACAGAGTCAACTTGTGGTACGGCTGACTTGTTGATGGACTTACAGAAAGATGATGACTCTTTAGGAACTCTAAGAGATTAATCAGTTAATAAAATATTGCATGGGCTGGAAACAAACTACACAATTACAATTAAGAAGTATATTTTATTACTTTGTTTACACATGATAACTGGTTTGTTGTATGTTATAGTGTATTATATATTTCTGATGCTATTCTATGAAAATATCTTAGTTCTATTTCAGACCTGTCAGTTAGCATTACCATTCAATGTCAAAAATATAGACAGAAATCAAATCGGTGATATTTTTGTGTATGCTTTTGGTGAGTATTACTTACAAGTTGTCCGCCGTGGATTGTGAATCAGTAACAATATTCTATTTCCTGAATACAGAGCCATTTCATGAATACAGAGCCAACATCTTTTTATCTCCTAGATACGTCTAGATTGTCAAGTTGTGGTTTACCATAATATCCACAACTGAAATAACGATCAGACGTTCTCATGATTAATACCGTGATATTTGTCTAATGTTACATTTACTCGGAATGCCGTGGTACTAGGAAACGTTGGCAAACCATAAAAGTTGAACCAGAGTTTACGTCACCTGAATGCATCACAGACCGACGTCAGAAGCTAGCCGAAAGTTTATGGCGGAAAGTATTACTCAGCCTAGGTGCACGACTGATGTTTAGCAGCGTGATTGCTGGCTGATTTACGACACCCAACATAACCGTCGCTGTGCTGTAGGTCAGCCCGACATCAGTTTAAAATCATCACCCTTGTCACATGCAAGGGGTGAATGCATTGCGAAAAAGTTCATAAGTGATGAGTATGCATAGCTGGGGGCCATCAATCATACATCGTCAGTGGGTTACGGCTATGCTGCATGATCTCAGGTAGATTAGGAGAACCAGGGACTGGGTATCGGTTTCCAGTCGTTTCATGGAAGCGGAAACAGGCAGCTGTTTCACAGCAGGCAATCGCTGTACGGGGAGCTCTGGCTGTCCCAAATGAGGGAAGTGTCTGTCCGATAATCCTGGGCTGGCAGAAGCACGTTCCGCGGCACGTGCGGCGTGTAAATGCATCTGTGCATTGAATAATTGAGTGCTGAGGTGTTTTGGTTAGAGAGTATTCCGGCGAGAACAGTTGGTAGTAATTGAGAATGGAAGACGAGAGGGAACCGATAGGATGTACACGTGTCTTGTTAAAAATGGATGGGTTTAAGTGTGTGTAGAATATTTAAAGATGGTTGTGTTTTACTGATGGTGGTGATGTTGTGTGTGATGTGATGGTGAATATGATGTGGAGTTGTTTTGTCTTCTGCCGCAAGAAATCTTTTTGAGAATAATAGGGGATGTAATTTGAAATAAAATAATCCTGTCTTCTCTTTAAGTTGACTCACCTCACTGGCCTCCCCTCCCTCTCCCCTTCCCTCCCCTCCCTCTCCCCTTCCCTCCCTTTCCCTCTCCCCTCCCTCTCCCCTATGCTCCCCCTCTTTCTCCCTCTCCCCTTCCCTCCCTTTCCCTCTCCCCTTCCCTCCCCTTCCCTCTCCCCTCCCCCTGCCTTTCCCCTCCCCTCCATTCCCTCTCCCCCTGAAATTAAACGTTGAAACCATAAGATATTTCATTTTAGTAGCAAACCTAAACGAAGATGTTAAAATCACCAGACTAAGTAATGTCAGCTCTAGTGAGAGGATTGTAACAGTAATGCGCCAAAAGACTTCAAGGTGAATAGCATTTATGATAACTACCCAGTAGTAAACAAAGTACATACACATTGTGGAAAAGCAACATGACAGAGATTTCATGTTGAATGATTCAGAGAACAAATATTAACATTTCTAGAAAGAATCATGTATTGGCAGTCAAATATCACAATTATGAAGACTGAACAAGATTACCAGTCCACCCAGAGAATTCACCCCAGACCACAAGTAAGATTTTGGCTATCAAAAGTACAACCTTTCTTAATCTGTCATATATATCCAACACCTTCAAGGCGTAAATTTATTTTGTTTTTGCATCTATCACCACCCACACACACAACCTCTGATAACCTGTCCCATTCATTTATAGGTTTCTGCGGGCATGACCAGTTTCTCATATCTAAATCTAATCCACATCATTCCATCACAAATCTTACACCACGCCCTCTATTCCTACCTTTTGCAACCATGAAAAAATACTTCTATAAATATTGTCAGCTTGCCTTCGTATAAAGTTAACCATTAGGGAGAAGTCAGGCGGAAAGATAAAGAAATTTGCATGAATTTTTCGTTGGGCGTCGTCAATTTCCGAGTCTGTCATGCTACCGACATGACATAGGTGTCCTAGAAATGGGTTAGCCCCCTAGAAATAGCGCATTTTTTCATGGCAGCAGCTTGAGGAATGAGTGGGAGGGTCATAGGCTCAGCAAATATACTCTATGGTCATGTTTTAAAAAACTGGTTACACTAAACGTCTGCATTTATTTCAAGAAGTAATGACTCAGTGTAATGTCTATTTTTGACCATACATCCATACATTCAGTTTAGGCAGTATTCCTGTTTCGATGAAGCGTCGTCTTCGACATACATGTACGCAAACTATAAACTTCATGAGACAAAATCGGAAATGCTAGTAGCATCAAACAGATTTGACTGCTGTCACTTTTCTGTTTGATTTTATACATGTGCATTGTTAAAAAAGTAAATTTTATTAACTGGGTAAAATTCACTATTTAAAATTAAAGCAAATCAATAGCATATTTAAATAATGGGAAATGTCCACAGCCAGTTGCATACACACCCACACACGCACGCACATGCACGCATGCACGCACTCATGCACGCACGCACGCATGCACGCATGCACGCATGCACGCACGCACACATGCACGCAGTAAGAATAAGACCCATATGGTGCAGCCTCTGTCGTGCCCCTCTCCATGTCTTTGCCTCCGTAAGTGATGCTGTGAAGTGTTTTCACTGGCGCCCTCGAGTGGCAACCCGGCAGCTGACATGTGTTGACCCTGACGCCGTCGTACAATTAGCAGTGACGTAGGTTTTGTTTGTCTAATTGCGTCTCATTTCTCCAATTAGCCGCCGGTGGTCGGTGCGTTGCGTTCGGTGGTAGATTTGTCATGGTTGCGCTGGCAGTTCGCTGGACGCGTTCGCCGGCCCCAACTACAGGTGTGATGGCATCACACCTGGGACACGATGACGACCGCTAGGGTCAAAGGTCGGTGTCATGGCATTGTTGATGTTATTGGTTTATTTTGCCACAATAAAAACAATGACGGTCGTAACAACCGCAGAATCAATGACAAGACACTTTAATAAGAGGGCATTTTCACTTAACACAGACGTTACTCATATAATTGTGTATTTCCATAACATATTAACACCTGATGGCATTGTAATTCTAAGATATTTCTAAATTTCAAATTACATTGTAGTTGGAAACACTTATTATGTGCAGAATGTAGATGCAAAACATAGAAAAATGCCTGCAGTTAGCACCTTTTTAATGCGGTCACTGAAGATTAAAAAAGAAAAATTAGAATTTCAGAGATGTTTCTTGTATAGCATTTACACAGCAAAATGGCTTAGATTTCTCGTTTGTGTGTCCATTGTTATTTTTGATTATCAAAATATTCATGTATTATATACAAGGCATGTCCCTGTTTTAGTGTGACATTTCTCGGCTGTTCTCTGTCATTTCTCTAGGTACCGGGGGTAACACAAAATTGGCAATTTATTATGATCCACACTCATTTGCACTGATGTTCTGATATGAGCTGTACAGTAATGCACACATCAAAACCTTAATCTTCAAACAAACCTCAAGGGAGTGCTGATTTATGGCAGAACTAATCAGTTTAAGGAAACATAAACCCATAAACAGAACTTGGTACAAGACTGGAAGCAGGTTGTCTATGACAAGTGTAGTTGTAGCTTTGGTTGTAAGTAACAAATGCTCCGGAACGTTCCTTCTGGAAAAATTCATCAGCATTAGATCAACATAGAACAATCGTTTTTTGAGAACAAATTGTTGTTTTTTAAGCTCAAGATCGATGAACGCGAGAGAGAATCTCGCTAGTTGCTAATTGGTCTGTTTGTTAACGGTTCACAGCTGTGAGAAAGTGCATGTTTTTGCTGAAAGGATCGGAATGAAACGTTACATTTGCTTAGTTGCATACCTTTAGCAGAGAAGTGTGGAGTTCAAATGGTGGAGATTGTAGTCCAAGTTATTTATTCTGTCATGTGACCAAGAATATGGGGTCATTATTTTTCAATATATTTGAATAGTGTCTATCATAAAACAAATAAAAACGTAATAAAAAGGTGAGACTGTAAAAATATTCCTAAGATATTGACGAGTCAAGTCACATGATCAATTGAACTCTCAATGCATTCAGAGGAAAGGCTGTGTTAATTTGGAATGGTGTCCGGTGTCATTGCCCTTTGCAACACCTGAATATTTTCATGGGTTCTCCTAAATATGTCTCCTATCTTTCCCAAGGGCTTCCCGTGGTTTTCCAGACCACAAACCCAAGGACAGGATGGAAGAAGTTCTGACCCACATGACTCAGTTGTAGTATATTACATTCAATCTCAAAGCACCAACATTCTGAGATGTGGTTCGCTTGGCAGAGCAACATGAAACATGTCTAGACACACACGTAGACGTAGACGTAGACGTAGACGTAGACGTAGACGTAGACGTAGACGTAGACGTAGACGTAGACGTAGACGTAGACGTAGACGTAGACGTAGACGTAGACGTAGACGTAGACGTAGACGTAGACGTAGACGTAGACGTAGACGTAGACGTAGACGTAGACGTAGACGTAGACGTAGACGTAGACGTAGACGTAGACGTAGACGTAGACGTAGACGTAGACATTAGACACGGGCACGGGCACGGGCACGGGCACGGGCACGGGCACGGGCACGGGCACGGGCACGGGCACGGGCACGGGCACGGGCACGGGCACGGGCACGGGCACGGGCACGGGCACGGGCACGGGCACGGGCACGGGCACAAACACAGACAGTTGTTCTTAACATTAAGATCTGATGATGCATAACAAACATTACAGGTGGAACAAACTATAGTAGTAAAATCATTCTTAGCAAACACACATGGTCCTATAGTACAGCTCTACATCATAATTCATTACTATACTGATACCATATTTTCAAATCTTGAATTACTTATAAAGAAGCATTCTGTTGGATCACGTTTCTGCATGAAATATTTTGGGAACAAAAAGTTGCTAATGTTTTTGCAGAAAGTTTCAATTCCATTGTGGCACACATTATTGGGAATGTATCACTTAAAGCAATGTGTTCAGTACTGTGTGTATGTTATTCCCTGGTCTGGTCAACATATGGAACAGAACACTTAATTAATTGCCGGACACTCCCTGCTTCTAAATATCACCAACTGGTTGCGCTAATCATATAGGGCGTATGCCTTATTTACAGTAGATTATCGTGTTTAATATGAGACTTTGCTGTCGGAAGTAAGCAGTAATAAGCAGTTAGAACTGTCACAGAAGAAGAGTGAGTTTTGTAATGGTGACACGTGGTGTTAATTATTATCACTCGGTGACCGTGGTTGACGTGTCCGTGCCAAGTAGTGATCTGTTGTAATTTGCCACCACGCGAGACTGCAAATGCACCGATCCATAAATGTGTAGTGTAAACAAGGGTCTTTTTCTTCCATTTGATTTTCATGACGAATTGAACTGCTGCATTCTTTGTGATTCTTCAGTTTTGGAGTTGAATTATCTGCCAGAATCTCCCGTTGTCTGAACATTATTGGGTACATGTCGTCTGTATATTAGAGGCACTACACCTAAGGCTATAACCGTATTTATTTCCTTATACCATTTTCCTCTGATCAAATTGTCAAAGTATTTCAAAGAACACGTAACATAATGGACAAATTAAAAGCTGTGCTGTTCTTTTGGTGACATTCTGCTATACGTAGTATCTGCTTTCAGTTCACAGTTGTTGGTTTTTTAGTTTTTCTTAGGAAAACTTATATTTTATGGTTTATGTTTCACACTTGCATATTTGCGCTGCGAGTACGACCTTGCGATCTGCTGCAGACAATGCACTGAGCCCGCACTCTATAAGAATGAATAACTGCCTCCATTGTATCTGTACGACGTCTCATTTGTCACTCGCTATCACAGAGGTGGTTTTGCTACATGGTGACGTGCCATAATATGCATTACATCTAGCGACTGAGCCACAAGTCGTGATGACTCAGAATCTATCAGTGCTGTATCTTCAGTCGGTCATACAGAGTTTCCACTTCGACCTGAATGTAGAAGAAAGGCTTTGGCTTTGATTAACAACGTTGTTCTTCAATGGCTGCACATGTTTCCCCATGTCAGCTCCCCCAGGCCTTGTTGATTGTGAGCGAATTTACATGTTCGCCGATCGACTAAGTCTGCCGATATTAGCTCCACTCAAGCATCCGCCAGTTGCTGCCTGTGACCCTCGTTTCGTGATCTCGCATCGTTTAGTTGCTCGCGTAAATTCAGTGTTACCACTTTGCTAAGCATGCTCAGCCTCGGCGGACTTGCAGCGTTATAGACACGTTCATTGATCATAGATGATGATGGAAACTCGGCGGAATACCACCACAAAGGCCTACGGAGGCATCGATACTCCACGGACATGCATCGCGGCGATTAAGCCTCGTGGCCATTTTAGCAGTAATTCCTTGCGGAGATTGGCGAGTTTTTGCCTTAAATAAAAAGTAATTACTTCTTTGTGCGGTCGTTAGCCACTGCCTGCCTACTACATGACTTGTAAAATGATTGCTGTGTGTTCTTTTTTGTCGTAGCATCGTCGTTGCAGAAATTCCAGGCTTCTCTATAAAGCTGAAATATCAACAATGTCTCGCACACCTCATATAGAATAAAAAGTAACATTTCACTCAGTATGTATGCTGACTATAATTATGACCAATTAAAATAGCCACAATTGTATTTGTTTTCAGTATACAGTTAAAATTAGTATCCAAAAATGTCACAACGCCTTTGCAAATAAAATATAAACTGTCCCTTTCCTTATGTAAGTACACCTTAAAAGACCGTGAAATACCTCTATGCACTCATAAGTAGATTGTATGTGTTTTTGCAATTGTCAGGTTTTCAATAGCAAATTGTGACACATTGCTACATGTATAATGTTTCATTTGTTGATTGTCGCAAAGTTGTAACAGCTGTTGTCCATTAATCACAAGGCAACTAACTGCCTGTGACTCCAAGCCAACCCCCCCATCCACAGCAGTGCCACCTTCTGGCCATTACTGCTACTGCATCTTTTGTATCTGCTACAGTTGGCAGCCATTTTGTTATTAAATGTCATCGATTAAGAGTTAAAAGAGTAAAAATTAAGGCATTACTGAAGGTATCAGTTTAAACATAATAATTAACATCGTCACATATTATACAATCATCTTTGTTGCAAGATTGTGTTTAAAATGAGATGTTCTGATTCAGGATTTTTTAAAGAAAAAAAATGTATTTCATTACTGTAAATACAAAAGTGATGCACCTAGTGTCAAAATGTCTTGTAGACATTTTAATTTTTTTTTGTAATTTTATACTACTATTTTTCCATGAAATTTTCTACATCTGATGACCTTTTGCCAAATATGAATGGTATTAATGGTGGTATAATCTATGGATCGCTAGCACTTGTATGCAATTTCTTTAAGTCAGTATCAACTTAAAACCATTGTCGAAGTTTCCATGTCAACATCTTTAAAAATAAGAATGCTTGCTTCTCGTTAAACCTACCTTTATTTTAGCAATAAACAACCAACTGCAAGGCATAGCAGTTCTGTGGTATTACCAAACCATAACATGGCTATGAAGGTAGTTAATTTTGTCTCACGTGGGTGTTAATTGCGAGTTGATAAATGAACTCTGGCTACGCACATGAAAGCCTTGGCTGCGTCCCAAAAAACTAACCTAGCAATTTATTTATGTGTGTTTATTTTATCGTTTATTTATTGATCAGTGTTATTTGTGCGTGTTGCCATGTGGTTCGTTTAATCGATAATCTCCCGGTGACGTTTATACCACCTGTGTGTGTGCTGCCCATGTCATTCCACGCTCCCGTCTAAGGCAGGGAAATACGGCCCACCTGCAGTTACCATGACGACAGCAAACCCTGCCTCTTGTATGTTCTACGTCGACACATTCCTGAGTCACCCCACCTCTTTGTGGTGACCAAGAACGGCCAGAGAGGCTAATCGCTTGACCGGCTGGACTGGTGCATAAAAATAGCGAATTAGTGCACGTACTAACACACGGCACTGCTTCATGTGTGGTGCTTACACGTGGCCAGGTGTAGCTGAAATAAATGTTGCATTTTTATCGGGTGCGTAATTAGGAGAGAACCTTGTTGTACTGTTTCTTTGGCTATGACAGAATCTGTTATTCCAGGCGTGTGTTCATCTGTCACACTATCTCTGATTGGTCAGTTCTTATCTGTCACACTATCTCTGATTGGTCAGTTCTTTATTCAGTTATTCATATTTTGTTGTTCTGTTGATCTTTGGTTAGTCATTAGGTTTGTTATTGCACACGGCAAACCCTCTCCATAACGACCACTATAAAACATGCAAATATCACCATAATAAACAGGTGGTCGTTATCGAGAGTTTCATGTCTTGTGTACTCACTGATAGGAAGTCGTTGGGGACTTTCAGAAGTGTCCACTATACACAGTATACAACTGTGGTCAAGTGACCAGTGAGGCATTCATTGCTGGACCAACCTCACCGCCTAGAATTCCATGATTTATGCAGGGCATCATAAAGACAGCTGTTACTCCTATTAACCCTTTGTCCCCAGTTGTTTGAGCCCAGTCTCTTGGACTGTCATATTTCTTACAATGTGGTCACTAGGTCCAGTCCAGATGGCTGGACACTATTTCTGATAAAGGTGGACAATTAATCAGACCAGGAACCAAAGAAAGATGCACACAGAATCTGACTGACTTACTGGTGTTCTGGGAGATAGAGTCTGAGTCTAGCTGAGTCTAGTTGTTAACTGGGACGTACATGCCTTTTGGTATTTACAAATTAACTAGTTGTAATTATAGTACCTTTCAGTGTAAAATTACTACGTGTAATGGAATGTTGCTGTAATGGTTCTGAAGCTGGAATATTACCTGTTACTGTGACATGTGGTAGTTGTTTAATTGGAAGGGTTCATATTGTCATAAGGTAAAGGTCGATGACATGGCAAATTGCAGTAGAGTGTAGCGTAATATTGTTGCACAGGTGCATTACAGTGACGTAGATTGCAATTGAATGTGCATTGATGGATTACAATTTACAGTATAATATACTGTAATATCTAGTGCACTACAGTGTAATATTTGTTTGTATCATAACATGTGTGGCTATTTGATAATTCAAGTATAGTGTTCAGGTAATACATACTATAAATAATAGGTTTAATACAGCAGAACTAACAGGAATATTTACAAAACATTACATTATTAACTTATTGTAATTTGGCTGCATGTACATTACAGTTACAATCACCAAGAGTAATCTTGTTACACATTCTGTAACATCTCTAAATGATAGTAATTTACAACTGTAACATAATACATCTACATGCAGATCCGTGTTACACATTCAACATCACACACCATTGGGTCATTACTGATATCATCACATGCACTGGTGCATTATCTTTCCGTGTGAGTTTCATCACTACCACCTATCATTCACATCACACATATCTATTATGTCATAAAAACCAGCTTCGATGTTGGAAGCCATTGTTGTCAATCACAGCCACGAGGACATTGACAGGGGTCATGACCTGTGTGGTTCCCGCATCTCTACAAGTGGGTGGGGCAGACATGCTTAAAGTCCCTACCTGTGGATATCTAGGGCCGAGGTCCGGGCTGGGTTATTAATGGTCTGTCTGCTGCTAAAGGTATTCTCGGTGAAATACCACGACGCCGATGACGTCTTTGGCCAACAGGTGTTTGTATCACAAATTACCTGCACCTGTCCAAGGTGAAGCATTTTCCAGGTGTGATATTTATGTGAATATATAAATACAATAAGCGGAGTGTATGCAGGCACGTTTATGGATTGACAAGTATGTATTTGAGATGCGAAATTAGTTGCATCAAATCACGCAGATTTCAAGTATACTACATTGTGGTCACCTCACTTTGTGGTCACCTCTGTGGTACAACTCCCTGGCAATTAGGGTTACTGAAGGTTAGTCCCAGATTTGTTCCATTGCATATACACTGAAATATAGGAGATTAGTGCCACCAATAAGGTCACCTCTGTAATCAGGCCACTTTTGCCATGTCCCAAGGCTGAGCTTAATTGTGAGATTCCACTGTTCCAGCCAATTTATATATATATAAATATATATATATATATATATATATATAATTATATATATAATATGTATATACATTCATTATATAATTATATATATATATATATAATTATATATATATATATATATATATATTTATATATATATATATATATATATATATATATATATATATAAAATCATTATATATATATAATTTTATATTATATATATAATATATATATATATATATATATATATATATATATATGTATGTATATATATATATATATATATATATATATATATATATATATGTATATATATATATATATATATATATATATATATATATATACATACTTTATCTAAGCAGTGCATTTGCGAATAGATATTCAGGGTATTGATTGTTGCCAAAAGGAATGCATTACAAGGATTGTCTGAGATGGAGACGTTTCTGTCAGTCTCGTTTCGTAGTCTGAGGTGAAAGGGAAGTGCTTAAGTAGACTCTGGCTCAGGTCGATGGAGCGAGTTTGACAGCAGACACAAGAGGAGAGGAGCGGGAACACCGTGGGGGAGGCAGGGAGTGGGTGTGGGGGAAAGGGATAGTTTGAGGCGGGAAGGGGAAACGGGAGTTTTGAGGGAAGTGAGGTTTCAATTGGGTGGATGGGGAAAGTGGGGTGCACCTATACATACTTAAGGGAGGTAGGTGGGATTGGGTTTGTGTGTTGCTAAGGGAAGTAAATGTGGGAGGGTGGGATGGAGAGAAAATGGGAAAAGTGTAGTGAAAAAAATGGATGGATATTTTGGTTATATGGGTGTTTTAAATGTTATATAGGTGCAGTAAAGAAGGTTTTATTTCAAAGCTCATATGTAAAAAAAAAAATTTTTAATCAGTGATATTTTATAATATTTTTTCCATTTGAATTTTCACTATGTGAGCATTTGTCAAGCGTATTTCATGGGAACATGTGGGATTTTACGTTGCAACTTTTTCCGTGTGGTTTTTGATTGACCGATATGATCCTGTTGCATGACACGTCAGTGGGTGGCTGCAGATGTTTTATGGAGCTGCTCATCTGAAGGCACATTTGAACAAGGCTATTGGTCTTAATCAGGTGGGAGGATATTTAATGGGGCATATCATGCCTCATTCACCAGTTCTGAGTGTGCGTCCTAGCGACAGGATCCATCCATACAGATACCAATGACTTCTATTATTCGATTGTCTGACGGTATTTCATCAAACGATGCCCGTTTGATTGCCTGATGCGACCACGAAACTTTTCAATCGCTGGTAGCCGGCGAAGGAAACGACATCCGTAATAAGGTTTATAATGTCAGCATGACGGTGCATTTGTGAGCTGACGCGATCGATTAGAATGAGGCAGTAAAAGTCTGTGGTTGCTAGCGTGAACTTGTCAACTTTGGTTAATTCCTGTGCACCACGTTATAAATAAATGATACAAATGTGTACCGTAACGACCTGAACGCAGGAGTGGATTGAACAGTGGAAAGGTCACATTCCCTAAAGCCAAATAGCTCATTATCAAAATAAAACATGAATTTTGCATGTTTTGTGATATATCACCTCTAAAAGAATTATAATGTAGGTGGAACACTTGATAACAATTTGTTTGTTTTGTGTAATGAATGAGTTATCAATCACAGCCTTCCTGAATCTGATCATATATTAAGCAATATACGGCATGCACAGAATCAACAGTGTCACCTTGCATATACTTAGAGAGTATCGTTAAAACCACAAGAAAATGCACCTGGTTTTACAAGTCCTCAGACGTGACCTTTTATGCAGTAAACATCTAAATTGTTGTTTATTGTAAACACACATGAAAAAGAGATATCTGTAAACACCACAGTAAAACATCTGGCTCCGTAATATGACCTTCTTACAAACTGTGCTAACTTTTACTTTCCTGCAGCCGAGGTCAACACCAGAATTTGGCCAACGTTTTTGCGGAATATATGTATGAATATAGCTACAGTAAACACTGCTAAGGTTAGCCAAAAACGACTGGTCCACAATTTCGCTTTTCACCTGTGTCTTGCGTATATATACTGACCACAATGTTAGCGGTGCGATCGGGTTAAAAGACATTCTCGTGCAGTTCGTAATGAAAAACACATGCTACATTTCCTCCAAGCTGTGCTTGTGAAGTACGCCCGGAAAATGCCAACATAATCATGTTGTTTCTGCCAAAATATGATTAACATTTCCTCGTTGAAAAAAATGTAGTCCAAAAGCAGCTGTCTATACCTCCAGCCGAAATATTGTGTGATTTGATGCCACTGTTAAAGAGACAGTAACTGCAGAGAATGACAGATTACAGTGTTAGAAAACTGGGCCATTGTACACAGGAAAATTGTGAAAAGAAGCCAATAACAATTTTTTGCTTTTAGTTGGTAAGACCGATTTTATAATACAATTGTTCAACATGACCCACATTAATTTTCATTTGCACTTTTCCAAGCCAAACTGGGGTAACTGTTTATGTCTGTCTTTAATAGGTGGAATTAATATGTATACATAGAGATAGATATGTTAATAAAATGTTATAAATATAATATGTAAGGTACAATATGGCTACTTTCAAGGATGCCAGACTTTGTTTTCCTAAAGAATTTTTTTGAGATTGTTTAATATTTTGGTTTTTCACTGTTAAAATCATGTTATTAATTTATGTTGTATTCTTCTTTCAAAGAATCATATCCAATGAAGCTATATACAGAATTTCATATTAAAAATAAACCTTTTAGCCAAATAATCAAGATTCATTCACTAATAATAAAGTCCTTTCAATATGGAGGCATTCTACCACTAAAAAGAAGATATGTTATCATCTCATATGTTAAAAACCTGCAGTTACTAAAAATGCTCATTTGATATACGTTGTTGAATTATTTCATCATGCTTGTCTCAAGTTCAGTTGTCCTTATTGTCATCAGTTGTACATAATTCCGTTACAATAAATAATCTACAATTCCCCAATGCTTTTGCATGATTAATTATTCGTATGTTAGATAGTCTTAAATACGTCATAGGCAATTTACATTTAATCAGATGAAGAATTACCAATAGCTTAGTCTACTTAGGTGATACTTTAGCAATTCTGAAATAGCCTACCGAAATTGGCCGGTGATATGCAGTTTCATGAATTTTCTATAAGTATTCTATGCAGGATTAATTGAAGCAGCCGCATTCTGAATATCTGTGTACAATCTGAGGTCATAGAATATATTATAGTGTTTTCGTGAAAAAATGATTTCACGAAATCATGCAGCTGCACAGAACTGAATTTATGTCACTGACAAACAGGTAATATTAGTGACACGAATGGTGTGCAAAATATGTGACAAATAATGACACATGACCAAGGTAGCATGACCCAGTGACATGATGATCCAAATGACACATGACCCAGTGACAGATGATCCAAATGACACATGACCAAGGTGACATGACCCAGACAACCAATGACGCACATGCAGGGCATTCATGACACATGACCCAAGTGTCACATGACCAAATGACACATGATCAAAGTGACACATTACCTATATGACACATGACCTGGTTGACAAAGTAAATGGGTGACTAATCGCCCAGTTTAGTGACACATTACCACACATTACATTATAAGAATTGTCGTTTAGTTTGGAACACTTTTATTGGGAACGTGCATTCGTTCGGTCCACCACACATGTATCCTTATCACACACTAGTGTCTTGTGACACATTTCCAATAAAAATGCTCAAAGGTATATGGAAATTCTGACAATATAACCCAAATGAATTTAGTGCAAAGTTGGCGAACATGTATAACATAGACAGATGAGTGAGACACTAACACTCACACACTCACACACACACACTCACACACTCACTCACTCACTCACTCACTCACTCACTCACTCACTCACTCACTCACTCACTCACTCACTCACTCACTCACTCGCACACGCACACGCACACGCACACACGCACACACGCACACACGCACACACGCACACACGCACACACGCACACACACATGAATAACCCAGAAACGATGGTATTTAACACACTCTATGTGAACACACCAGTGCTTGAGTGTCACAAAGAAAGTGTCACTGACCCATCAATGACCAACATGAAATACCCAGGCCTTACACCATCATAATGGTAATTATTAAACATATTCAAAAAGTTGTGTGAGGTCTTTCACGAAACAAATACTGAGTGGACAATATACCACCGCCATTTCTTCTAGGAAACTCCTCCGCATCATGCTGTCATCAGAGCAAATTACTGGCCCCGCCCTTCCTTCCGTGCACTGCAAACACCGCCATTATGTGAGAACTTATTATCGTTAGCACATCATTTCATTGGTCAGCTAATCTGCAGACCAACCCACTGATCTGCTAACCTGCAGATTGTCTCAACAATTCTCCAAACTTCAGCCCGTTTCCTCCCTCTGCTAATCTGCAGACTGTTTAATCAGTTTTGTTACATTGCAGATTTTCTCACTGATTGCAAGCCATTTCATTAGATTAGTCAGATAAACTGCAGACTCTCTGCCAAAACAACTCTTGGTGTCACCCATTGGATGAACTGGACATGTCTGTGTTGACATTCTCAGACCAGTTTGAACCAACCCTCATTGCGTGTTGAGCTAATCAACTTGGCTTTGTTCGTACTGACTTGTCTTTTATGTGCGTATCAAGGAAATGATTATCACTGTGAGTTTATGTAACCATATCACTGTAGGCCACAGAAATGGCTTCCAGCAGCTTCTGAAATCTGATACTTGGTCTCTGTATCTCACTTTCTGCCCGTCTCTTTATCTGTCTATATAGTTATCTTTTAAGCTGTCTAAACCTGGCTCTGTTTGTTTCTACGTAAGTTTGCCTATTTCTATGCATGTGTCTGTTTCCAACAGCCCACCCTCCCACCCGCCCGCCCGCCCGCCCGCCCGCCCGCCCGCCCGCCCGCCCGCCCGCCCGCCTCTCCCTCCCTCGTTCTTGTTCTTATTCTGTCTGTCTGTCTGTTGGTCTGTCTGTGTGTTTGTGTGTCTGTCTGTCTGTGTGTCTGTCTGTGTGTCTGTCTGTGTGTCTGTCTGTCTGTCTGTCTGTCTGTCTGTCTGTCTGTCTGTCTGTCTGTCTGTCTGTCTGTCTGTCTGTCTGTCTGTCTGTCTCTCTCTCCTCTCTCTCCTCTCTCTCCTCTCTCTCCTCTCTCTCCTCTCTCTCTCTCTCTCGCTCATTCTCTCTCGCTCATTCTCTGTCTGTCTGTCTGTCTCTCTTTCTCTCTCTTGCTCTGTCCCTATTTCTCCCACCCTCCCTCCTCTTCTTTCTCCTGTGTCACATTTTTGTGTCTTTTATCTTGTCTCATAATAGTGAACAAACCCAGACATCCCTCAACTTCACCCGTGGGTCGTCAGCCCCGTCCCCCTGTCACAGGGCCTCCAAGACCTCCTTTGTCTTCTCTTCCCTAACCGAGATGTATCCAGTGACTCATACACTAGAATGTATCTTTATAATATTACACACAGCACTCGGAGATGTTTATCATATCGCATGTTGTGTTAAAGCACACCAGTAGTTGGACCTACAAACAGATCGTTACTCCAGATGGCAGTAGTAAACCATGCCGTTTGGGCACCAGATTGCCCACAAATCGCAACAATGCCCTCGAGTTTTCTCAAGGTCGTATTCATAGGGCCGCGTTGTACATAAGTCAGACGGTAGACTGTTCGATTACTGGTCTGATTGTGGGGTGGTCATCCATCATCCATGTTCACCATCCTGGCTGGACCAGAAAGAAATGTATTCACTGGAACATACACTATCAAGAGCCAGGAAGTTTGGTGGTTTTTCCGAGGAATTATTGTAATAATAGTGTTGGGTTTTCGTGAACTGTTCCCATCATGGTTGTTAGTTAATACCTAGTCATTAATTAAATGTTTTTAGTTTTATAAAGGTACACAAAAATTAATGTGATACAAAATATAATTTTAGCATTTGATGAAACTGATGAAAGTGTTATTTATGCATAACCAATGTGGCTGTGTGGTATTTGTGAAAAATGAGCCGATGATATAGTTTGTTTATATGATGTTACAATGATTAGAGTCTCGTCAGTGGGCTAAGTTGGTTTGGTGAACGTTGTGTCAACCTCAGATTGGACAACTTTGATTACATATTGATTCGCGCCAAGGGTTAGGTGGTCCGAGGCCGGCCTGGTGGTGTACGTCAGTGCCTCCATGGCAGATGCCTTCGGGATGTCTGTTTATTTGACTTGCGCTGAAATGTTTCACAAGCGGTGTGCTGACATTTCACGCCACATCATGGTGGCGTTTGAGTTAGTAGACCAGATCGGCACAATTTAAACATCGCAGCTGGTACTGGGGGGGGGGGAGAGTTCGTGATGGGAGTGATCTGTCTCGTAAACAAAGTTCTCCTACTGAAAGGAGACCAGATAATTCATGAAGTGGCTGTTTTCATAAATAATTACGCGAAACATGGGAACAGAATCATCGTTATGCGGAGTGTTTTGTCGAGCATTCATTATTTACCGAGCACCGGATGGTGGCAGTGTTTATCGTCTCATTTGTATCGGTTAGAAACGCGTGTTTTTAAGTGTTATTATCAACAGAAAACATTTATGCAGGGCCGTAGGATATGTCTGTATGACTTAATGAATTATTTTTGGTGGTTTATTTGGAAAAGGGAAACGTTGGCACTGCAGTACTAATATTAGCACATTGATCAGGAGTTACACACACACACACACACACACACACACACACACACACACGCACGCACGCACACACACACACACACACACACACACACACACACACTTAAACTAGGAATCTTGTGGGAGTATATTGACGATAGTGTAAACTATATTTACTGTGCACACTTGTTGTATTGCTGCCCTGTGCAGAGAAGAGTGTTTACACTGAGTAGTGACGTGTGAAGGTATTATGTGGGTGGTGATAAGAAGACGTTATTTCTGGGTACATGTTCTCATGACGTAGGCGTAGTACAATATTTCTGCTAAATAAATATGCACAAGAAAACTAAAATAAATCTATCATTTCTGGTTACATTTTCTCATGACGTAGGTGAACTACACTATTTCGGCTAAATATATATGCACAAGAAAACTTAAATAAATCTGTCATTTCTGGGTATATTTTCTCATGACCTAGGTGTACTACTATATTCCTGCTAAACATATATGCACAAGAAAAATAAAATAAATCTATCATTTCTGGTTACATTTTCTCATGACGTAGGTGAACTACACTATTTCTGCTAAATATATATGCACAAGAAAACTTAAATAAATCTGTCATTTCTGGGTACATTTTCTCATGATGTAGGTGTACTACAATATTTCTGCTAAATATATATGCATGAGAACAATAAAATAGTAAAAACAGTAAACAACAAGTATCATATTCACTTTGTTTACAGCAAACTTTATAGTCTCTACCAACAGAAACCAATGACAACAGTTGGTATGTTCCAACATGTGAATACATATTTCATTACTAAATTTGGAGTCCACAGGAAATATTGTCCCCTGTAACGTGGCAACTCGTAACTCATACATTAACTATGCTGATACTTTTCATGCAACTTAGACCGCATCATAAAGAAATAATTACCAGGGACGGTTTGTTAATTGATCAGTTT